>OX371013.1:387500-875000 GCA_947308005.1 Yponomeuta malinellus
TTTATCCAATCCAATCCATCGAATCGTCCACTCATCGACTCCTCTGTCATCTGCCATCTGCCATCCTCATCCAGCCATCAGCGGTAATATATTTTAGGTAGCAATTCCTCCAGAGCGAGCCGATTCGATGCGTTCACAAACTCTGCCCTTCGACAGACGTGACAAGCGCACTGTTGGCTTGTCTAGCTAAACTCAGAGTATCGTGACATCCTTGCGACGTGCCAGCTTAACTTTAGAATTTTGCGTACTTTGACGTCCCACGCTGCATTTGCCAGTACGCAGCAGATGCTCGTTCCGTGTAAACGCCTCTAGGGTGCCTCTAGGCCACAATCGCTCCCTCCCGCGGCAAAATTGTCGCGTGTGAAAATATGCGAATATTATTATTCATGCGAGATTTGTCGTAAATTGAAACGCAATCTGCTACCCGACACTGCGCTCGAGTGTGAGGGGGCGTGGCTGATCGAGGAATTTTGCACATTATTCGCGAGAAAATTGCATTCTCTCTTAACAGGCCGTGGTCCGGCTACCTAACCTACGTCACATATTATCAAGATCACATAAATTCCACACGAGACAATCACTCGTCCTGGACCTAATCTAGGAGACTCTGTGCTGTGGTGACCAGGCACGGACATTCCAGATAGAAATACAACTACATTTGTACAAACCAAGTACCTTTACCATGGTATATGGTCAATTAGCCATATACCGTGGTAATAGAGTTCAGTATACAACTTAGAAGGCCTTATCAGACAGAGGTCATGGGTTCAATTACCACTGGGGGCCGCCGTACAATGGCCTCAGTCTGGGTGTCTTTTCACTTTCGTGACGTCCTTGCCTGGTTACCATACAGGGTATCCTATTTCGGGACCAGGTCATGTGATTTCACTGTGTGGAAGTTGCTTTATTTTATTTTTATTTTATAATCTATTAACAAAAAACTTTGGTTGCCACCCCTAATGATGAAGGAGAATTTGGTGCTTAGAAATTATTCGGGCACATAACACTTGAGTGAAAAAAAAGCCTAGGAGTGGCAAGCATGTTTCTTTGATCCCAAAAAAAAGAAACCCATATAAAAGGCCATAGGACCTTTCAAATGGCTTTCTTTTTTTATTGCCTACCCTATATATAAGCCCCTAAATATTCAGACGCATGTTTTGGTCTCACCTTGGTAACGTATGACGCAAGGTTCGGACGGTCGGCTCCGGGTCTATAACGCTTTACGGCCGCTAGCCTAGGTGGTGTTTAATGTAGAGTTATTATGCAAAGCTACAGTACCTTCATGGCTGTATTCCTGGGAAAAGTCGGCAGCTTTTATTTGGAATTAATTGTCCTGTAGTTACAGCAATAAATATCACACACCTTCAATTATGTATCCCCGCATCATATCCGCGTGAAGTCTCATACATCTCGCTTGAAGTCCTTAGTAGTTGATGGTTACTAGAGATATTAAGTGCATCAATACATAAACTCACACCTTTATTCTGAAAGGCTAAGCAGAGACCAGGGTTGGCCATTACCAAAATCCTAACAAACCACTTTCACTTCATCAACATTCATTAGTCGCTGCAGGCACGCCCAGCGGTTTTGAGTGCTTTTTATCTGGCCCTTCAACCCAAATTCACTGGATGTAATTCTTTTGTCAATCGATGTTGTCTGTAGTACAGACATAAGCAGCCTATATACGTCTCACTGTAGGGCACAGGCCTTCTCTCACGGAGGGAGTATGGGCTTAATCACCGCGCGTGCCCACCGTGGATTGGCGATTTCAAACGCTGAGGTATTTGAATAGCTCAGACACTTAGGTTTTCTCACAATGTTTTCCTTCACATACAGCGAGTGGTATTGCTACTATAACTTCACAAACGTAACTTAGAAAACAAAGTCATTGTTACATGCCGGGATTCGATTCATTAGTCGCTGCAGGCACGACTACCGGTTTTGAATGCTTTTTATCTTGCCCTTCCACCCAAATTCACTCGATGTAATTATTTTGTCAATCAATGTTGTCCATAGTATTTCAATATTATTTCCTTAGAATGCAATCATATTGACGCCCCAGTGTGCCAGCTTCCGCAAGTCCTTAAAACACTCCAACAATGTAGCGGTAAGCTCTCATTCAAGAGAACTTGGTTCGCTTCCTCAAAATGTGAGTGGTCCTAATCACTTTTACATTTTCAGGCAACGCTTAATGATTAAGCCTATCACTGTGAGATCTTATGTGCTTATTTTGTTTCTGTGATGTATCTTGTTGGTATAATAACTGTCTTTCTTCTTCTTCTAAATACGCCTGTATTGTTATCATTAAGCCCGTACTTTTTCTCTCCCTGAGAGGAGGCATGTGCCTCCGTTTATGAGCGTTACGAACATTTGTGAAGTTATAGTAGCAATACCACTCGCTAACTGTGAAGGAAAACATCGTAAGGAAACCCTAGTGTCTGAGGTATTTACATACCTCAGCGCTTGCTACGTACAGTGGCGCAACTAAGAGGCTAAGGGCCTGTTTCTGAATTGAGAATTTCGCTTAGTAAATACTTAAGTAACTTCTGTCACGCTCTTTTCTCAGAAATTCGAAGAGACAGCACTGCAGTTAACAATATACTTAGCGAAATTCTCAATTCAGAAACTGGCCGTAAGTGTGGAAATCTCAGGTCTTACTAACTAACTATGGAGCGTTTATAAGCTGTTTGTGCTTCCAAAGTGCAGAATCTGACGTTAGCTCGTAACGGGACACGACGGCCCGTCCATTTGTTACCTGTGTGGCCGATAAATCTTCCGGAGGACGCATCTGCTTAGCATAATCGGTGCGCGCGAGTCTGCCGCGGTCCTGGCGGTACAGGTGCAGGCGCAGGCGCAGTAGGCTGGCTTGGGTTCGGTTCCAAGTCATCATCATCATCATCAGCCTATGCTTGTCCACTGCTGGACATGGGCCTCTCCTGTTGCACGCCACTGATCACGGTCCTCGGCTACTCTCATGAAGCTCTTGCCAGCCAAGGCCAGGTTCCAAGTGTCGCATTACAATTCCGCCTATATACGTCCCACTGTATGGGCTTCATCACCACACGTGCCCACCGCGAAGGGGTTGGCTACTTCAAGCGCTGAGGTATGTGAACATCTCAGCGCTATAAATTGCCAATCCGGTTCAGACACTCTGGTTTCGTCACGGTCTTTTGCTTCACAGGTAGCTAATTGTTTCATAGCGTGTGCGTCGCAATCGTCGACGAGTCGACACCTGCCGTCCATGCGTCGACGCCTGCCGTCGACACTCGTCGACTCGTAGGCGTTGACACTGCCGCCCGTGTATTACCGCCCTAAGCGATATGACCGCCGATTAAACGTTATTAAGAACTAGATATTAAGTACTTTATCTCTTTAAATTACTGGTGTGCAATAAAGAGTTATCTATCTATAAACGACTTTGCACAGTATAAATTGTGGCTCTATGCTTGTAAGAGTTTATAACAAAGTACCTGTTGAATTCAGAAAATTAAGATGGACGATGCTCCAGAGAGAACTACATAATTGGCTGTGCCAAAAGAGTTATTATTCTCCACAGAAAAAAAATGTTCTGTGCTAAACGAATTCCTGAAAGCTAAAGTTAAGTAAAGAGACTTATTTTTGACATTCCAGCAATTTTTAATGGAACGTATAGGTGGCCCATACTAAGTTGGCAGACGAGTGGTTAATCAAATTTACTTAATTCAATGCAACTGACAATTCAATTATTTAACTTGGACATTGTATTATGTAAACATCGTACATTTAATACCTGACAGTAGATTAGACGTTTGTATTTCATAATTTTATTTTGACATTTTAATTACATAAATAAATATTAATTAAATATTTGCATGTTAGAACATACCTAACGCGATGTGAGCTCATATTTAATAACATGCCACCATAATGTACCGTCCGTGTGGCGCCGGATTAAGAATAGCGTCACTCCGTTTCCTCCCGTGGATGCCGTAGAAGGCGACTAAGTAAATCAATTACCAGGAGACGGGCAGCAGCGTCTTCCTGAGATTCCAACCGCATACTGCGATCGCCAACCCGCCTGTCAAGCGTGGCGATTATGGCAAAACCAATCATGGTTATAAAAACCACGAAGGCCTATGTCCTGCGGTGGGCGTCAAATGGCTGATGATGATAATGTACCACGTTCTAATCAAATTATTTTATTTTATCTTACATATGTTATGAAAGTTTTCGCTGTACGTAAATCAGCTCTTCAGCATCTATATCCAGTTATCAATGGTACAACCTTCTCCATACTTGCATCTCGATCAACTAGCGTAGCAAGTACTCGCGTGCGCGAGTTTAGAGTTATATTTAGTGCAGTTGCACGTTACAGGTGAATGCCCCAGCAGCCGACTCGATCCACTTACTTCCAAGATTAGCAAACTCCCCCCTACTTACTCATTTCACATCAGTCGGAGAGGGATGGATGATTGGTTATCAGATGGGAAATGAATCGGCGGCGACATAGGAATCGGGGGGCAGGTTGCTTTCGAGTATGCTTCCTTGGAAGCTTTTAATAACCTTTTAGACGTTGGCGTGTTTTGTAAATAGGCCTCGCGTTTACTGTCGCGGTTGCTTCATAAACTAACTTGAGATGGGATTAAGCTGGCATTTGTTGCTGAAAGGATTACTGATTTCCAATTTGAAAAGGAACGTTTAAGGAAGCTTTTGCAGGGATTGATGAGGTAATATCTTCACCATCTCTTTTCATTTTGATTTCGATTTGAAAAGAAATGTTTAGGAAGCTTTTGCTTAAAGCTTTAATACCAGGAATTTATCAAGTACTATATGTACCGTCTCTCTCTGACTCTCTCTTTCTTTATAGGTAGCTATCGACGATCGAAGCTCTTTGGTAGTAACTCTCACCACACTCCGAATAAGTTGGTCAGTGAGTTAGGATGAAATAAATTATTCATTTCTTCAATTCATTTATAGAATAAGAATGGATGACTCGTAGAAAATGCATTAAGTTCATCTTTTGTACACTGTCTTTGTGCAATAAAGAATTAATAATAATAATAATGGATAATTGGGGTTCGTCATCGTAATTAAAGGATTGTATAAATGTTATATGACGCCGTTTATAGTACGATATTGCCAATGTAAGAACTTCGCTACACAGAGTTGTAAAATGGGTGCAGTCAGCGCTATTCTTCAGTTTTAATAAATATAATACAAAGTACGATAAAATTTATCCATACAATCATTGGCATTGCATTAGCAGTTACCAATTTGCCGCCAATTGTACTTCTACTTATTGAATTTTTGTTAATGTAATCTCTGTGTACAATAAAGAATATTCTATCTATCTATCTATCTACCATTGCCATTGTAAAGTTTACTTATGTGCAAGAAACGTATTAATAATAATAATATAACAATAGAATTTTAAATTGGAGTAAAAACGTAGCTGGCACTCGGAATAAATCTGTATTTTCGACTTTGTATACATACATAGGCAGCCTGTATTCGTCTCACTGTAGGGCACAGGCCTTCTCTGAGGTAGAGAGTATGGGCTTAAACACCACGCATGCCCACCGCGGATTGGCGATTTCAAGCGCTGAGGTATGTGAATAGCTCAGACACTGAGGTTTCCTCACGATGTTTTCCTTCGCAGTTAGCGAATGGTATTGCTACTAAAACTTCACAAATGTACATAACTTAGAAAACAGTCATAGGTACATGCCCGCACTGGGAATCGAACCTGGGTCTCTCGCTCCCGACTCCAATTTTCTACCCACTAGGCTACCACCGCTGTATGTAATACGTGTATAATTTTGTGTACAATAGGTTAAATTATTATAACTACACAAATTAATAATAACGGGAATAAGGGTTAAAAACATTTGGCAAAAAGACTATTTTGTTAGGCTGCTGATGGACTTGAGCATTTATGTGTAATGAGCATTCGAGCGAATGTTCATTGACGAGATGTTTAGCTTCATGCTTGGCATCTGATCTGCCATTACCTTTACAAAATAAATCAATGGTGGACCGGCGACATTGTGAAGGCGGCGAGACTAGAAAGAGAATTGGTAAAAAAAATAATTAAGATATGTAGATAGAAACCAATCTGGCCAATGTCATTAAATCTGTGTGGAAGCATCCACTTCGCACTTTGCATTTTCGCATCGGAGCCTATCTACTATAGGAAACTTTAGTAACGCCATAAATCTAAGATCTATTTACAAGAGTACATTATGCATAATTCCCGCTAATCAAATGCAATAACTCTAAAAGCAGTAGTAATAATGCAATAGGATGGGCGATAGGCCGCACTTAGGTCGCTCGCACACTTAGCGCAGCGCGGTTATTTCTGGCACTTAGCGCTCCATTTATTGCGCCAGTCTGTTGTTACCTTAGCGGGGCTCTACTCAGAAATTGTGGAATGGAAGTAATATAGGCCGGGTTCTCTGAGTGCACGATTTTTTACTGGACTTATTGCGCTGCACGAGCGAATAGTTGGAGGAAAAGTAGGCATTTTTGAAATCACATAAATGCACATCTAATTAATATAATTTTGACGACCGAAGTCACTAATACATTCAGTGATAATAATTTTGGTACATTTTCTAGTATCTAAAACTCGGTATAGCTCAAATAAGACCATATTTAGTGATTGCAATTTGTTTGGTACAGCAAAGTTTAAAAAATCATAAAAATAGTGACCGACGGCCCTAGATAAGTAAGACATTGAAAAGTGATATATATTTTTTCAGATTTTTATTACTAACCATTAGAGAGTAAAATGTACTTTAAAACAACTGTTTTACGGGTACGGTTGGAGGACCCAGCCTTAACAGATTAGCGGTGCTATTTATAAAAACACTTTTCCTCTAAAACACTCTTCAAATTCAGTATGCATTTAAGTGCTTTACCACAGACTACTTAAACTGTATTTGAGCAGTATTTTAAGGAATGTGTTTATATGAATAACGCCGTTAGTTTTAAGTGCTGTTTTAGGGATTTTTTTAGGCTTAGTAGATTTTGTATAAGTGTCATCAAGCCTTCCTTTAAAGAATAAGTACAGGTCCTGTCTACCTCAAACGCATCATACACACGCGGTAACAAAATCGAGGCCCTGTACTAATTTATGTAGCCTGTATACGTCCCACTGCAGGGCTCATGCCTCCTCTCTGACAGCGAGTATGGGCTTAATTACAACACGTGCCCACCGCTGATTGGCCATTTCAAGCACAAAGGCATGTGAACACCTCAGACACTCAGGTTTCCTCACGATGTTTTCCACAGTTAGCGAGCGCTATTGCTACTAAGTACAACTTCACAAATCTTAGAAAACAAAGTCATCGGTAAATGCCGGTATTCGAACCCACGACTTCCCGAATGTACCATGGCCCCTGTCCTAAAGTTCCTAAAGTTTTTAAGTAGCAGCCATTCGGTGCGTGAGCAGCGCCGCCCCGCGCAGATTGCGGCGAGCAAAACGACGCCGGCTATGCCAGCCTGAGAGAGGTTAATCGCAGCCGACTGATGATCTGATGCCAGGCTCCTCTCCCCGATATGGCACGGCTTAGTCGGAGGGCTTATTAATTAGAAATAGAAAAGAACGAAATAGAAATAGAAAGCATTTATTGCCATATTACGACAAAGGGTCGAGGCTCAGCATTATGCAACCAAGTCAACGCAGTGATCTTGGCAGCGCTGATTTTCAGCCACTACCCAAAAAACTAAAAACTAAACTTACATGTAAGAGAAAGGTAAAAAACTTACAATATAAATTTGTACCTAAAATAAACTATTTAGAATATACATATACTACATACTACTGCTTATATAATATGAATAAATATATTGTGTATAATAAGAATACATACAATACACGTACTACGAGTCGCTCGTAGCCCCGGCTGCCTGAGTGATCTTAAACGATCACGAAGGTTAAGCAACACAGGGCGCGTTCAGTGCATGGATGGGTCGCCGTCTATGCCTAACGCTAGTGGCATTTTTCCGAGCGGTTCCGTGCTTCGCAAGGCACGTTAAGCTGTTGGTGCCGGCTGCCGTCGATAGATGGCAGTCGTTAAGCCAAGTCAGAGGCCTTAGGGCGGCTTGACAACTTCTGACAGTAGACGAGCCACTAGTCTACAAGCCTCCACCAATCCGGACTTGGCCCCCGTGGTGGAGTATGGCCTATACCTTCCTCAGGGAAGAGACCCGTGCCCCTCGGTGGGGACATAATGGGTTGATGATGATACAATACACTTACGCATACATATATATATATATATATATATATATATATACCTTTAGGGAGTGTCCACGTGTGTAGAGTTCCTGTGTGTAGAGTGGGCTAGTAAAGGTGTGTAGGTATGTGCGTATGTGCGTAGTTAGGACTGCAGTCTTTGAAGATATTGGAGAAATAGACCAATTGGACCGCATCACTAAGGGAATTATATTTGTGATGACTCGCGATGCTCACACATACGTTATAAATTCAAGTTTATTTAATAAACAATCGCGGTCAGATCCGTTAATTGTATATAACTAAAATCAAATTAATAAACTCTTTTTAATTCGGCGTTATTGGGTTATCCAAAAGAATTTGCCTCAAGTGGTTTGTCCGTCCTTGGGTTTGTCTTTTCTCTGCTGATATTTTTCATGAGACATTGAGATGTTAAATGTCAAGGTTAAACGCTTCTTGTTGGTTTCTATAGATGGCGCCGTTCTCGAATTCGATCGTTGTCTAATGTTGTAGAGATAATGGTACGGAACACTTCGTACTGTTACAGGAGTCTCTGTAGAAGTCTTTTTAAAAAAAGACTTAAGTAAAATCAAAAATGGAATTTATTGAAATTATTGAGAGGTCGCAACCCGCGCGGAAGAAGGATGATTAGAGACTGACTTGTGTCGAGTGCCCGCGGGAGCCTGAAGCCTGAAAGTGCTGACTGAGGTCTAGGTTTGGGGAGCAAGCATTACTGCTTACATATTTAGGGTATAACAGTACGCGAGTCCGTCTCGCACTTAGCCGATTTTTTATAATCTCTGGTGCAACGGTAGGTACCTACTAAAACCGAGGAAGAGCTATTCAGAATTGCATTGATCAGAGAACATTGTAAAGAGCTGACAGCCAACCTCCAGTGCTCGAGAGCCACTTTAAGAAGAGAGAAGCATCGAAAACGGATTGGTGTAAACGTTTCTAGTAAGAGGCGCATACGGGAACAAATAGACGCACACCTACTCTTTAGGTGGAAATATATCTTCATTAAAAAAGTCAAACAACGATTATCAACTTTTTCTATATAATATTTACTGATTTTTCCATTTTTGTTTCAGGTAAGCTTGTCATTGTAACATTTACGTGGCTGAGTGCATCATTTGATTAAGGTACGTGTCAGCTTGATTAATTCGTCGCAGCGCCCGTGCCCCCGGTCACCCTCTAGGGGGGTAATGTATGCACGGACACGCACTTTACAGCTAGCTACATCCCAGAGATGTGCTGTCTCTGCCAGCTCTTATTGCATAGAGCTTAGTGTCGAATGTAGAATAATATTATAATTTGTGGTTGCTGATTTTGCTGACAGTACCTACTGTCACCTCGTCAACTTGCGGGCAGTTGTTGGAAGTTGCAAAAATAGGCAGAGTATAGCATCTACCGAGGGAACATGATGGTTTTAGGTATCACCTCATCATCATCAACCCATTATGTCCCCACCGAGGGGCACGGGTCTCTTCCCTGAGGAAGGTATAGGCCATACTCCACCACGGGGGCCAAGTCCGGATTGGTGGAGGCTTGTAGACTAGTGGCTCGTCTACTGTCAGAAGTTGTCAAGCCGCCCTAAGGCCTCTGACTTGGCTTAACGACTGCCATCTATCGACGGCAGCCGGCACCAACAGCTTAACGTGCCTTGCGAAGCACGGAACCGCTCGGAAAAATGCCACTAGCGTTAGGCATAGTCGGCGACCCGTCCATGCACTGAACGCGCCCTGTGTTGCTTAACCTTCGTGATCGTTTAAGATCACTCAGGCAGCCGGCAGCGATTGAATCGCTCGTAGGTATCACCTGATTTAGGGTAATTTTAATAATGCGCTCTTACCTCTGAGATCGGTCTTGCTTGAGTGACCATTTCCAAACAACATTTCGGCAACTTGACATCGCACTCAAGACCGATCTCAGAGCTGTTGCCCGCGACTTCGTTCGCGTTGTAATTTTTATGTGTATTTTTCCGGGATGAAAAATAGCGTATGTCTTAATCCAGACTATAATCTATCTCTGTGCAATCCATACATACAAACTTTCGCGTTTATAATATTAGTAAGGATAGTGAGTTAGTGAGATCCCGATAAAGACCGTTTCTATTACACATCAAGAGGGTGTTAGAGAAATTGAGTTTTATAAATGAGACTGGTAGATTCTAGGCTACTATAACCTAGCTTCTCAATAGAATCATGGTTACACAACATATAGCACGGTTACACCACATATAGCACGGAGTCCCTTAGGCATTGAATATTTCTTGTACCAATCGTGTATGAATATTTGTAGCGCGAGAAGAGACCTGTCTGTGTTCTGCCGTGTATGATATCTTTAAAGTATTGATGAGAGATGGCCGCTATCCAGAACAGTCTATTTGTCACACACACAACAACAAACAATAGCTAGTGTACACAATGGGCAGAATAGACCTCGGTTGAAGTAATTATCTCAGCCCCATTGAGGGTGGAGTGGTCTGTACTGTATGGAGCGGATTCCCTGTCGCCCCACGGAGAGACCGCATCGATACATACATACTTCGTATTAAAAATGTCCTGAGGGAGCTTACGTACAGTTGACAGCATATCAAACTTTACCTTTTCGTGAGGAAACGTATTGACTTCTCTTTCTTGTGGGCTAGGCCGACTAAGCCGTCAGGTTGGTGCTGGGCAAGCCTACTTCATCTAAAAAACAATGTCCCAGGCACTGCAGCGTCCGAGTGGTCTCTTTACCCATCTAGTGTGAGTGTAGGTGCCACTGGACGCTGCATAAATCATCTCATTACGTATTATTATTATTATTAAATTTTTTGTTTCATAGAAAAGAATTTTCATGCAAAGGCATACTTAATGCTAAGTATCATTTTCTTCCAGTCAACCTTTGGTTTGTGGACAGTGTGGCTTGGGCAATGCACGATACATACTATGAGTAAATAAATTACTTAGGAGGGTGGGGGGAGGGGTCATAATTATATACATAGTCAATAAATACATAGATAAATATTATTGAATAAATATAATTACGTATATGTAAAGGCCAAGGTTAAACTTTACCTTTTAGTTGCAGAGTCACCCGTAGTGTGTTGTAGAACATTGGACTCGGAAGCGGGAGACCCAGGTTCGATTCCCAGTGCGGCATGTACCTATGACTTTGTTTTCTAAGTTATACTTTGACCATCCAGTCCAATCCATCAGTCCACATTCGTCCACTGCTGGACATAAGCCTACCCCCGCGCATGTCACTTCCGCAATCTGCTTTAGCTCGTCGGTCCAGCGAGCCATGGGGGTCCCACGCTGCGTTTGCAAATTCGTGGTCTCTTTCTACCCCTTCGCAGTTTTAATTACTGCGAAGCCCACACAATTAGAAATTAGTGAAAAAGTTAGCGGGTCAAAGTAAACAGCTTCCTGCATTGTCACCGGTCCGTCAGTTAGGGTGCGCGCTGATAAGGCACGCGCGACCGCGTCCGCAGGTGCGTGCCAGTACGCGCCTTCTAGCGCTCTTGGAACTGCAGTCAAACCGGACTTTTCAATAAATAATTAAATTATTGTAACGGCAACGGGTTCCGTGTGGCACCAGATTAAGATTAGCGTCACTCTATTTCCTTCCGTGGATGTCATAGAAGGCGACTAAGGAAATCAATTACCAGGAGACGGGCAGCAGCGTCTTCCTGAGATTCCAACCGCATACTGCGATCGCCAACCCGCCTGCCAAGCGTGGCGATTATGGCAAAACCCCTCATGGTTATGAAAGCCACGAAGGAGGTCTATGTCCTACAGTGGGCGTGAAATGGCTGATGATGATGATAATCATGAACGGCAACGGTGATCAAACCGGACTTGCTTTAATAGATAATAAAGAAATTACTGTAATGGTAATTACGGTTTGATGTAATTGTAATTTTAAAGGAGGATAATTACTTGAAAGGACATCAGAGGCTTCTTATTACGCCTCGAAGTTGACAAAAGAATAATATAAATATTGATGTGATGCAAATTTTATATAGGTTCCACAAAATTTGCAGGAAGCAAACCACGTTTTTTTTACGTGGCGTGAATTTCTAGCACACGCATTGAAAAAAGATATTAATTCTGTGAAGGGTTTATCTCATTATTGTAAAATATACTTTTAATGGCTAATATAAGCGAAAGTGATTTGTCAGGATCGTGGCAAGTGGCAGTCCCTGGTCTCTGCCTAACCCTCTGGGATGAGTTTATGTATGTATGTCTATATAACTGAATAATGCCTACTTAGGTATTATATCAAAAATCGATAAAATAATTAATAAATTACAAATGTTCATTAAAAATATATATTTATTTATTTATTTATTTATTTATTTTTAAGAAAAATTGGTTTTAGTGAGCATAGTAACCATTGAAGACGGTAAGGATTGACCCTCACTCCGCCTATTTAATATGCGAACCCACGTTTTGCTACAAAGCTTTTGTGCTCACTCTGACACGGTGCGTAATCCTATCAAGCTAATTGAAGCTGCAGGGGTGTTAAAAAATAATTACGATGTTTCTCAACTCCCTGATTTACAACCTACGTTGTATCTCCTTTTGAAATAAAATATCGTGGGTGATAAAAAATTCAATATACAATTATATTAGGGCCCGTGCAGTCTACGCGAATAAGGGTGCAAGCGCGCGCGTCACCGGTGTTTATGGGTTTGTTCAACCAAAGGGGGCTTGTTTGGAAGGGACAATTGTCATTACGTCTTTTGAAATTCTAGTTCTCTTTGTCACGTACTCATTTATCATCGTAATTTTGTTTATTTTTCGGTCATTGTTCATAAGAATGTATAGATTTGTATTTGTATTATTAAATTAGTTTTAGAATCTACTTAATACATGTTGTCACGTCATATTTTTCCAATAAGATTCTGCCTTTTCCAAATCTTAACCTAATTAGAACTAACTGTTCCTTCACTGAGATAGTATCAACGGTAGCTTTCACTGACAGTGGTCTCCCAAGGTCAACGTTACTCTGCGGCACCCCGGCGTCCTCCGCGAGCGAATGAATGGACGGGGGTGCCCCCCGCCGCTCCGCCCCCTCGCCGGACACACGCGGGGTGGGTTACGTCGCGCGTCTAGCGTGTAATAGTCTTGATACTTGTTGTGTTAAATAATAGGACGTAGAAAATTTCTCAATTGGCGCCGCCGTAGATTTGTACAAATGGCTTCAGTCTGGGTGTATTTTCGTGTTTGTGACGTCCTTGCCTGGTTACCATAGCACAGAGTAACCTAGTTTGAGACTAGGACAAGATTTGGATCATGCTTGTGTTGTGTGGAAGTTAGGCTTTTTGTGCAAATTTACGGCGGCTTCCAGTGCGAATCGAACTCACGACATCCAACATGGTAATCAGACATGATACCGCTAGACTAACGAGGCAGTCAAAGAAGACTAGAAGACGAGAAAACTGCAATAGGTCCATACATTTGTCTAGTTATGTTGGTAGATTACCTGGTTATGTTTCCGTTAAATCAACCTTGCATATTACCACATTACATATACTCACGCCTGTATTCTGGAGGGGCAAGAACCAGAGATTTTTATTTGCCAGTACATAATACGGCCTTTAAAAACAAGAAATTTTTACAGTGTATTAAATTTAAAATAACACCTGCAGAATGGTCTTGCAGTCAGGTTCGGAATTTAAAAGATCTCAAATGTATAATCAATAAAAGTAAAAAGAATGGGTTTCCAGGTAATAATCGAAAATTGTGATTAACAATAAAATCAGCTTCATATCTTTTTACGGTCCGCGGATGTTAAAGATTGTATTTGCGTAAAGGCATCATTAAAAAATTCTTAACGACCACACAACAGCAAATAAAATCAAACAAAATGCGAAAAGGCCACGAGGCGCATTGAGCAAAATGAAAAAGGAAGCTATAAATTGAGATAACAGTAAACAATGGTTGAGCTTACAAGCGTTATTAAATGTGTGTTAAAATAAACCGCGTTGTAGAAGTAAGCGGGTTTATTAATGCAAGATCCAGAATTTACATTCAAAAATATTTTATTAATTGGAAATGAATGAACATAATGTGTGAAATATATTTTCGAATTAAAACTTTCGTAAGCAATTATTGTTTTCTAGCATTGCCCGCGATTACGTTCGCGTGGTAAACAGATTAAGTCTATAGCCTATGTCCACCCTGAAGGTCCATTCTCAATAGTTGTGATAGAATTTTTTAAATCAGTTCCGTACCTTTGGAGATTACCCCCTGCATACAAACTTTCCCTCTTTATAATATTAGTGTAGATTGAGTCCAAGTAAGTACAATCCCAGTGCCTCCAATTTAATAGACGTTTTCGCTTAAAGTAGCAAGTATCATGACTACTGAACACTTCCCCGCATTTTACGAGCTCCCCCGACTGCACCACGCGGAGGTTAGGTTAGTCCGCAACGTGGTCCCGCACACTCTGCGTCGCGCGCGAAACGCCAACTAAAATACAGTGCTAAATTCAACATTCCTCAATGAATTTTAACTCAAAACATGTCTCGTATGACGACTTATGACACAGCCCAGTGTGTTGCTGTCTTTAGAACAGTGTTTGACAGTGATCGCTGCATTGTTTACGGTCGAAAGTGCGTGTTGTGACACGAGCTGTCAGTTGATCCCGATAAGTGATGGATGTTCTCTGTGCGTTTGTATCGATGTAAACAAGTTTCGGAGCTTTCGAAAAGAATAGTGCAACTTCTTGATAGTACCTCAATTTTCATGAAACCGGTATAAGGTACCTTCAAAAGTATCATGGAAATTCTAATTAGAAACTCATAGGTTTTATTCCAAACCAAGATAATGTCGGCAATGTAATCAATACCTGGCCAACGCAACATGACTCAGCGTAACGCTACCTTCACACTGATGCTGAACTGTCTACGTTTTCCTAATAATTCAGCAGACATTTTGTCGCTGGCTGCAGCCAGATTTGGCGGCATTTGCGCGTTGCAAGTGTTTGTAAACACGCGGCGCATCGATTTCACATAAACTCTAGTCCGGAGCGAAGGGTGCGCGCACGGCGTGGTAGGGGCGGGGATCAAGGGGGAGGAGGGACGATTAATATATAGTTTTAATTTTAGGGTTGTAGGTGGAAGGAGTGCATTAACCGGCGACTACTTTGTTACCCCTTATTAGTAAAACTGCAGGAAAATGTTTTTGGTACGTTTTTGAACTTCGGAATGTAATACAATCTCTATATAAAATATACATGATACTTTTTAATTTAATACTTTATTGAACCCCTAATTCGGCTCCCTGTCTTTATGGTCGCAGCTTTATCTATTGCACACTGAATCGCGTCTACGTTTCGCGCTCTAGTGTGCGTGGGGTTTTACGGTGAGTCACGTTACTCCTGTTGCGGAGATCAGAGCTTCCGTTATGTAAAGTTGTCGACAGCCTTGGCAACTCCATTTAGCTCTTATTGCCCGTGAGATTAGTGCGAGTATTGAACAAAAAATTGTGCAAAAATATTTAGCAAGGTAGAGCTAAACTTAATATTTAAAAAGTCTGTATTTATATATTCGTGCCATTTTTGCCTTTATTTAAAAGCATATAAGGACTGTAACATGTGGCAGATGCATCTATTGACAAAACAACAAATTAACAACGTTACGTAGAGTATGCAAATACACCGGTTGGCGCAAAAAGGTGAGGACGACAATGCTTAGGGATTTCCACCCCTTCACGCCCGTCCGGTCGGTTGATAGTGTCCCTTAACTTTATTGCTATAGGGTCCAATTTTGTCTATGTCTGTTGAGTTATTGTATACTAACGTAATATTATCGAAATTATGCATAGTATACTAACGTAACAATAAAGACAGCTTTTTACCTCTAATTCACAATTGAAAGAATAGTAGTTACAAAAAAAATGGAGCTGCTGGAATGTAAGTAAAAATAGGTACCTACTCTTTTAAAATTTGACACTTAAACTTAAACCTAAACCTAACTGTGAAAAGTCTCAACTCAACTCCGAAAATGTTATTTCAGAAAGTCCATCTTGACGATACGCTCCAGGCGGACATACGTCGATCAAAATCACCTATTTTATTCAAACACACATATCCCAACACCTATACATTAGCGAAGGGCAAGATAAAAAGTACCCTTAACCGGCGAGCGTGCATCCAGCGACTAATTACAGGTGATGAACCGGAGGAAGCTGGTTAAGATCGTGGCTAGCGGCCAACCTAGGTTTTTGCTACCCTTTGGGGATATAGACGTGAGCTTAGGTATGTTTGCTCGAGGAATTTTCATAGTTATCGTAATTCCATCTCATCGTAATGGCACATTACATACCTCGTGTGGCGCTGCGCTCGCTTGAACCGATAGTGCTTATAAATCATCAGCCGGGGGAAAGTCCCCTCTATCGCAGAGAGGGCGCGACTTTGTGAATGCCAAGAGTAATACTCCTTTACTAGTCTTAAGTTGAATTAATTGCAGTAATCTTTCATGGGAGTAATGGACCGTTGGGGGCCAAATACATCACACAATAAGTGTACGGTTTATGTAATAATAAGAACATCCATCCAACTCGGATATCCCGTGCAGACAAGGACATCACAAACATGGGTCAATACCCAGATATTAGTGGACTCCCACTTGTAATAATCGTTGTAAGGTGGCCCTTGGCGGGATTCGGACCCACGACCTCTGTCTTGATAATCACACGTTTTACCAATGAGACCACCAAGCTGAAGCTCACAAATTGATAGGTAAAGAACGTAGCTAGCTGACATAATTCAAGGACTATCTGAACAAAGTGGGATCTTTTAACATAAAAGATGTATACGTTGTGTAGTAACCCCAGAGCATGCGTGGTGATTAAGCGTATAATTTCTCTCTGAAGTCGTAAAGAGGGATGGTAAAGTTTTTGTGGAGAAATCATAATAGTTATATATTAAACGGGTCTAATATAAGTACGAGCATCGAGAATCCTTAAAAATACAATGAATTTATTTATTTATATTTATTATTAATAAAACTTTGCAAACATTACAAATTGGCATTAAGTACGCCGCATTGTACGATTTCTTTAAGTGCAATGAAAATATCGATAAATAAATTAATAAAACATGAAAAATCACAATTGCATTGGTTTGCCATACCGCTATGCAATTTATCAGCAAGCTCTTGGTAACAATCCTTATAAATATAAACTCACTCATTATACACTTGTATTAGTATCGATAGTACTTTGTAAATCTGAAGCACAGGATGGGTTTATAAACTGCTTAAAATAAAGCGCTTAAGCATTCTTTGTGCTTTTTTACCCGACTGCAGCGGAGCCCAAAAGGAGGGTAATGTGTTTGGATCGTATATATGTATGTGTGTAAGTATGCCCGATTCTATGTTCCCTCATAACTCCTTAACCAATGGTCAGATTTTGACGAATAAGATCTCAATCGGTTAGTCATGTTTACGGAAGTGTCATAGACTATATGAAATTAGCATAAATCAAACAAAAAAAAAATCGCTAAAAGGTAAAAAATAAAAAACTCAATTAAAAAATAACCGACAACGCGACTGTTAAGCAATAACTGCTAAGCAGGCGGGACCCAAATTCAACATTGTAAATCCTTGCGAGGTACCTACGTTGTGTAGTTGTAGCTTAGTAGTTAGAGCTTAGCTGTCGGGTTGTTGGTTATTTTTTTATTTAGTTTTTTTTGGAGACTTATTACAAAATTCCTCAGGGAGGCAATGGTCGCCACTAAACAATTACCTTGCCTAGATCCATAGTAATTAGAGTATTTAGGTGCAGTAGAATCATCATCTACGCGAACCAAGTTGCGGACAAAGCCTCAGTACCATAAATCTTTAGTCAGTTTTTGTCAAAAGTAGTACCTCATCATCTTATCAGTTGACCCATGCACCCTCTCTACACATTTCCTGTGTCACAACCCTCGATGCACGTAGGGTCGTGAACGAGTGCATCAACGTAGTGCCACTGCCTACCAGCAGATTAGCTCTGCACTGGTGTGATGCTCATTAAACAGTTTATTGCCTTTGGGGTGTCTAATATTCATGGCGTCACACCGAAACGGGAGGTTTGTCACTAATAAAAATTGGCAGTTATGCTGCAACCTGAGATGACGTAAAACTAATAAGTGTTCGTGTTACAGGTTTTTACCTCCAAAAATGTATATGTCTAATGTAATAATGTAATGTTGCCATAATATATAATTACGAGAACGGCATTCTCACGTGCCCTCAGTGTGCACGGAGTTTCGCCGTGAAGATAGGCTACATAAGCCATCTTCGAGCGCACCAGCGCCTCATCACTGATTAGGGGTCAAAGTGGTCGCCATGGCCGAAACCGGTCGGAACAATCATCATCAATTGTTGCAAGTAAGTAAGTTTAAACAAAATCTGTATGTCCTTCTTGATTTCTGGATTACTGACTGACCCTGTACCGTACATAATTTCCATGTAAAAAAGAAATGTTTAAACGGCTGCTGAAATAAAGAATAGTGTTTTATTAAGACACGTCTGTATTAATTTACTTGAACAACATGTAAATTCAAAGTCAAATTTTATTCATTATAAAAACAAAATGTTTAGTTAATGAATGTAAAAGTTTTTAGTTTTAAAATTAATAGATTATGTGGAGATGTAGCTAAAAAAGAACGATAAATAAACAAATAATATTTGTTCTTTTTAAAATTCTGTAGTGGTTACGAAAGCTGTTTTAATTAATTCATTACAATTATACTCGTATATACGCGGCGGTAAAGGAGCTCTAGAACGCCTGCCTCATATTCGGGAGGTCGTGAGTTCGAATCCCGGCATGTACCAATGACTTTGTTTTCTAAAGTTACGTACATTTGTGAAGTTATAGTAGCAATACCACTCGCTAACGGTGAAGGAAAACATCGTGAGGAAACCTGAGTGTCTGAGCTATTTACATACCTCAGCTCTTGAAATCGCCAATCCGCGGTGGTCGATTGGCGATTTCAAGCGCTTTATTTAGCAAAGTAATTTTCACATTTTAATGACGAAAATCGATAGTGACACTTCTGTTTACACTTTTGCGTTAAAATTTACTTTCTTTTACTCCACACTCAGCACTAATCAAGCAAAGTGTAGATAAATATTTGTACAAACAGTGCAAATAGTACGCCGCCCTTGGAAGCCCGCCCTAGGCGTCGGCCGCCCTGCGCTTGGGCGGGAGTCTTTTGTCAGTCTGCCCACCCTCTGTGCCCGCGGCGAGTAGTTTCATTCACGTATGCTATATAGGGTGTATAAAGAATGACAATAAATTTATAGATAAACGGGCGGAAAATTTATTTTTGCCACGGCTAACTGTACAAGTAATTAAATCTGTAAGTGATTCGGGTAAATATCTATGCTATTTACCCGAATCACTGTATCGAATCATGTAAAAAAGTAAAAAAATATTTATTGTACTAAAAGTATGCACATGCAGTAAGGTGTACAATATTTTATTTATTACCCTGTGCATCACTTGGAGTTTAGGTAAAGTACATTGTTTCCAGGGATCCTTGAACTAGGCTAGGCCTGTATCTTAAGGAACCACTTAAATTAGTTGTTTTTGAAATTACATGTTGTAAACTTAAACATAAATCGGAATCTTAAAAACAAGTGGTTATTTTGAACTTACTTAAAACAAAAAAAAAGTAAAAAAAAAGTAACATAAAATCGAGTTAAATCAGTGCGAGTTGAGTAAATAAATCAGTTCATTGCTTGCATTAATATTTGAAAAATTATGGCGAAGTTATTAGATTTTCGGTACTCTGGTATTCCAGTTTAAGTAAGAAGTTGGTTACCGTCGTGGAAATCATATTTTCTTTTACAATACGATTTTGCAAAAAGTGAACATTATACACCACAATAATAGTGGTAGATATTTTTAGAACCTATGGCCAACAACCTAGTAGACGTCTATACTACTTTTTTTACTACTTCCCTCCTGCTGCTATACTAATTACTCCTATATCTTCCCCAAAAAGCTTGGCTCTACTCAACAAAACGAAAAATGTGTCACAAAATGCACCCTGTACACGTACTTTTATAACATTGGTTTCATCAATGAATTGGAGTGAATTCTCGTTTATTTGATAGAGTCTGTACCTACCCTAAAAGTACTGCATTGATTTGATTGCCTTCGATTTGATACACGCTGCCCCCGCTGTCCAGATTGTATTAGTTTGATGAGATCAAAGGAATTGTGTTATGGACCTCACATATTTCTCTAGGGTCATTCTTGTACCGTTTTTGCTTGTCTGGAAAAAACTAAGCCAATATCCGTTTACTGAAACCCATGAAAATTGGAGAAAGCAAGTTTGCGGTTGACGAAATTGGTTAGAATTACAAATCCATTCCATAAATAATGTAATTGTTTATGTTTCTAATGTTTTGATATTTTTTTAAAAATTTTTAGACTTCTAACCACTTCAACCATAAAAAATTAAAAATCAAATTTTACCTTCATAAATTTTTAGGAGGGCCCATTATCATTTATGGGCTTCTGATCGAGTTGTGAAGCATTACTATCTTGTCTATTTTAAATTATTTGATAACATCTGATGAATAAGCTTTTCAACATTTGTTATAAAAATAGGTGTCGTATTTTTCTAACATATTTTTATTTATTTTAAGGCCCGTTATACCCTCACTCCACCAATGAAAATACAATCATATTTTATTCAAATCTCAATAGCGGTAACGGTCGATTTTTACAATAATTATATTGTTCTAGGTCCTAACGATGTCTATTACCATTATTGAGATTTATGCAAAAACGGCGCTGGATGCGGGCGGCTCAAGACCGGAAACCTTGGGAAACCATGAGGGAGGCACCGGTGTGAAGTTAGCTGACAAACTTAGCTGACAAACATAGCTGACACTATTACACGACCAAATAAAATGGTCGTTTTTAAAAAAGGCTTTCATAAGCCAGTAGGTACGATAAAATGCCTATGGCAATAATACATTTATAATGGTATTAAACGGTCAAGACCGAAGACCAAATGTTATATTTAGAATTAAGAAATACTGTCCCATCAAAAAATATTCTGAGATAAGCTCCTCACAACTAAGTTATTTTGGGGAACATTCTGACCGTAAGTAATTGTGACAATAAAAGATGTTAAAACATATCTTAATTATGGCTCAATACCGTGGCATAGCAGTGAAAACGTGAAGAAATAAAAAATATTCGCAAAATTTTCAGTACGCGTTTATGTTTCTTATTGGGATACTAAAAAAATTAGAATTTTTAGAAGGCTGGATCTTAGTTATTACGGTTCCTTAGATACTAAGGAAACTGTTAAGGTATAAATAGAAGCATCAAACCCTTCAGTTTTTGTGATAAAGCGGAGCTGACAAATAATTTGTGAGAAAAATCTCTCCAGAGTTTCTTTCTGGGCATCGTATTGCAGCAAAACGAATTTCTAACACTTTAGCAATGCAAAATTATGATTGCATAGACTCTAAAGTATTTTAAATAAATCAATTTATACCTTCAGACCATTCAGTTTTTCTGAAATCGGGCGATAGACAAAAATAATGGAGAAAATTTAAAATAACCTTTGTGTTTTTCTTGAGATATACAAAAAAAAAACTAATTTCTAACAGGCTGGATTTATGTTATTTCGGTTCCTTAGATACTACTTAAACTACTTAACTATAAATTGAGACATGAAACCATTCAGTTTTTGTGACAAAGCGGAGCTGACAAATAATTTGTGAGAAAAATCTCTCCAGAGTTTCTTTGTGGGCGACGTATTGCAGCAAAACGAATTTCTAACACTTTAGCAATGCAAAATTATGATTGCATAGACTCTAAAGTATTTTAAATAAATCAATTTATACCCTCAGACCATTCAGTTTTTCTGAAATCGGGCGATAGACAAAAATAATGGAGAAAATTTAAAATAACCTTTGTGTTTTTCTTGAGATACACAAAAAAAAACGAATTTCTAACAGGCTGGATTTATGTTATTTCGGTTCCTTAGATACTACTTAAACTACTTAACTATAAATTGGGACATGAAACCATTCAGTTTTTGTGACAAAGCGGAGCTGACAAATAATTTGTGAGAAAAATCTCTCCAGAGTTTCTTTCTGGGCGACGTATTGCAGCAAAACGAATTTCTAACACTTTAGCAATGCAAAATTATAATTGCATAGACTCTAAAGTATTTTAAATAAATCAATTTATACCTTCAGACCATTCAGTTTCTCTGAAATCGGGCGATAGACAAAAATAATGGAGAAAATTTAAAATAACCTTTGTGTTTTTCTTGGGATATACCAAAATAACGAATTTCTAACAGGCTCGATTTATGTTATTTCGGTTCCCTAGATACTACTTAAACTACTTAACTATAAATTGAGACATGAAACCATTCAGTTTTTGTGACAAAGCGGAGCTGACAAATAATTTGTGAGAAAAATCTCTCCAGAGTTTCTTTCTGGGCGACGTATTGCAGCAAAACGAATTTCTAACACTTTAGCAATGCAAAATTATGATTGCATAGACTCTAAAGTATTTTAAATAAATCAATTTATACCTTCAGACCATTCAGTTTCTCTGAAATCGGGCGATAGACAAAAATAATGGAGAAAATTTAAAATAACCTTTGTGTTTTTCTTGAGATACACAAAAAAAAACGAATTTCTAACAGGCTGGATTTATGTTATTTCGGTTCCTTAGATACTACTTAAACTACTTAACTATAAATTGGGACATGAAACCATTCAGTTTTTGTGACAAAGCGGAGCTGACAAATAATTTGTGAGAAAAATCTCTCCAGAGTTTCTTTCTGGGCGACGTATTGCAGCAAAACGAATTTCTAACACTTTAGCAATGCAAAATTATGATTGCATAGACTCTAAAGTATTTTAAATAAATCAATTTATACCCTCAGACCATTCAGTTTTTCTGAAATCGGGCGATAGACAAAAATAATGGAGAAAATTTAAAATAACCTTTGTGTTTTTCTTGAGATATACAAAAAAAAACGAATTTCTAACAGGCTGGATTTATGTTATTTCGGTTCCTTAGATACTACTTAAACTACTTAACTATAAATTGAGACATGAAACCATTCAGTTTTTGTGACAAAGCGGAGCTGTCTATGCAATCATAATTTTGCATTGCTAAAGTGTTAGAAATTCGTTTTGCTGCAATACGTCGCCCAGAAAGAAACTCTGGAGAGATTTTTCTCACAAATTATTTGTCAGCTCCGCTTTGTCACAAAAACTGAATGGTTTCATGTCTCAATTTATAGTTAAGTAGTTTAAGTAGTATCTAAGGAACCGAAATAACATAAATCCAGCCTGTTAGAAATTCGTTTTTTTTTTTTATATCTCAAGAAAAACACAAAGGTTATTTTAAATTTTCTCCATTATTTTTGTCTATCGCCCGATTTCAGAAAAACTGAATGGTCTGAAGGTATAAATTGATTTATTTAAAATACTTTAGAGTCTATGCAATCATAATTTTGCATTGCTAAAGTGTTAGAAATTCGTTTTGCTGCAATACGTCGCCCAGAAAGAAACTCTGGAGAGATTTTTCTCACAAATTATTTGTCAGCTCCGCTTTGTCACAAAAACTGAATGGTTTCATGTCCCAATTTATAGTTAAGTAGTTTAAGTAGTATCTAAGGAACCGAAATAACATAAATCCAGCCTGTTAGAAATTCGTTTTTTTTTGTGTATCTCAAGAAAAACACAAAGGTTATTTTAAATTTTCTCCATTATTTTTGTCTATCGCCCGATTTCAGAAAAACTGAATGGTCTGAAGGTATAAATTGATTTATTTAAAATACTTTAGAGTCTATGCAATTATAATTTTGCATTGCTAAAGTGTTAGAAATTCGTTTTGCTGCAATACGTCGCCCAGAAAGAAACTCTGGAGAGATTTTTCTCACAAATTATTTGTCAGCTCCGCTTTGTCACAAAAACTGAATGGTTTCATGTCTCAATTTATAGTTAAGTAGTATAAGTAGTATCTAAGGAACCGAAATAACATAAATCCAGCCTGTTAGAAATTCGTTTTTTTTTTATATCTCAAAATAAACACAAAGGTTATTTTAAATTTTCTCCATTATTTTTGTCTATCGCCCGATTTCAGAAAAACTGAATGGTCTGAAGGTATAAGTTGATTTATTTAAAATACTTTAGTGTCTATGCAATCATAATTTTGCATTGCTAAAGTGTTAGAAATTCGTTTTGCTGCAATACGTCGCCCACAAAGAAACTCTGGAGAGATTTTTCTCACAAATTATTTGTCAGCTCCGCTTTGTCACAAAAACTGAATGGTTTCATGTCTCAATTTATAGTTAAGTAGTTTAAGTAGTATCTAAGGAACCGAAATAATATAAATCCAGCCTGTTAGAAATTCGTTTTTTTTTTATATCTCAAGAAAAACACAAAGGTTATTTTAAATTTTCTCCGTTATTTTTGTCTATCGCCCGATTTCAGAAAAACTGAATGGTCTGAAGGTATAAATTGATTTATTTAAATTACTTTAGAGTCTATGCAATTATAATTTTGCATTGCTAAAGTGTTAGAAATTCGTTTTGCTGCAATACGTCGCCCAGAAAGAAACTCTGGAGAGATTTTTCTCACAAATTATTTGTCAGCTCCGCTTTGTCACAAAAACTGAATGGTTTCATGTCCCAATTTATAGTTAAGTAGTTTAAGTAGTATCTAAGGAACCGAAATAACATAAATCCAGCCTGTTAGAAATTCGTTTTTTTTGTGTATCTCAAGAAAAACACAAAGGTTATTTTAAATTTTCTCCATTATTTTTGTCTATCGCCCGATTTCAGAAAAACTGAATGGTCTGAAGGTATAAATTGATTTATTTAAAATACTTTAGAGTCTATGCAATCATAATTTTGCATTGCTAAAGTGTTAGAAATTCGTTTTGCTGCAATACGTCGCCCAGAAAGAAACTCTGGAGAGATTTTTCTCACAAATTATTTGTCAGCTCCGCTTTGTCACAAAAACTGAATGGTTTCATGTCTCAATTTATAGTTAAGTAGTTTAAGTAGTATCTAAGGAACCGAAATAACATAAATCCAGCCTGTTAGAAATTCGTTTTTTTTTTTGTATATCTCAAGAAAAACACAAAGGTTATTTTAAATTTTCTCCATTATTTTTGTCTATCGCCCGATTTCAGAAAAACTGAATGGTCTGAAGGTATAAATTGATTTATTTAAAATACTTTAGAGTCTATGCAATCATAATTTTGCATTGCTAAAGTGTTAGAAATTCGTTTTGCTGCAATACGACGCCCAGAAAGAAACTCTGGAGAGATTTTTCTCACAAATTATTTGTCAGCTCCGCTTTATCACAAAAACTGAAGGGTTTGATGCTTCTATTTATACCTTAACAGTTTCCTTAGTATCTAAGGAACCGTAATAACTAAGATCCAGCCTTCTAAAAATTCTAATTTTTTTAGTATCCCAATAAGAAACATAAACGCGTACTGAAAATTTTGCGAATATTTTTTATTTCTTCACGTTTTCACTGCTATGCCACGGTATTGAGCCATAATTAAGATATGTTTTAACATCTTTTATTGTCACAATTACTTACGGTCAGAATGTTCCCCAAAATAGCTTAGTTGTGAGGAGCTTATCTCAGAATATTTTTTGATGGGACAGTATTTCTTAATTCTAAATATAACATTTGGTCTTCGGTCTTGACCGTTTAATACCATTATAAATTTATTATTGCCATAGGTATTTTATCGTACCTACTGGCTTATGAAAGCCTTTTTTAAAAACGACCATTTTATTTGGTCGTGTAATAGTGTCAGCTATGTTTGTCAGCTAAGTTTGTCAGCTAACTTCACACCGGTCCTATGTCCTGCAGTGGTAAGTGGCTGATGATGATGATGATGATGATGATGCAAAAACGTATCATAAGAGAAGATATGATTAATCTTCATAAATTGTAATCATGACACTAGTTAACATCATGACCGGACTTTATTTATTTAAGTTACCATTGGGGAAACCAATCGATAAGTAATAATTTTCAATTAATTATTAATTATGCTTTATTGCACACGAAACATTTAACAGAACATTACAGTGAGAAAAAAACATGCACAAAGGCGAGCTTTACTCTGTAAGAGATTTCTTCCAGCAAATCTGTCAGAGTTCCGACTCAGTAAAATACTTAGCTATACGCCTACTAAATAAACCATATACCTACCTAAACTACTCATACGCCTGGAATAATAACATTCCCAAATTGCGCGGAAACAAGATGATAAAATATAGAAGCGACACTCACGGCAGATAATGAGTTTAGTTGTAAACTGCGAACTGAGAGTCACGACGGGAACTGAACTTGGGCCCTCGGGCTGGGGGAACTCCAGTTACTGTTTTATAATTGACATATTTCATTGTAATGTGTTTCATATTTATTAAGATTCGATGACTTTTTAAAAACACAACACGTGTACTCGTGGGGGAAGAAATATCTGTGCAATTTCCTTTTTTTGCACAATAAAATGTAATGTAATCTTACTTGGTTTTCAAGGTATTTGATTAGAAAGAAAGAAAGACATTTATTATTATATTCTTTTTTTTGTTGCACTACCCCGTGCTGAGGACAATTTTGACATTTATTATACCAACAAGACACATCACAGAAACAAAACAAACAGATAAGTACATAATATACACAACAACAGAAAGAAAACTAAATACACAACAGACAAAACAAATAAATAAGACAGGACCAATAGGACCATAGATGTAGCCTGTGGTGTATCAACAGATTCTTTAGCAACTTTCCAATAAATTGTATTTTTTTGTTTAAAATATTTAAAATGTTGCTTATTGCGAGTTCATACAGAAGAACAGGGTTTTAGGTTTTACAAAGTTTCAATAACACATAAAGTATACTCACGTCTGTATCCCGGAGGGGTAAGCAGAGACCAAGCTCTGCCAAAGAACAACTCACTCATTATTAACTAGCCCGGACATCAACTATGAAAGAGTTTTCGGAAACTCAGTTTTCAGAACTGTGTTAGGAAGGAGTCGCCAGCAACAGCTAGTTAAACTAATCCTGCCAATCCTGCTCGTCCTCGACGCCACCTCCTCGACTTCCCGCCAATCTTGTTTAAAAGTATGTTACATGTTAAACATAATAATATTATGTAGACAGTATCGCGACAGACCCCACGGGAGCATATTCACAGTCCCATCGCGATTATTCGCGATATGAATGCCATTGCCCGCGCCTGCGTCCGCGCCCGCCCCGCTTTGCCCGGGGCGCACCTCGGCTGGCGCCACCGACACGGGGGCACTTTATATTGTTTTAGGCCGACCACACACATCTCGATCTGAATTATACCATTTTAAGCACAGCCTAACTATAAGTACGTACTGATGTTCATTGCTCAATAAATTTAATTTAAATTTCGGACACCGGGTAATCTTCTTGTGCGTGTTTTTAATGGGTTAGTCAGTGTTTAAGGCTGCTCTTACATGGAGCATTTTGTCGCACAATTTGACATTTTCTAATGTTGTAATAATATGAGTAATCTTTTGCTAACGGTGGACTGAGGGTTTGATGTGTAATTATTGCTGTTAGCAATAAGGTCGCCCATTGTACTTTTTCATTGTAACTTTCATATTTTATGTCTCGCTTCATATGTGCAATAAAGAATATTCTTATCTTATCTTAAATTACCGACATTTTAAATATATTGTCAGTCTTAAAACTGTTGAGGTAAAAAATGTGAAAAGAGCGAATTATTTAATTAAACTTTTATTGAACTAAGGCTATCGTACAATGCGGTGTACTTAATACAATGTGTATTTTCTTTAATCTTCGTTTCACCAAATTTTGCCATTTAGTATTAGTTACACCATGACCTCAATTAATATGCCCATAGTATTAATCAAAAAATCCCTTCTAAGCACGCATAATTTGATGGCTAACTACGGAACCATATTTTAAATTTGAACTGTTTTTTCTGCATAACAATCTAGAACTTGCTTAAAATAGACGCGGATTGTTAAAAATTGGTTTAATTTGTAACGTTCACTAAGACACACTCTCGCAGACTCTGCGCTAAAAGGTATAAAAGTTTTTGAGTTTCACTTCCTAAAATATTCCGGATCTGCAACGCTGATTTCAAAATTCAGTGGCTGAAATGTACCAGATGTGTGAGGCCAGCCTAACTGACTTACGGCCCGTGTTTAGCATGCATGGCAGTGGCATGGGAGCCATTCGTTGCCAGGTCGTCGCGCCGCACGCGGTAAACAAGACGAATTAAACCTATCCGTCACTGGTGCTCCGTGCAATGTTTTCATTTATGACAATTTATATGTGTTTTCTCACTTAGGGTTCTATGAATACCTTATCAGGTGTTAATCATCTAAGTTACATATATACATTACATACATACGTGCATTCGTGAAGTTGTAGTAGCAGTACCTACTAAGTCATCATCATCATCATCATCAGCCTATGCTTGTCCACTGCTGGACATAGGCCTCTCCTATAGCACGCCACTGAGCACGGTCCTCGGCTACTCTCATCCAGCTCTTGCCAGCCGCCCTGCGAAGATCATCGCTCTACCGAGTCTGAGGACGTCCCACACTACGTTTACCGATCCGCGGTCTCCACTCGAGAACTCGTCTACCCCATCGGTTATCAGTTCTTCGGATAATATGGCCGGCCCACTGCCACTTCAGCATGCTAATTCGGTGGGCTATGTCGGTGACTTTGGTTCTCTGTCGGATCACCTTCTAAGTAGTCGTAATAATACTAAGTAGTCGTAATAATTTTCGCAATAAATATCTCCCGGCATCCCCATCACCAAAGGTTAGCTGGAAGAAAATGCTTACTGGTATTAAGCTCGCCTATGTACAAATGTTTTTTATTATTGTGCTGTAAAGGATTTTCAATCAATCAATTAATACTACTCGCTGACCGTGAAGGAAAACATCGTGAGGAAACCTGTGTCTTAGGTGTTCACCTACCTCAGCGCCTGAAATTGCCAATCCGCGGTATCGCAATATCATCAGATCCTGACTTAATCATGACTATGGACCACTTGGGAAGTTTACCCTTTCAAACAAAAAAAGAATTTTCCAAATCAGTCCACGCGTCTTCGAGTATTCGGGGAACATACATAATAAAGAAGATAAAAAATAAAAAGATCCCGACGAATTGAGAACCTACTTATTTTTTGAAGTCGGTTAAAAATCATGTAATTTTTTTCACAATCAATCAGATTGCATATTCTATACATACATACATAAACTCACGCCTGTATCTACCACTTGCCTTGATTCTGGCGCAACAAACCACTTCCGCGTCATTAACATTAATTAATCTCTGTATTGAAACAAATTAAGTTATCGAAATAATTTTAGAGTTTATGGTAAAAACCTATATCGAGTCTAAAAATTCCACCCATGCCGGGACTTGAATCCGCGACCTCTGTCTAACCGTGCCAGCGTTCTCCCAACTGAGCTAATAAGTGTAGGCATCGGCGACATTTCGAAACTCTTTATAGTCCGCACAGAGCTTTTCTCAGAGTAATTGAGGTAGTGTGATGCGTAGTAAATTACTATTAGTAAATTACTAACACATATACGGTAAAGACAGTAAGCGACGTGGTAACGATCTGTGACTATGTTCACGTTACCGCCAAAAAGATTTGTGCGGACTATTCAACCTTCTCTGTACAACTTTCTCTGTTATTTTGAGTTTATGTTGCTTATATTAATGGTCTTATCTCCTTGGTAAGTTTTCTCTTTAGATTTCTCGAAAAAGAACGAGATGGTAAAATTTAAGTATTCACTTAGTGAAATTTTCAATTCAGAAACCGACAGTAAGATATTCGTACCTTGTCTTTCAAATGTCACGGACATTTTGATCAAAAACCATTATATACGTTACGGACGTATCATATATGTATATATCAATACAATATCATATTATTTCACACATAGGTACTTCGACCAAATAGGGGATGTATTAGCAAAGGGCAAGATAAAAAGTACCCGAAACCGGCGTGTGTGCATGCAAGGACTAATGAATTTTGATGAAGCGAAAGAGGTTTGTCATGATCGTGGTGTATCACATTTTCTTAACCAACACTAGAACCAAATCTGCGTTTACAAATAGTAAAACCTCGAAAATTTCACCAGGCATGCCTGACAAACTTTGCACGGGCACGTGTGTCCGCCTGTAGCCGGCGGACGACGAGATTTATCGCCAACTGTACGCAGAGAAACAGTCTGCTGCGGGGGAGATTTAATAACCCTATTTACAGGAAGGGTCTACGCCGGAATTCTGACAAACTTATTGCGGAAACCACCTCACATTACACCTCCACTGAGCCTTAACTCTTGGGGAAAACGATTGTTTTTCCTTTGCGCAGTGAAGGCTTAAACTGGCAGTTTTCAGCAGACGTCGTGTTGCGTTTGCCCAGATATCAATCATTCGCTCTAATAAGATCCGCGATGAGGGATAAGCGCGCTAAACGATAATGAAACTCGGTGAAATATCGCGCCCCCCGATGACGACGTTGCACTTTTCTTTAGGGAGGCCCCGGGGGAGTTCTATCAAACTTGTAATTGGAAAAGCTGTTCAATCCAATAGAATGTAAAATGAGAATTGGAGTGATCGTAGTTAAATTTTAACACGCAATTAAAAAATACTTAGCACACAAACGAATGCTTCACATTACAATTATGGGAGTTTTAATATAGTGGTACGAATACAGTGAAATATCTGAAACAATAAGTGAAAAACAAGTGCAGTAAAAAATATTGTACATTGTAAAGCAGGTTTTTCATCATAATGACGATGAAATACTAGCAAATCGAAGCGGTAGTGGACGGGTGAATGGCAATAAGCAACAATGGTCGATTTAGGACGACCCGTTGATCAACGAAACGCTAACTAGTGATTTCATTGAGCATTACCGAAACGTGCAAGAATAAAATATTTTTTATAGATTTGCCACAATTCCGGAGCAGTATTATGGTCGCAGCAAACAACCAAAACAACACGCAAAATTGTATTAGTGGGCAAGACTGATAACGTGAGATGGTACTTAAGACAGTCGAGTAATAACAAAAAGCGCGCGTTTGCACGCTAGTCTGTTGGTACTGGAGCAGCCCCGTGGTCGCCATGGCGGAGCACTGGTCGTGGCTGAGCGGCGCGGGCGCCGAGGCGGCCGAGTACACGTACAGCCCGCCCTCGCGGCCCAGCTGCGCGCCCCACCGGCCGCTCGTCAAGCGGGCCACTAGCGCGCATTTGCACACCTTCTCCAGGTAAGCGGGCATTTTCAGCAAAAGGCTACAAGATTATGGAATTATATTTAAAGGCGTATCTACCAAAAAATTATTTTGCGCGTGGCGTTGCGCAGGCGCATGATTCTGTTGTTTGTAATCTAAATCTTCAGTAAATTAAATAAATTTTACCAAAAAAAGTCGCAATACCTACTAGATTGAATAAATTTCCACCAATCCACGAATTCCCAGCAAATCCATAACATTTGATAAGGATTTATCTATTTTCAGTGAAGATTTATTTATTTTTGTCAGTATTTATTTATTTTGTGGGCATTTGTCAATTCTGGGAAAGATTTTTCCATTTTGGTAATATTTCGTGATGATATCAATTTTTGACAAAATGTGGCTAATGGTGAACCGATATTATTTTGTAGTTTGAATGAAAACTCAGAGCCATCGCCATTTCGGTTGGCCTGAAGCAAGCGAGACGACCTTCGATCAGGGTTACATAAACAGATCTGATCCGATTAGCAGAATTGTATTGGATAGTACCAAAAGGCGATGGATGAGATCAACAAAATACCGAAGCCAATGGAGAAGACAGAATAATACATATTACCATACACGCGGGACAAAAAAATAAATTGGGTTTTCCGTGGCTCTATTATCTGGCAACACTAGTTCTTGAGTCTCGGAGTTCTATGCGTAGTCTGGTAGTTTCAAAACATAAGGAAAAGTTTTAAGCAGTTGCGTTTTGATTTATTAGCTTTTGAGGCTGGTACTGTTCTGCTTTTAATACTACGTGTGCGCAGTGCCCCCGATGCCATTAGCATTCTCAAACATCGTACTCATGACAAATGGACTAAGTCCCGACTGAATTCACCGAGACGTCTGGCCGAGAGAAGAGACAGAAGGTCGAGTTGGCAGGACTTTAGTTTAGACAGATAAAGGACACTTTATTGTACTTAAACATGGAAATTACACAGATATGTCTTAACCTACGAGTACAGATGGCGGCTCATTAATTCGCTAAAAACTATACTGGTATAATAAAATTGATAAAACTCGGTCTACCGAGACTTGCACTTGCAAAAATACCGAAACGTCGGAAAATTGTAAAATGGAAAAGTAAACGAGTATATATCCGTTAAAAATCAGTTTTATTATGTCTAGTGATCAAGTTAACCTCAGAAAATAGGGTTAGAGTTATTTTATCTTGCTAAGTACTGTACTGATCGGGAAGTGCTATAGAAAAACAGTGTAAAAATCTATATAATGGGAATGGGTGATTGATGTTTATTTTTTAATTAAAAATGGTCATTATAGCTGCTGACAAGATTAAAACACGGTCATGGTTTAATTTAATTTGTCATAAACTAAGATTCATTATCAGGCTTAAAGAATTATTTAAACTTTTTGCATACAATAGAAACTTATCACAACAATATTTATTCAAGAGAATACTTACATCAATGGTTTTGTATGCTAACTTTGAGTAGTTCACATTACCTTTTTCTATTCTATTCTATTCTATTCTACCTGCTACAACACTATAAGGCACGCGTGATTGGTTATTAAGGAATTAAGGAATATTAAGAAACTAAAACTTTCGTAAGCACTACACATTATATACTTAATTCCGGATTCCCTTGGTTTTTTGTCGGAAAAGTCCGACCAGGTCCGAGCAACCGACGACGCGAGCTCCGACTCAATAGAGTACACCATGATTAAGCTCTGCGAATCAGAACGAAACCTAGTCGGACACTTCCGACAAAGACCAAGTAAGTGAACCCGGAATTAAGTTAATAATATCAATATATTGTGGAGTGTAGCCTATCGGTCTAAGAGAATACCTGGGTGCAAACTCTCGGCCTGCCACTTATGTAATGCGCCTACTTACAATCATTATCAATACGATAGGAGTATTTCATTAGAATGTTATTGTTTAGTAAACAGCAAAATATGATTAAAAAGCAGCCATCGCCTTTCGATTACCACTCTATAGAATTATTTACTAAAATTTAACATGCTCTTAGTCCTGGTATCGAGTACAGACACTTTTTTGTGGAACCTCATTAGTAATAAAGAGGTCTGTCAGGATCGAGGAAAATGGCAAACCCTGGTCTCTGCCTACCCCTTCGGTATACAGGCGTGAGTTTAATGAGTGAATTTAAGTTGCCCGACCGACCTTTTAGATATTTATTCCTCTTTTGGGACTCTAGTCTTAGTATTCCCGTCTTTGACCCGCCTTTCCTAATGATGCCCCACTTCGTGACCCCTGTTCGCAGCCTGTTAAGGTTCATAATCTTTAGCATTTGATTCCTGAGCCAATCTCGCGACTTGAGCCTTAAGTTTGGCGGCATATGGTCTATTTTTGCGTGTGTTTCACGATGAATCGGCGTCTTACATACCGTTCGTGTCGACAGAATGATGGATCGTAGCGCGGTCCGCGGATTTTGTTAAAACATAAACATGGGAATCAACAGAAGGTTGTGTACATAAGACTACAGTCATGAAACAGTGCGGAAAATTTTTAACGAAACCACTTTGTGTCTCTAGGAAAATGTTCATGAATAAATTCTTTGGTATACATCGAACTCATTCGACAATAAAGAAATAAGTGATGGTTCTGGAATCAAGAAAGGTGTGCTTACAAAAGTTTTTTGTAAATAAAACCGGTTGTGTTTTTACTAAAACCTTTGTTAGCACACCAATCGTCAGACGAAACGCGATGCGAGTAAGTCTGAGCTCAGAAAATATTTTTATCATACAGGCTGGAACAAAATCCCCATGTACGGAATAAGGAATTCTACTTGACAACTTGTGCGACAGTGAAAACTTTGAAATCGCAAAACAGGAACCTGTTCCGCACACGAAGCAGCTGAAATGTTTTCCCATAGTAATAGTGGTTCGCACTGACGAGATGACAACCCCCCACTATCGGATAGTTAACTAAGCCGTCGGACCTTTCATACCTTTGTATCTCGTGCAGAAGCTGCCTACTTACAGTTAGGCCGCAAGAAACGGCATGAATGTTTCATACAGCTTTGCCGGGGACATCTGCAATGGCTTGTTATTGTTAACTCCGCGCCGACATCGGAACTCTTTGGAATACTGAATCGGAAATTTTCTGTCATTGTTTTGTTTCAGGACTCGCCTGAATCATATTATGCCATAATAGATTTGAAGTACGAATGCCCGATTTAACAAACCAAACTCTAATGCCTAGTGTGATATAAACGTATAGTCCACAGCACGTCAATTCACAGATGATGTATTTGCCGCTATAACAAGAAATGCTAAAAACAGAATAAAATAAATATTTAAGGGGGGCTCCCATACAAAACATACAACGCGTAACGTTGTCTAAAGACAGCGCTCGCCATCCAGCGGCCATCTATTTAACCTTCACAGCGCCGATGTCATGTCGTTAAATGTCAATGTTAAACGTCTCTTGTTGGTTTCTATAGATGGCGCTGTTCTCAAATTAGATCTTTCTCTAATGTTGTAGAGATAATGGCACGGAACCCTTCGTGCGCGAGTCCTTCTCGCACTTGGCCGGTTTTTTAATGGCCGTCAGTCATTATTAAAAAAATATGTACGCTTTAAACATAAAAAAATCGCAAACGTGACGTTCAATTTACAATTAAATATGTTTTATGAGTATTGGTGGATAAAAATATAAAAAAATGATAATCATTTAATGAACTAGTGAAGCCGGTCGTCAAAATTGAGTAATTACAATTGTGTTATTGCTATTTCAAAAATGGCTACTTTTATTCAACTATTGGTTTGGGCAATCAGTCCAATAAATTCGTGCGCTTGGTGAACTTGGCCTTAGCTCCCAACTTGCCTGAATGGCTACTTACCAAAATAGCTATTTTGGGCTTTGGTATCAAACAAAGAAACGGGCAGCAAGTAGAATGCAGTCCACGTACCCCATCCCACGGGCCATTGCGCCCCGAAACGGCGTCCCTGCCCGCCGCCTAAAGTGTTAGGCGTGATGTATCGCCTGTTGTGTCGAAGGGAACCTATTTCAATGGAAAACAATTTAGAAAAGTTCCGGGAACCTTAACAAATGGCGCTCTGAATGGCAGGGCCTCTGTCGAATGCGCTGAAATGAATTGCTTAATATGGCCTGTGAAAAAAGGGGCTTGAATTAATTTAACTAGTATTCGTACCAAGCTGTCAGCGAATGGGGAAATTGCAAAAAAAGATCTCATTGGAGAGGCCATGCTAAAAGATAAATTGACCACCTCGATGGTTAGCGGTTAACATGCTGGACTACGAAAATAGAGGTCGTGGGTTCGATTCCCACTGAGTTAGCAAGTAGATTCTGCTACGCAATTTATTATTAGAATTCTTTATTGTACCAGAAAAAAATTTAGAATTGGCGGACTTAATACTAAATAGTATTCTATTCTAGCCAACCACAGGTGACGTGGAAAGGGTAAGGGTAGTGCCAAACAGTGTAATGATATTTTAATGCACTTAATTAATTTTCAAATTAAACAATATACTAACATTTAGAATAATTATAATAATACGTATAATTGTATGGAATCAGGCGTTACGTTGCGGAAATCCATAATAGCATTAAAATGTGAAGATTACTTTTCTAAATTGCGTCAAAATCCCACAAGCACCATGCGGTCAGTTAATGCACCGCCCCCCCTCCCACTTTTTCAAGCAGAAGTGGCAGAAGCAAGACACAAACACACCACCACCGACACCAATACTTGTGTGAAAAAATGCGTTGCGACGCGTTTCGCCTCTAACACGAGGCATCAATAAATAATTGTAATAAAAATAGTACATACATACTTATAGCGATATAGACAAGTAGATTCTGCTGCGCAATATACCTCGAGTTGTCATAATAAAGTATGAATTGTAGTTTTATGAAATACGGCCTTGGTTGCCATTCCGCGGGATAGCCTACTTTGTGACCAGGCAAGCGATTATGTCGCCTAGAAGTGGTTATTATTATTGTTTTTTTAATAACGGTGATAAAGATTTTTCTTAACGACTAATACTTTTTAATTTTAGTCACGTCGTACAATCATGCACCACACAAACCGGGCGTACACTAAATATATAAAAAATACCTATATATTCTCTGAATGAATTGAAAAGTCGCTCGGTGTGTAGTAAACATTTTTCGATAACATGATTTCAGTAACAACGATTTAGATATCTCTTTTCTAAGACAGGTTCCTCGTCTATTGTACGTTATGTTAACTTTATTAAAATTGGCGATCAATGTGAATTACTTAACACAGCCCCTTAACAAATGCCTGGGATCCAGCCATCATCAGCCAATTATGTTAGAAACTAAGCCAAAACCATCACCATTAAAACTTTTCTCCGAAAAAAGAAAAGGCAGGTCCTAACTGCAATTCCACCTGAAGCAGCGTGTTGCATGCCGCGCACGAAGTAGTACCATCAATCATAGCCCCGGCGGGGTAGGCAGGAACAATCTGTCAAGCGATCTAATGGGCGCGCCCTCTGACAGCCGGGCTAGGTTTGTTTACTAAGGTGTTGGAAAAAATATATGAGAACTTCCCCAGGAAAAGGTACCTTGTGGCTTGTGTAAGAATATGGAATTCCTGAAATATGGAATTGATAAGCTATCCATATCAGAAAATATCAACAGCGCAAGAGGTGTACCTACGGAGATAAAATGTTTTGAAAATACCTTTTATTGAACCCACGACCTCCGGCACGGTAATTAGACGTGATACTGCTAGGCCAAGGAGGCAATCAAAGGCAACGAGGTAGGCAAGGAACTTGTAGGAACTCATCATTTTTCAACAATAAATAAACTTTTTCCACCATTGTATGCTGCCATAAATATCGCCAAGACGGGAGCAACACGAAACGTTTACGGGACCGAGCGGGAAATGCGAAAATTAGCATATAAAGCAACTGGCGCTTTTTTTCGGCAGCGCCGCACTCGTGTAATAGTCCCCTGGCTGTACGTGCCGGGAATGGCCGATTTTAGACACACTACATGTCACTGAAGCGGTGTGGAAAGAGCTAGAAGACTAGAAGGTCAGCTTTTCGCGGTGTCTGGTTTAGCCACTGAACATTACGGAACTAGGATAGTATTATCTAGTTTATAGAATATTAATTATCAATGAAGAGCGTGGGAATTGCCGAGGAAGGGAATTGCCGATTCTAGATACACCGCATGTCGCCGAAGCGATGTGGGATGATCTAGAAGGTCCGCTTCTCGCGGTCTCTGGCTTAGCAACTGGACATTACGACACCAGCCTAGGTAGCATGTAGGCACTTGTTACGCGTTTTGTTGCGCTGAAATGTCAGAATTTAATAATAAACTTTCCTTCACAGTTAGCGAGTGGTATTGCTACTATAACTTCACAAATGTACATAACTTAGAAAAAAATGTCATAGGTACATGCCCGCACTGGGAATCGAACCTGGGTCTCCCGCTTCAGAGTCCAATGTTCTACCCACTAGGCTACCACCGCTTCTTCTATCTTATTTCTTTTCTCCTATTTCTATCTTCTAATTCTTTTATAATGAGGGAGATTAATAGAAATGGCACAGATTTTTACTGTAAAGTGAAAAGGTCTGGTTTACTTATCAAGATGATTGTTTTCTCTATCAATGTAAAAATAATGACGGATGGACCGTTTTTCACAATCGATCTCGTGGATGAATGTAGGCAAACTGACTGACTAGGGGATGGTCGCTATAGGCGGGTAATATGCTGGTCTGTCGACTCAGTACTTCTATTTATCAGGGCAAGTTATAACAGTGCCTACTCATACTTGAATTTGCCGAGAATATTTAAGGCTGTTCTTTCGTAGAGCATTCTATCTCGCTCTATTCGCTATTAAGGCACGACATGTAAATATGTAAGCGAAACTTCTGCATCTTTTTAGTTTTGTGCCGGTAAGTGTTGATTTACACCCCGTCCTTGTTTTTTTCTTTATGTTATGCCGTGATTTAACATTTTATAGCGAAAACATAATTATATTGGTTTTAGGCAATTTGTTATGTTTCATTTTAAGGTATTTATGTTTCTTTCCAATTATGGTGGTTCATACATTTTTTTTTGGTTGCAATTATTGCAAATGGAATTTTCCGCAAAAAATCTTTCAAACTCAAACTAAAAAAATCTAAAATCTTTCTTGTAAACGTTAAAAGTAATGAAATCACAGAAAACCCTGACTTTTAAGCTAGGAAACTAGTATCTTAAAAGCCAGTGAATATGCAAGTCATCTCAATAATGTTACAATTTCGATTGTTAACATAGAGACAACAATAAACCACACTTATTTGCCGTATGTAAAAGGTAAAATAAGTTAATTATAAAGAGGGTAGTAACAAAAATACTATAAGATAAAATAGTGTACCACTTGAATTTTTATACATTTACAAAATAAATACTGAAACTAAAAGAAATACTTTTATACAAACTTCGACAATTAGGAACAAAGCAAAGAAAAAACATCCAAATCGGTCGAGCCGTTCTCATGTGATGTTCCTACATATATTATTGATTTTTATTTATGTGTAGAGGTTTAAGTTGTTTTAATAATTTTAGTTCATACACGGTGTCAAATGAAGCCGAAAAGTTATATTTCTTAAATAACCTATATCTCATCTTGTTTTATGTTACTTTGATCTGTAGCAACTTATTGGTAGCATTGTGATGCTATTTTAACGGGATACCGCCGTTTAGCCAAAGTATTTTTCGCCAAATTTTACTTCCCAATAAACTTATGGCATCAGTTTCATTTCCCAAATGAAACTTTAGCAAGTTTTCATTTCGCATTTTATTCATTTGGTCAAATTATCATTTCGCATAATTTTACTGCGTCAAGTTTTATTAAGACAAACGTTTATTATGCTAAAAATATAGGTGCGACGAAGCGCGTAGCGTAGCGGAGCGCGTAGGAGCGTGTTAGGTTGAACATGTAAGACCGAAAACTAACCGAAATTATTAGTGTAGGTTAATTTCCAAGCCAAGCAAATATTGACCAAGTATTTATTTGGTAAACAATAACTTGCCATAATAACTTTTGCTAACTGTTTATTTGCTTTAAGTTGTTTTGAGAAATATTTTTTTGCCAAGTGATAATTTGCGGAAAATAGTTTGGGAAGTAATACTTTGGGAAACGATTTTTGGCAATACATTAGTAAACCTATTTTAACACTGCCGATTTCTCACCATCTACATAATATGTCCGTCGCCCAAAGTGGCCTGTGGTCGAACTTCCACCTCTATGCCTATTCTGTTAGCCACAAGGTATGTTTCTCTCTTTATTACACGTTTCAACACTTGCAGTGTGGAACTTGGCTCTGTTGACAATGAGCACCGTATGTTTACGCCGTCTAACTACATGCGGATACCTAGTTTATATTTATTAACCCCACTAATGCCACTAGTTGAGCACTAACCTTTAATAACGGCCAATCAGTACCGCGTCTACGATGACTCGCGAAAACCTAGCGCAGAGACTAAACGCACTAACCTCACCTGTCGCCAAAACTAATTTTAAACCTACGCACACAGTCTTAAAGTTACTTTTGCCGCAGATTACCTCAGCAAGAATCCCTTTATTTAATTTAAAAAGCGACGGCACATGCACCGTGCAATTTGTGAACCCGGCGGCTCGACAAATTATTACGTATGAAATTACATACAAGAAACGGTCACCAAAAAAATTTCCCTACAATATAACCGAGAATTCACCTGACACCGTCCATTTCGTGTCATCACTTGGTCTTGGGAAAAGGTTAACATCGGTACTGACCACCACAATTTGGAAGAGATTTCTTTGTTTTCTATTCCAAAATTCAGTGAACACATAAAAAGATGGCATCGATCTGGGCTCGGCTGGTATTCGCACTGGTGCTGGTCTCTACAGCCAGGAACGTGAAAGGAACGGCCGAGGTCATGTCTCACGTCACTGCGCATTTCGGGAAGTCTCTGGAAGAATGCAGGGAGGAGGCGAGTACTATGACCACTTAAATTAATTTTCTTTTACCGATTGCGGAGAGGCAGAGAAATTTTCTATTTTTCAAGGTTTTTAAACACCTCAATTGAAGACAAATGTATTTATGTGTTGACCTAAATACAATTTAAATGTCACAGAGCCCACAAAGCTAAGTTACAACTTGAATATTCGTAATATAATTACGAATACAACTTTTACTTTCTTCGAGATTTGACACGAGTCGTGCGAGTCAAATGTTGTTGGAATTTGCCATTTGACAAAGACCTTAGAATGCAGAAGATTAATTTTAATTTTGAAAAAATGCCTCTTCGTTTTGCGTACAGCTATTTTATTCTCACCACAAAGTTCCTCCTTTTACTTACCTTGCCTTGGTAGGAGTTTTTATGTACACTATTTTGAGTTCAATTTTTCTTTGCTACGCATCTACTTTAACTACTAGGATAAGGTTTCCACAACCATTCTCAACCAGTTTCTCCCCTCAGTCGGGTCTCTCCGAGGAGATAATGGAGGAGTTCCATCACTTCTGGCGCGAGGACTTCGAGGTGGTGCACCGCGAGCTGGGCTGCGCCATCATCTGCATGTCCAACAAATTCCAGCTGATGCAGGACGACGCCAGGATGCATCACGAGAACATGCACGACTACGTCAAGAGCTTCCCGAAGGGTACCACCTTCTTCTCTTTGGATTCTTTCTTTTTTAGGGTTCTGCAGTCCTAGGGTGTTAAAGTAGACCCTTTTAAAATGCCTACGACGTGTGTATGTCTGTCTATCTGACCTATAAACAACTATTTATCTTGAAATGTACTTGAAATTTTCACAGAATAATGTTATTGTAGTGGATTGCCTAAGAAGTAATGAAAAATAAAAATATGAGCTTTCACTTCAAGTAATATAATTTTCGCCACTCTTTTTATTATTTAACGATATGCTCTTGTCAAAGTTTTTCGTTTGTCAAGAAGTATGATTGCTGGTGCGACGTTCAAGTCTCATAATGCCTTGTTGGACACCTTCTTCCTGGTCTGATGCTCCACTAAAGTATTCATCTAAAAGTGTGCCCACCAATCCAACTATGTTGACTGGCAAGACTTGCCAGGCTGCCTCGTACATGGACTCTAACAATCCATGAAATAGTGAACTCTGATACTTAATTTCAACACTCTTTACTTAATACGTGGTTTCCAGGCGAGGTACTCTCAGCCAAGATGGTGGAGCTGATACACAACTGCGAAAAGCAATACAACGACATCGAAGAGGACTGCAGCCGCGTGGTGAAGGTTGCAGCTTGCTTCAAGGTGGACGCCAACAAGGCTGGTATCGCACCTGAGGTCGCCATGATGGAAGCGGTGCTCGAGAAATACAAATAGGCAATAAGGAACTTGCGTGTCAGTCTAAGGGAAGCTTGCGCCAAGTCACTGATTGATACGTATACAGGCATAAACGAATAAATAATTGACAGAGTTGGCAGGCATAATAATCATCCATGGATAGCGTTGCAGAAGTCATGATGGAAGACTACAGCTGATCCATGGATAACTGGAATAAGTCCAAAAACGTCTTGCTCTATGACATTTGCAAATATTATTTCAATTAAGCCAATTAGCTACTTACTTTATTCGTTCATCTCTGACTACGAATACTATTCGTGGATACGTATTTGTCGAGTTACTTACTTGTCCATTTAATTGGCGCAATTCGCCCTTAGGCAGCTAAAATAAGCATTCGTATTTGAATTAAGGTTAAAAAAAAAGACAACGGAAGGAAAAACTGTTCCAAAATTGGTCTGACCCGATACATTTCGGTGTCTCTTTACATCAAAACCAGTTGTTTAAATAAAAAAATAGATAAATTGGCCTTATTTTGTGTAATTCACCCAATAAATATGGAGATTTTATATCAAAATCGATTTCTGCGGATGCTGTTAGAATTGGCCATATTATTTCCATGACCGCTTATGTTTAATGGACTATGATATAATTACTACTAAAGATATTAATACATACCTGCTATAGCTACTTAGATTATGTAAGATTTATTTATAGCTTCAAATAAAAGGTAAACCTTTTTAATTTGTTTCATTTCTGGAGTTGTTGAATTTAATTTCTTGAGTCCTTTCTTGAGTGAGACTACTTGAACAAAAATCCGCGGCGTCGATGAGTTTGGGATGACTTTGCGATAAGAGCGTTTTTTTTTTACCGAACGAAATACGTCCATGTCATTTGTTCTAGTTTGTGGGCCATTATTAATAATATTTGTCACGGCACGGCTCACATAAAAATTAAATATTCCTTTGCATTTCGTCATGTTCTTACGAAAGGTTACTACTCTATTTTCTCTATGCTGGTTACCAACAATCAATCTAATATAAGGCGACAGCTTCAACGTAAGCCATCGCATTCTGCAAAAAATATATTTTCGTTTTATTGCACCAGTGGCTATTTAAGGCTGAGTTCCACGACAGTATCCCTAAAATAAGTGTTTTAAATGAAATAAATTTTACTCTCTAATGGTTAGTATTAAAAATCTGAAAATGCATTCGTTACTTTTCAATGTCCTATCTAGGGCAGCCGGTCATTATTTTTAAGATTTTTTAAATATTGCTGCATCAAAAAAAAAATCGCGAAAGTGAGTTTAAATAAAAAAATAACCAATAACCCGACTGCTAACCAAGCGGGACCAATCTAGACACCTCGCAAAGAGTTATAATATTGAATTTAGATCCCATCTGCTTAGAAGTTAATGCTTAGCAGTGGGGTTGTTGGTTATTTGTTTAATTTAGTTTTTATCTTTATATTTTTAGTGAGCTTTAATTTTTTTTGTTTGAGTTATGCCAATTTCATATAGCCTATGACACTTGCGCAAACATGACAAACCGATTGAGATCTTATATGTCAAAATCTGGCCAAGGAGATATGAGGAGTTATGAAGGAACATAGAATCGGACGTACTTACATACATACATACGTACGTACGAACCAAACACACTACCCTGCTTTTGGGGTCCGCCGAAGTAGGGTAATTAAAAGAAAATTTGGTTTAATTTGAGTCATAGTGACTTTTGAATAATAAAAAATATACCATAATTATTATCATTGAGTGTGTTAATGACGTCGGTCGTCAATTTTTTAAAATTAGAGTTTCATTTTTATTATTTCAAAAACCAGCCAAGTGCATATCGAGCCTCGCGCATTATAGAGTTCCATAGAAGGAGGGGTTTTCACCTGTTTTACGTTAATAATAAATTCATGAAAGTAATTTTCAATCGAATTTGTACGAAGTTTTCTTTTCATAAGTTTGTCGCCTATTACTCGTTAACTAGTAAAGCCTACTTAGCTGTGATAGTTTTCCTTTTAAGTTCACTATGTGTGCTACAACCCTGAATTTTTCCACGTTTCTACAATCAACCGTTTAGCTGGGAGAGGGGGGGGGGGGGGGGGAGACGCCCTAATCTGAAAAAAAATGCGCTTAATGTACCGCTCAAGGAACCCTTAATCGAAAAATGGTCTCCCTACACCCACAATATTATTAAACGACCAATCTCACGATACCCCACACTATGGCGCAAGCGACAAAAAAAGTACATCCCTTATTTAAGTGTAGGAGAGGTACCATAAAAAATACTTTTTGAGATTTTATCCTATCGTTTTGTCGGCGTAATAAATATGTATATATTTGCCAAATTTTAGCTTTCGCGCTTTGCGCTAAGCCGCGGACAGACAGACAGACAAACGACAGACGGACGGACATGGCGAAACTTTAAATATACGGAAATTGCAACAGACTGGGAGAAATTTTGAACCAATATTGAGCTCTGAGTTAAATAAGTCACGATTAGTTATGAGTTGACTGGATATTGGCGGTTACGTTATACTAATTTGAGCCAAATTAAAGCCAAATTAACGCGTCGTAGCACGACGCGACGTCGTATCGTGTTTATGTGTAGGAGCTAAGGCCGATATTCAGAAACACAGCGTTGAGCTACACTTAACGTGCACTAAGCCGAGCATCGGTTGAGCAATCTCAACAAAGACTCAAGAATTTTGTATTCACAGTCAATATCTCGACTCGAACTCAGCTAAGCCACAGCTCAAGCTAAACTTACTCGAGCGTGTAATCTGTGGTACAGTTTTTGACGTTACCGGTTTATATTATCTGTTAACGCTACATGAAAGGCATGCAATAATCCACAGGAGTGAATGAGATGGCAACAAATGTCGAAACTTTTTACGCGCGCATTTTTTACTTTATTTGACTTCTCATTACTCTAACTAAAAACACAATTCACCACAGGTTAGTTAGATTTCTCGAATTGCCTACAGGTGTCGCTACTTTCTTCGTCATTGCCACCTTGAGTCTGAGCTAAGTCGCCAAAATCCACTACTCAGTCTCAGCTTAGCTTGCGCTCAATTTTTGGCATCTCAAACTCAACTGTGAATACAAAATATCCCTGAGACTTTCATTTTGACAGTTGGAAGACCCGGACTCACACTGAGCTCACGCTCAAAATCGTTTCTGAATATCGCCCTTAGAGCCCTTATTTTTATCTGTATCTTTATCCTTAGGGCAAGCACGAATCCGCTTGGTGTGCCGCGACACCGTACTGCCGCATTTCGTGGTAGTTTTCGGTTTCAGGCAATCAATTGTTGGACTGACATTCCTCCACCTATTAGCCAAAATACAATCACGATATAGCTTTAAACGCAGGCAAAAAAAAATCTTGACTTACAAAAGCTGCTTCCTTAACATCTGTAAGCGTACAAAACATTGCGTAAATATATAAAAACGACTTGCACTTGGCCAGTTTTTTTTCTAATATTGTTTCATTGTGTTTTGTATGTGTTGTATGCTTTTCTTACTACTGTATAGTCTGCTTAATATTGTTTTTATTGTGTGTGTGTGTGTGTAAATACAAATAATTTATCTGTCAATCCTTGTTGAATACGGAACCCTATAAATACCTGCTTTTCCCCCAACTATTTGCTCGCGCAACACCATAAGTCCAACAGAAATCGTGCGCTCAGAGAACCCGGCCTTAATTTGAAAGCCAACTGATAGCAGAGCTATTAACAGTAGAGCAGATTGTTAGTGTACAAAAAACTGGGGGTTAGTCTACAAGTGACAACAACTTTTTTGTTGATACTTACCGCATTTCTCCGTATTTTCAAAAAATAAAATGGTGTCTACTCCCGCAGAACGTATACTTGAACGTGGATGTCTACTCTTGTAGTTTCTTTTAATGAAAGCATTGACAATCGTAATGCCGCACGTTGCACCAACAATTATGGACTCTTTGTTTCAACTGCTATTTCCATCGCTAATTGCTTGCTTCCACTATAACCAATGACACGATGATTCTGTTGTCAGCCGACTAATCAGCGAAGATTTAATAACTGCTCCTCTCTTAATTAGGCAAATCGAGCGCAGTCATAGCTCGCATAAAGGTAAAACAAATACCCGTTTGGAACTGACAATTAAAAACCGGTTAAGTGCGGGCAGGAGATACCTACTGAGGGTTCCGACCATAATATAAATTTGTCTTAATTAGCAAAGATGTGTATTCTTTCATTCAGCTAAGCGTCCTTTGGGAGTTCAACTTACACTAGATTTGCTCATGAAGGCCCTTTATTGTGGGCTGACGTTGCCTGCCACACGATGTCACGCCATTCCTACCTACTTATTAAAGTAAAAAAATAAAGCGATCGACAGACTGACAGAGAGACATCGGAAGCATATAAATGGGGTCCATTTTTGCAAGATTTGTATAAGGAACTCTAAAAACGTGGTATAAAACTACCAAGGGAATGGAACGAATGTGTGTTTCCTTTGAACCAGAATAGCTGATTAAGCTAACATGCCGGACGTGTTCAAGATATGTCTGCTGTTGCTGGTGACCATGGCGGCTCAGAGCTGGGTCGACGGGTCCCAGGCTGTGATGAAAGATCTGGCCGAAAATTTCGGGAAGGCATTGGGGGATTGTAAAAAAGAGGTAAGTGATGCCTTTCTTTCACGGAATGATTCGTATGTTGCAAGCGATCGGTAAATTATGTAACAGACGGCTTTCATATTGTATTTAAAAAAGTCACCGTAGGCACTGACTGAAAATCAGCGCTGAGGGTTCTCTCCCTTAGCGCAACGCTGAGTCAGCTGCCTTTCAGTGGCAACTGAGACACACGACAGGCTAAAATGTTTTTTTTTTGTTGTGTCTGTTGTTTCTTTCGGTTGTTGTTTATATTACGTCACTCATCTGTCTATTTCGTTTCTATGATGTGTCTCGTTGTTGTAATAAATATATTTAATTTCTTTCTTTTCTTTACTAAATTTAAACTCGATGTATGCTATGCTGTCATGTGTTTGCCAAGAGTCCAAATTGTGCTAGCCGGTGATAGTAAAATCTTGTTGTTTTTTCTTCGTAGGTGCTAGCCTACATTTTAAACAGACGATTCAAATTTCCAGCTGGACTTACCCGACTCAGTGATGACGGATTTCTACAACTTCTGGAAGGAGGACTACGTGATAACATCCCGGTTCACGGGCTGCGCCATCATGTGCCTCTCGACCAAACTGGAGCTGCTTGATCCGGACGGCAACCTGCACCACGGGAACGCCAAGGACTTCGCTATGAAGCACGGCGCTGGTTAGCCACGTTGTTTTTGTAACGGTTAAGCTAGTACCAGGGATATTGTATTTGTTTATAGGCACTGCAGCATCCGAGTGGTCCCTTCACCCATCTAGTGTGAGTGAAGGTGCCCCTGGTCGCTGTATAAATCATCTCCTTACGTAGCTGCAGAGGCCTAAGTTTAAACTAGTACGGGTGAAAAAAAAACGTCGTGAGAAAAACTGAAAGTATGGGCTTAAACACCACGCGAGCTTGCGAAATATATTTAACTTTTACCCTTCAAAGTAGGTACCATCGTAATAATAGTTGCATCAGTCACCATGTCGTCAAAGAGTTATTGATTGTGGGGTATGTAAACGTTAAGTTCAAGAATCAATCAAGTTCAGTATTAAACAGTAAAAATATTGAAGGGTAGTTTTAAAAGGAAAGGGCTACCCAATGGGGGTTTGAAAATGGCTTTACGTTGCAAGCTAGCGGCGGGAGGCCATTGCGTTCCCGAATATGGTGCTGATGGGATCTCTCGAACAAACTTCCTATTATATATATAATATATATATATATATATATATATATATATATATATATATATATATGCCACCCTTCAAAGGTGGAATGCTTCATCGTTACAGTTTGCACCCGATGTGTATAAAGCGTTTTGGTACCACTTGACTAGAATAATTTCCTTCGGGTTTGATTATGAAAAGTATTAATCTTTATCACGATAATTTATCTTTTAATATAGCCTCTCGGATCACATTATTTTTTTTTACTAGTTCTCCATGCAAGCAGAAAACATTCATCCCTCACCCAATGCTCACAGACGCGGATATGGCCCATACACTGGTGACGTTGATCCACGAGTGCGAGAAAGCCGCCCCAGACAATCCCGACGGCTGCCTGAAGGTCGTGGACATCGCCAACTGCTTCAAGCGCCGGATCCACGAGCTCAAGTGGGCGCCCTCAATGGATGTGGTAGTGGCCGAGGTGCTGGCTGATATTTGAGGACCCTGCTTTGAACTGACCCACCACGTAAACCATCTTCCTGTGCTGTAGCGTCTGGAGACCATCATTCAGTCGCTGTTTTGGTGTTTGGGTGTCTGAAGGTCACTTATTCGATCAAAAATTGGTACAGACGCTCTGTCTATATATTTATGTCTGAGGACTGTACATTTATCTAACCATCCACCTGTATGTTTTGTGACCTGACGTCTGGGTAATGACCAGACATCACATATGTGTCTCATTCCTTTTTCCTTTACAATCAAGTTTTCTCTACTCTTAAGAGACTATGGTCAAAGAACTGATGTCTCAAGAACCTCATCACTCTGTCCTGTATGGATACAGAATTTTGTTTAGTAGAGGCAACTTTTCAGTGAAATTTTGTAAGCGAATGATGATGTTCTTATGATATAAATTGTACTATCTGATATATTTTTGCTATTCCACACACTGAGGACTCCTAATCCCAATCCATCCTTTAATTCTGGATGAAGTTTCCCCGTCAATACTGAATCACCATTTTCCTCAACACGAATTTGTAACAAGAGCGATAATATTCCTGGCATGCATAATGGCAACGATTTTGTTAGTTAATAAAAAGCATCTTAAAACCCATACTTGGTTTGACTTTGGACCCTTGTCATAACTGTTTACAGATAATATATTTACTTGAACCGAATTGACTTGTACATGTGCAATGTGTTTATGTCGCAATAATATAATTTTTATGTTATAAACTGTACTAAAGCAAAATTTATTTTACCTCGTGAACTTAGGCCGACTTGCAACATTTTCTTAATTGTGGCTTAATCAGCATTTAACTAAAATACTTCATACAAGCCCACTTCAGCATGCTAGCCCACCGAATTAGCATGCTGAAGTGGCAGTGGGCCGGCCATATCATCCGAAGAACTGATAACTGATGGGGTAGACGAGTTCTTGAGTGGAGACCGCGGATCGGTAAACGTAGTGTAGGACGTCCTCAGACTCGGTGGAGCGATGATCTTCGCAGGGCGGCTGGCAAGAGCTGGATGAGAATATCAATCAATCAATCCATTTATTGAGACAACAAGGTCCGTTTATGTTAGTAACAATAGAACTTATAGGCTAGGGTTAGTACTTAATAACTAAACATGATTTTGTTATACACATCAAATTCCACAGCAGTGGGCTATCAGGACGTGACGCATAGCCGAGGACCGTGCTCAGTGGCGTGCAATTGGACAGGCCTATGTCCAGCAGTGGACAAGCATAGGATGATGATGATAACTTCATACAAAAGTCGATTTATGGTGGGAAGATTCATGGTGGGAGAAAAAAATTACATAATTATACACTGAAATTATGTATATCTGCATTAATTTAGACTTTTATTTGCGCTAATTTATATGTTCTTGAAAAAACAGAAGTTTATAGGCTTAAATGAGATCGACGATTTAGTTGTATGGACAATATCAATTTCATTGTAGTATTAAACTGCTGTTTTTTTCAAGGCAATGTAAATAAGCGCATATAAAAATCTTAATTAAGGCAGACAGATATAATTTCAGTGTGTAATTATGTAATTTTCGTAACGAAATTGGAAAAAATCATTTATATGAGAATCGTCCCGCCTTAAATGGCGACCTAAGTGACGTGTAAGAAGTATGCAAGTCTGCCTTAAAACTTTTGTAATAAAATGTTGCATAGATTTGGATACAAAATCACTGGACAAGTGCGAGTAGGACTTGCGGGTTAAGTGTTTTTTTCTGTAAGAGGTTCCGAACAAACTGAATATTGCTGGAGAAATTAATGTTATCCCGTGCAACTGAAGGTGCAAAGTATGGTTTTTCAATTCCAAGTAATGCTATAATCGACCAGAAATAATATTTTGGCGGTAAGCCCGCCGTAACTGGTAACTGGTTGCAGTCACACCCAGTTGGCGCAATCAAAGCAATGATATAGTTTCGCCTATTCACTAATAAATCCAGCTCCTTAATTAGTGCTTTGTGTTAATTCAGAACTTAGACTCCAACAGTGTCTCAGTAACTCTTTTTAGTTCAGTAGCTGCCGCTTGTTGTTCAACACTAGTTCTTAAACGATTTGCAATAAGAGCAGACTTACGGTGGCCGGCGGGGTGGTCCACAGTACCTATCAGCGTGGCGAGACAATCGCGCTCCCAAGTGTCGATTAGATACTCTACAGCTCCGGACAAGAATAACGGTGCACGGAGACCTGCATATTATTTAGACGGTATCTTGGCGCGTTTAGGTCCAATTACGTAGTAACTCAGGCCGACCCAGTTTAATAACCCTTAATGTTTGAATCCCACCAGTGTTGTAAAAAGTGAAAGTCTGTTTTAACTTAACTCTGCTTGAAGGGTCATTCATTGCATTTATGCAGTCATTGCTTTTTAGGGTTCCATAGACCGACAAGGAAACTTTATAGTCTCGCCATGTCTGTCTGTCTGTCTGTTCGTCTGTCCGCGGCCTAGCGCAAAGACCGGTGGTACGAGAAAGCTGTAATTTGGTACGTGTATTCAATAGCAAATTTATCACGCCGACAAAGTTAAAGAATAAAATGTTGGAAATAATTTTTTTTTACTGTACCTCCCTTAACATGAAAAGTGGGGATGATTTTTTTCTCGTCTACCCCATTATGTGGGGCATCGTTGGTTGGGTCTTTGGAAAATATTGGGGGTGTAGGAAGACTATTTTTTGATTTAGGGTTCCGTTTGCGAAATATTAAGCTTTGAAGCGCAAATTTTTGTCCGAGTAGGGCGTCTGCCCCTCTTCTGGCTAAACGGTTGATTATAGAAACGTAAAAAATTCAGGGTAGTATGACGTATAAAAAACTTAAAAGGAAAAGGCAACCAACTTATAAAAGTAAAATTTCGTACAAAATCCATTGAAAATGGCTTGGATAAAGTTGTTAGTTCTGTAAAGCAGATTAAAAAACCGTCTTTCTAGAACCCTGCATTGCGCGTGGCCCGACACGCACTTGGCCGGTTTTTTTTATAAATACAAACACTTACTTCCTTAAAAAATAAATACTTCCTTACTTCTTGTCTTTGTTTCCGTATTAGTTATAAGTAGAGGCTTTGCTGGTGTCTGTGTGTTCTTAATGTTTCAGAAATTTTGATAATTATCGTACCGTTTGCTTCCCAAATTAATTAATTGCTATACTAAAAAACACACACAGTAAATATCAGACAAAAACTTACACAATCATATGCTGTAACGAGACACAGTAGTAGACTGAAGTAGTAGACTGAAGTAGTAGATGTAGATTCACACCGGTTTCCGTGTTGTCAAGTGTACGGCGGATAATCCCCATGCACTAAGTCAGCCTAAATCGAAGTCTGATGTACCGATAGTGAAGGCATTCCGCCGACGGGTCTTAACTCTTGTATTGTTCTAAGCGAGAGATAACGCTCGGCTATCTAGCTGTAAGTTATTGCTGTATTAACGAAGCTCTTAGGTGCAGTGTACAGGCGACAGCTCGTCAACCTTTATACAGGGTGTGGGGCAAATAATGGATAATTTTTATTATTTAATACTTTTATTGCACTTGGCCTAATGTACAATACGGCGGACTTAATGCCATAAGCATTTTATACCAGTCAACCGCAGGAGGTGGAAGAAAGATTGGTAGGCGTGCTAATAGGAGAGGGGAAAAAGTAGAAATGCACATTACAATATACTTATAAATATAAGGTAAGATTAAATAGACCTACATATTAATCTGGATAATCTGGAAACTGTATGTTTTTCGATATTATATCGTGTTATATTCTATCAAAAATATACTATAAAAACATTCTGTATTCTTCCAGAGCACACGACTTAAAATTTTGTGATAATACAGAGTAAATATGAGTCCAATAAGTCCGATAGTTAAAAAATGCTTAGAGCAATATTTATCTTCTACTTTATAAACGGTAAAAAATCAAGTTGATAGAGCAATCTCCGTAGTAAGAGCGGTTTATTAAGACGAACATAAGACCACACCTAGATAAATAAATCGGGAATCAATTTGAATAGACCCACGTGCCCGTAGAGCGCCATGCTACCATGTTTCATTCCCCCTGTCTACCCCGCAGCTGCGGCCCCGTGAAGACGAGCATTGTTTACCCTTATTGCGCGCGCGTGACTAGCGTCACTTAGGAGGACGCTCAGAAGAACAGCCTTTACTTACAAACTTGACATAAAAATATAAATATCGGACTTTGGTATATCGGGTAAAATACATTAAAAACATTGAATCGTTAATTTATGTCCGCAGAAACGGCCATCTTTATGACGGCCTAATTATCTACTGGAATATGGTGTATTACGGGTGGTAGCCTAGTAGGTAGAACATTGGACTCGGAAGCGGGGGACCCAGGTTCGATTCCCAGTGCGGGCATGTGTGACTTTGATTTCTAAGTTATGTACATTTGTGAAGTTACAGTAGCAATACCACTCGCTAACGGTGAAGGAAAACATCGTGAGGAAACCTGGGTGCCTGAGCTATTCATATATCTCAGCGCTTGATATCGCCAATCCGCAGAGAAGGCCTGTGCCCTACAGTGGAACGTAGGTATATAGGCTGCTCATTATTACTATTATGGTGTATTATTCACTCTTAGTTTCTGACTTGCACACCTATATTGCATTTGACTCGCCTATTAAAACTTAGTTATGGGACTCAGAAGAGCTACTAGCGGCAGCAATGATATCCTCTTTTAAAATATGTTGCCAATAATGAAATTTCAATAATCAGAAGTCTCAAAAGTGTCGCTTTTGACAACTGTCGCGCCTGCTCTCGGTCGTGAGTCTTAAAACATTATTTACATGATTGAGAGATCTGTAAAAGAAGATCATTTATGATTTTTAGTGTTCCGTATCCAAAGGGTGCCAAACGGGACCCTATTACTAAGACTTCACTGTCCGTCTGTCTGTCACCAGGCTGAGGCTGTATCTCACGTATCTCATGAACCGTGACAGCTAGGCAGTTGAAATTTTCACAGATGATGTATTTCTGTTGCTGTTATGACAACAAATACTAAACACAGAATAAAATAACTATTAAAGGGGGTTCCCATACAACAAACGTAATTTTTTGCCGTTTTTTGCTCGATATTAATAACGGCAACAGGTAGACGCTTAAAATATTAGGGGTTAAAGTATGAAATTGCCATTTTATTGCAATAAGTTCTTTGAATTGACATAGAATCTTCATGGTTTGAGATTTTCGAATGAAACTTTTTTCAAATGGTTTCTATGATGTTCTTTTTTTAAAAAATGTGAAACATTTGAATATCGACTTTCAATTGTTTTTGTTATTCAATTTAGACAAGAAAGATGGATACTGCGAAAATTGGAGTGATTATGAGGCACCCATTTTTCGTATTTTTTTATTTTATTGATTTGACGCAAATGAGTCAATATTGTGGGTAAGGTAACGTTAAACCATGCCGCTAATTCCTGGGTAGTTTGACTAGGGTCGGCTTCCACTATCTCTCATAATTTATCGTTATTCATCTGTGTGGGCGGTCTTCCTCGTGGCTCGTTCTTTAAGTTGAAATTTCCATCACGAAAGCGTTTAAACCAAAATCGCACGGTGCGTTCATTAGTAGACCCCTCTCCAAACGCAGCATTGATATTGCGGGCTGTTTCTGCCGCGTTAGTTCCGCGTCGGAACTCGTATTCAAAAATCACTCGAATTTTCGCAGTATCCATCTTTCTTGTCTAAATTGAATAACAAAAACAATTGAAAGTCGATATTCAAATGTTTCACATTTTTTAAAAAAAGAACATCATAGAAACCATTTGAAAAAAGTTTCATTCGAAAACCTCAAACCATGAAGATTCTATGTCAATTCAAAGAACCTATTGCAATAAAACGGCAATTTCATACTTTAACCCCTATTATTTACAGAATATTTAGTTCTATATTCGCTTCAAAAATAAATAATCCTCCCATACAACAAACGTGATTTTTTTGCCGTTTTTGCTCGATCTCTGTGTCTAATGTTGTATATATAATGGCAGGGAACCCTTCGTGCGCGAGTCCGACTCGCACTTGGCCGGTTCTTTTTTCATTTGTTTATACTTACTTTATATTTAACTGCACACAAAAAACACATAAATAAAACACAACATTTACAGAAACATTAAAAAGTGTACATGGCGAGCTTATTGAAGCTTGTTTCAGAGCGCCCTAAGATTAACTCTATGCAGATGCGCTTCACAACTCCATTCCTCTGTTCGAATCTCGATGAATGGAGCGACAAACCTCTTTATTCTGATTTTATTACTCACATTCTCACATGTAGGTGGAGTTGTTCAGTCGGATTGCGCGACGCAGGTGGCTTGGATTGGCGTGCATTGTTTTTGGAGACTGGAAGTGTTTCTATCGCCTGTTGTTTTATTGGACCATCCTCTAGTCCCCGGGGAGGCACCGGAGGTCATTTAGGCTGCAAAGGGGTTTTTTGCGCGGATGAAAGGTGTCGAGGCTGATACCTTACTTCTATAAAACTTTTTTATGCCATAAACTTTAATAAACCTAATTAGAGGCTGAAAATTCCACCCATGCCGGGACTTAAACCCGCGACCTCTGGATAACCGTGCCAGCGCTTTCCCAACTCAGCTAATGGGCAAGTGCAAGCATCGGCGAAATTTCGAGCCTCTTTACAAACTTCTTCTATTACGTACAGGCAGCGACATCTTTAATATTGAAGTTAATTTAATGGCTTCTGTAATCGAGCCGTTGTTGTTAGGGGAAGTTACACTGCAGTAACTGGTCCCAACAACATTATATATAAAAATGCATACATAAACTCACGCCAGTATCCCAGAAGGGGTAGAGACCAGAGACTGCCACTTGCCACTATCCCGACACATCACTTTCGCTTCCTCAACATTCATTAGTCGTTGCATGCACGCAAGCCGGTTTCGGGTACTTTTTATCTTGCCCCTTGCTAATACATCCCCTATTTGGTCGAAGGATGTCCGCCTGGGACGTCCCTTACCGGCCCTTCCACCCACATTCGCTCGATATATTTGTTTCGTCAATGTTTCTTCCTTCAAAAATATAAAAATATCAGAACTTACCTCTACTATAAGAAATTCCTAAACAGCCCAGTTAGCATTCGTGTTTTACAATAATTTACTTCATATTCCCGGAGGGGTAGGTGGAGACCAGGGTTTGCCCCTTGCCATGATTCTAACAAACCTCTTTCACTTCATCGACATCAATAACGCACCCCGGATTCCCAAACAAAACGTTTGAAAAGTCCGAATCAAAACTTTTACAAAAGTGGTTGCAAATCACAAACTTTAATTGCCGTGTTTCGGGAATCTCATAGGAAGTTATAGCATTTTCAAGACCACCCTGCAGTTAAATCAGCCCACTTGGCTACTCTCAATGCTTTCTCGAATTTGATAAATGAAACACCGTGTACTTGCAAGAACCACTTTAATAACTTACTATCACCAACTTAAAACTCTAAAGCCTAGTGACGAGGAATTGAGAAGACTTTCAACTATTCACTTAGTAACTAAACCAAATAATGCCATAGTCAATCCCACTATCCTAACTAATTGTGGTCACACTACATGGGCTTAGGTGATTTAGTCCCGATTTCTCGTACTTTACAACCGTACCCACTCTTCTAACTAACTTACAGTCGATAGCAGGTCAACCTATAATTTTTTGTCCCAAAGTTGCCCTCAAAGTTAGTGTGCACGCATGTAAAAGTTGATTTGCCGTCAATTGTACCAGAAACCCGGAGCGAGTATCAAATCGGGATTAGTTTGGACAGTGAAATTTTTGTCGCCAGCTCGTCTTGTATCTTAACTTCTATCCTAAGACTGAATCTCCGTCATGACCTCCTCAAGAACGACCTCCATGGAAGGCGCCCACTTGAGCTCGTGGATCTTGGTCTTGAAGCACTTGGCCATCTCCAGCACGCGGCCACAGTCGTCCACCACGCCCTCGTGCGTCTTCTCGCATTCGTGGATCATGGACACCAGCTGCTTGGCCATTTCATCGTCTGCGGAGATAAGATTACCCAGAATTAGGATGGGCAGAAAATTTTAACTAGATAACATTTCCGGAATAAGTCATAAGAATACCAATAACCACGATTGTGATATTTTTAACCATTATTTACAAAAAAAATTGTATCTAAAAGACCAAAAAACTCTATTATATGATGCACCTACAAAGTACAAAATAAATTCCTAGTGTCGAAAAGTTTATTGGCTAAGCCAGTACAGTACAACTTCGGAGAAGTAATGGCTGTGTATGCCTCGGAAGTCTGTCCAACTCTTCCTTAAGAGTGTAGTATTTCAAATAAGCTAGATCCTCGCCACGTCCTCAACAGTCCTCAACGCGCCTCAACACAAACTCACCAGCGCCATGCGTCTTGGCAAACTCGTGGGCGTTTTTATGGTGAACCTTCATGTCTTCCGTGATGAGGTCAAACTTGGAGGCCATGCACATGAGCACGCAGCCCATTTCACGGTTCACGAGCGTATAGTCCTCGCGCCAGAAGTTGTAGAAGTCTTGCAGCACGTTCTCTTGGATGGCCAGCTGGAACATAAAACCGGCCAAGTGCGAGTCGGACTCGCGCACGAAGGGTTCCGTACCATTATCTATACAACATTAGACAAAGATCGAATTTGAGAACAGCGCTATTGACATTCAACGACATGACATCGGCGCTGTGAAGGTTACATACATGGCCGCTAGATGGCGAGGGCTGTCTCTAGATACTAGGAGCCTCCCTTAAATACTTATTTTATTCTGTTTTTAGTATATATTTTGCGGCAACACATCATAAATACATCATCTGTGAAAATTTCAACTGCCTAGCTATCACGGTTCATGAGATACAGCCTGGTGACAGACAGACAGATAGACGGACAGAAGTCTTATTAATAGGGTCCCGTTTGGCACCTTTTGGGTACGGAACCTTAAAAAGGGACCCTGTACCAAGCCTCAAATATTTCTTTCTAAGCCTCAATCAATCAGCCCTTACTTGTCCACTGACGGACACAGGTCTCCCCCGAGGTACGCCACTTCCTTCGTCTTTGGTCCTCCTCGTCCAGCCGCTGCCAGCAATCTGCCTCAGATCATCGGTCCAGCGAGCTGGTGAGCATCCTACGCTGGGTTTGCCGGTTCGTGGTCTCCATTCGAGAACCTTCGGAAGCCTTATTATTCGTCTTTTTTTTCTTCATCATCAACCCATTATGTCTCCACCGAGGGGCACGGGTCTCTTCCCTGAAGAAGGTATAGGCCATACTCCACCACGGGGGCCAAGTCCGGATTGGTGGAGGCTTGTAGACTAGTGGCTCGTCTACTGTCAGAAGTTGTCAAGCCGCCCTAAGGCCGCCGCTCTGACTTGGCTTAACGACTGCCATTTATCGACGGCAGCCGGCACCAACAGCTTAACGTGCCTTGCGAAGCACGGAACCGCTCGGAAAAATGCCACTAGCGTTAGGCATAGACGGCGACCCATCCATGCACTGAACGCGCCCTGTGTTGCTTAACCTTCGTGATCGTTTAAGATCACTCAGGCAGCCGGGGCTACGAGCGATTCTTTTTTTTCTTATGTAGCCTTTATACGTCCCACGAAGGCATCGGCCTTCTCTCAGGGAGAGATTATGGGCTTAATTACCACGCGTGCTCACCGCTGATTGGCAATTTCAAGCGATGAGATATGTGAACACTTCACACACAGATTTTCTCACGATGTTATCCTTCACAGTGAGCTAGTTAGTATTGTTACTTTAACTTCATAAATGTTAGTAGCTTAGAAAACAGTCCTTGGTACATGCCGGGATTAGAACCCACGACCTCCCGAATGAGAAGCCGGCGTTCTACCGCTCCGCTACTATCGCTATATAAGACGACTACGTAATTTATTGAAAACATATTCAAATAAGTTCCAAAAATCCGAGTATGAAGACTCAATGCGCTGCATACTTAGCGTATCAATCGCAAACCAGATTCGTTATCGAAGGGAAAAGGATTTACCAATCAGTGTTAGGAACTCGCTTTTAAACGATGCAAGTAAAATAATAAGAAGTACGATTTTTTTGTACCCTACAAAAGCCTACTCGCTAGATTTCTATCCCACAAAAGCAAAGTACTCACCTCAGTCTTACACTGATCCAAAGCTTTCGAGAAGCCAACAGTCAATTTCTTCATGATGTCCTGCGACGCCATCGCCCAGTCCAGCCTCACAGCGAGACAAGCAGCGATCAGGGCCAGCACACGCCATCTTGTCAACAGCGCCATCTTGAAATGGCGTCTCTGCTCCAAGTATCTTCTGTTAAATCTTGCCAGCCTTTATACCTGTTGCCTCAGGTGATAATTAGAGAGCTCTGGGTGTGATTGAATATGGCTAATTGTAGGTCTTTACATTGTTGGCGGATGAAGGGGCGGGGCGCGGCATTGGTTAATGAATCAGGGCCCTGAAACTGATTGTCATTGCGTTGCTACTGCATTTTAGTCATTTGTTCCGGGAATAGAGAAAGGGAATTAAATATTTGGTCAGCCTGCATATCGAGCTAATGTCCTTCTCAACTGCGGATGTTATCATACATACACGTTTTGCGACACGAGCATAAATCGCGGCACGCCGCGTCGGGTGGACTTAGTGCAGTGATAAATGTCTCCCAGTCGACGTGTTGCTAACGGAGACTAATCCGCGCTCTTACGCGGGCTTAACTAACTCGGGCTTAGTGCATGTTGCGTTTAACGTTTCCACTTCACCGGTGTGACGCGGCGGGGGACTATTATGGATGACTATACCTACCCTCAAATGCCTCAGATATCAGGTTTTTTTATGAAGTTCTCTTCACAGTGGTAGAGTGGGCCGAGTTTCATGAAACTACAATTCGTAGTTTATTATGACAATTCGAGGTACATTGCGTTGCGTAGCAGCGTCCACTTGTTCATCTGTAGGTTAATCGACTTTGCAATGTACACTGAATGTTTGTCGTAGTAAACCACGTATTTTAGTTATATGAAACAGGTCCCTGGTCAATCCACTGCGCTACCACAGCATTCACATGATACGTTAGTTTTTCTACGTTTTATCTACCGAAACTTCAGAAAAAAAAACTATAAATTGTTGTGACTGGATATCAGAAACTGGAGTATGAGTAAAAACAAAGAGTGGAAATTACTTTTGTCACCGATTTCCTACTAATATTAAAACTATAGCGACGTCTTTTTATATGTAATCATCTGTCAAGAGACGTGTTACAGGTTCAGTAATACGAAATCGGTAACGAAGAACCATTTTCCACTCTTTGTTTCTGCCTATAATCCAGTTTCTAACAACCTCATTTTACGTTATTTTTATAGTAGCTTATTTGAGTCTGTGATAAACCCTTTAGCTAGTCCGAGTGACGTGTCTTATCTACTTGTTTGTACTCGAGTTAAAACGGCGCGAAGAGTTAGATAATCTGGCTACGTCGAGACTGGTTCCAGACCTCTTCAATTCTTGTTTCTCTACCTTAGTTACATTTAAGTGTAAACTTCTTCTGAGGAGTTATAGTATCCTGTCACATCGGTTTAGGTTCACTCAATGTTTGTAGATTACCTATATTTGAGACGTGGGTTCGATTCCCACTGAAGGCCGCCGTACTTGATTTGTAGAAATGGTCAGTTGGGTGTGTTTCCACGTTTCTGATGTCCTTGCCTTACTACAGCACAGGGTATCCTAGTTTTGGACCAGAACAAGGGAATTTATGATATGTTATGCAAATTATGTTACGTATTTGAGTAGAATGAACGCATGCAGAGATTGACGAAAAGTTGACTGTTGAATTTGATGTTGTTAGTTATCAATTTACGCGATTATTGGTCCATGAATGAGTTAGCCCCTAAACTCGAATTCGAGCAACGCCGCAAGATGTGAGTTTGCTAACCGTTCAGCTCAGGCGCGGTAAAGCGCGAGCGAAATGTGACGTTTAATTTTAAAACTATTCGACAGCAGACCGCCACTGGCCATAGTTCACGTCACGCCCTCCAGCGAATAATTAAAAAGGGTGCGCGCCCATCAATCAGTCTGAGGCGATGGCGCGCATCGCGGTTGACCGCGCGACTGGCCGCGAGCCAAGCCGATGCTTAACGTATCGTTACATTAACTTATTGTTGATATCCGTTATATTTTTGCGCTGCTATTAAAGTAAACAATTTTAATTCAGACTGTGGCTTGCTACCTACCACAGGTTCTGAACTAAAAATATTTACTTATACTTTGGTATACTGTATAATAATATAACCGCAAAATCAGCCTGTTGAAGATTAGTTTAGGCTGCTCAAGACATCATTATTTAAAATGCAATTAAACTGGATATTCGAACGAACCCTTTCAAATATCAACTGTGCCATGCATTTACTTTAGCAAGGAAAAAACTGTAATTTTTTCGCAATTTTGAGGTTTTCCCTATGCTAAAATTGTTCGTATTGATAAGCTAAATACCCCAATTATGCATCGTAGGTAATTAGTCCAGTCCATCCAAAGGTTGCCTGGAAGAGATCTCTTTTGGTGAAAAGGCCGCCGTCTGAACTCTTACGTTAAGAAATATCTGTGTAATTTCCATTTTATGTACAACAAAGTGTTGACTATCTTTCTGTCTGCCCCATTTTCATATAAAAATTGTATAAATTACATACTGAATTCTAACAAGAATCCGCATTTGTTTCAGGTAACATTTACATTCAACTTCAAGCACTAATTCCGCTGACGTTACAACTAATGAGTAAGTCTTGTAAAACCATAGCATCCATCGATTCTAATAAGACAAGGCCCAGCTATTTTAAAATACATTACGACGAATACACGCTCTCGAAAAAAAAATGAATTGTCAAAGCAAAGAGACACGATGCCGCAAGAATGCTGTATGCTCTCCAAAAGAAAGAAATATGACACTTATTTAATCACACAGAGACATACAAAGTTATTCAATAAGATATTCAATTAGTTACAGATAAAACAGTGAAACCAAACACATTATACTGATATTATTCTTACAATTGGGATCACAGGATTCGCCCATGCAGTGCGTGTAAAACATCCTCAAGCACAGTATTCCATAAATACAGATACAATTTATTGATAATTTTTATTAAACATCCTAATAAATAAAACAAAAATAATCGTAACATAATAACATTATTAAAGTAATAGAAAACATTTGATTTAATGAAAATTAGTTTCGTTATAAATTAAATTAATCACATTCGCATCTCACCGAGGGTGTTGCCGCGGCGATCGAGTTAAGCCCCCCCCCTGCCTGTTACCCGGCTTAATACGGCCTTCTCCGGCTCCCGGTCAGTTTGTCCGGAAATGCCGGAAATCCGGCAAGACGCAGCTGCGAATAACGATGTCTTATCGGACGCGCGTGCTGTAGCCCGTGATTTGTCTGCGCTGACCCTTACGGTAGAGTTAGGTAGGAACTAGACAGCACTACATTACTCAAAACAAAATAATACTGTCTTTAAGCTCAGCAGATTAACCGAGGAGGTTAATTCTTCCAATTGCTTAATAAATATTTTGTTTGCCTTGGATTTAATTTGGATTTTTATTTCAAAGGTTAGATTTCTTTGTGAATACGGCATCTAAAATACTAATTAGTGATATTGAATCTCATAGAGGAGTATCCAGAAATTTTGTAAATATTTGTATAGATCGAGAGATATTGTGTCCCGGCAGATAGACTAAAGCTTTTTAATTGAAAGTAACATTTACATTCAATAAATGATATATTTATTGTGCAAATTTATTGGGCTCTTCAATGTTGTGTGAATTACAATTCAGTTATACCTTTTCATACGTGCACGTTTTGTTGAGATTTGAAACTTCCGCCATCTCTAATAAAACCTTACTCTACGTAAACTCAAAACAAACTCCAAGAACAATCGCGGTCCCCTATCCTACTACTGGACATTTAAGACAAAACCCTCTCTCTCTTGGCCGTCCTGTAAGCTGAGAGGTTCTTATTGATAGCGCGGGATTAGGGAAACCACACAGCTTGACACTGATTCGGACGTTTTAGACGGATTTACCGAGGAAATTGGTTACCCTGCTTGTGTAAGATACGCGTAGTCCTAATATTGGTCCGATCTATGGTAGACCAGCATTACATTGCATAAACTTACCTCTGTATCCCGGAGAGGTATGCAGAGACCAGGGTTTGCCACTTGCCACAATCCTGACAGACCTGTTTCGCTTCATCAACATTCATTGGTCACTGCATGCACGCTGCGTGCATTCATCATCATCATCAGCCCTTTGACGCCCACTGAAGGACACAGGCCTCCCTCATGGTTAACCATAATAACCACGCTTGGCAGGCGGGTTGGCGATCGCAGTATGCGGTTGGAATCTCAGGAAGACGCCGCTGCCCGTCTCCTGGTAATTGATTTCCTTAGTCGCCTTCTACGACTACCACGGAAGGTAATGGAGTGACGCTATTGTTAATCTGGCGCCACCGCGTGAATTAGGTGGAGTGAAAATATTGTATGGAGGGTTATTTTTTTGTTTTTTGGGGTTCCGTACTCAAAGGGTGCCAGTCGTGACCCTATTACCCTGCCTCCGCTGTCTGTCTGTCTATCCGTCTGTCCAACCTAATAATAAGTCCCGCGTGATTGTGGGACTTACTAATATTCTAATGACAAATAATAAAAAAACAGCTAAGCGCGAGTACGGAACCTTCGGTGCGCGAGTGCGACTCGCACTTGGTCGGTTTTTTTTGTAATAAAATAGTGGTAAGGAGCTGCCTGTGGAAGAGTAAATGAAGTATGTTTGTTATCATTAATAAAGTATAGCGCCGGTTAACTGGTGTTGCCTAATTTTTGTGAGGTATCGGGTTCGAATCTCGGCCTGTTTCAAAGATTTTATTTCCTAAAGGCGCGCCTCCCGTTAAAAAATATTACATAAAGCAATCCATTGAAAGCAAAATATACAGCTTTATTTATGCAATTTGTCGGAAAGATGGACCACGACCTCCATTAAGGGGTAAGAATACTTTATATTGTAATGCAACGCAAAACGAAATCGTTTGAGTGGTTTTCTTTATATAGCTGGGCACAGGCCTCCCCTTTAGCTCAGTAAATAGTAGTCATTTACAAAGAAATTTTCCATTAAAGCTTAAATTTAGGAAATTATAACCAAACAACGTTTTCATATAATACAGCGCGCTCCATGCAGTCCGAGAGCATAATATGACTTTCTGTCTCCAACTGCTTCGTTACCAATTAGTCGTAAAAACTGTAGAAATATAAATCTGCTATTATTGCTTTTTAAATTGTTTGTGTTTTGGTAATAAACGATTTCTATTCTATTCTATTCTATTCTATTCTATTCATTTCAATAGATTATATATTAGATTAGCGTAAAAGGGTAAGACAAGTAGCAGCCGCTAGGTGGTCCGCCGCTGGCATGTCGTTCTTCATTAAACTTTACTAGGTACTCAACGTCTTCACTCCACAATAAGGTAAGACTTTTTTCATTCGCGTTTCTCAAACTAATTAGCTGGAGACCAACCGGCCAACAACCAGGCCTAGAATGTAATAAAGACAACATAACTTAACATAAACTCAGAGGGGTAGGCAGAGACCAGGGACTGCCACTTGCTACGATCCTGACAGATCACTTTCGCTTCCTCAACATTCATTAGTCGTTGCATGCACGCACGCCGGTTTCGGGTACTTTTTATCTTGCCCTCTGCTAATACATCCCCTATTTGGTCGAAGTATGTCCGTCTGGGTCGTCCCTTACCGGCCCTTCCATTCACATTCGCTCGATATATTTCTTTTGTCAATCTTTCTTCCTATTCATCCTCTCCACATGTCGAAACCAACGCAACATAGTTCTTTAATAGAATTATACTAGTACAACAATAGCTGATAGTTGCCTCTATTTCGTAGTTTACTAAGCAATAACAGAATCGAGCGAGGCGCCGAGTTAAGTTGCACGGGTTATGCCATCGGAATGCGATCTGTTAGTAGACTACCAGTATTGTCAGCAACAATTACCGTACTACACACTGTGTCGTACTAATATCCCTCTATTGAACAGCTACGCATATAAGAGACTCGCCGAGATCTAAATTCATCGGTTCTCAACTAGGAGGAAACAGTTTCGGTTATGACGTAATTAATGATTTTTTTCGTCAAAAAGTTGAAAATAAAGAGTTTTCTTATTTTTAAGACTCCCGATGATCATACATAGTTATACGATTAACGTATAATTAGGATTGTTTATTAGGTTATTAACTTTACCTACCTCATACCTAGACAATAGTCAAAACGGAAGTCATAAACTCACACCTGTATTTCAAAGAGGTAGGCAGAGACCAATGACTGCCACTTGCCACAATTCCGACAGATCACTTTCGCTTCCTCAACATTCATTAGTCGTTGCGTGCACGCATGTCGTTTCGGATACTTTTTATCTTGCCCTTTGCTAACACATCCACCACAATATGTCCACCTGGGACGCCCCTCACCGGTCCTTCCACCACATTCGCTCGATATATTTGTTTCGTCAATCTTTCTTCCTTTATCCTCTCCGCGTGTCCAAAAGAAAGTTTCGATAATGACGTAATTTAACGAAACTTCTTGTTTTAAAAATGTTGAATAAACATAAACCTTCTATAACTGCCTTTCCTATGCCCATTAAAAGGGTACTTGAAAAACTTTGCTTTTCATAAATTCACCGTGTTTGCCCTTTATGTGATTACAATATATAGTAGAGTTCCGTCTACATCTCGAGGTATCCCACTTTTAACAACCTCAGTCTGGGTGTATTTCCATGTTTGTGTGGTCCTTGCCTGTTTGCCATAACACAAGGTATCCTAGTTTGGGACCAGGACAAGTGATTGTGTTGTGTGGAAGCTATTATTATCTCAAATGTAATGTAATAAACTTAAATATATTTGCTGCTAAGAATGCCGTTACTGAACACTTAACCTTCCTGAATTATGCAGAGACGGAATTCTTATTCAATATCGTAACCCTCATTTTAATAATAAATATAACTTCCACACAGTACAATCACTAGACCTAGTCCCAAACTAGGATACCCTGTGCTATGGTAACTAGGCAAGGACATCACAAACATGGAAATACACTCAGACTGAAGCTATTTCTACAAATGTACGGCGGCCCACAGTGGGAATCGAACCCACGACCTCTCATTTGGTAGCTAAGCGCCTTTACGGCTAGACCAACGAGGCAAACGCATTTTAAGTAATATCATACTTATATAAGTTTCTATTTACATTTAAAGTGGGTGTTCATGTATGGATATATGTTCGTTTATGTGTATATTTATATATTCACACTATACAGATTTAGGGATCTTATTTTGTATCTATTAGCTATGTTCCTTATGTGTAAGTTAATTTAGTTAAGTGCTTGTCATGCATGCTATTTTCTCTTATGTAAAAAAAAAATACGTATATAGAAATAGAAATTTACATTTAATTACGATATGTAAACCATGTGCACGGTAAAATATTCTAAATAGGCAATTGCGTTTAAAGAATTTGTCACCGACTAAATAAAACAGAAAGTGTGCACACTAACAAAGTCCCCAAGATACAGGCCTAGCCTAGATAAGGGACTGCCGGTAAACGCAAAACATTTTTTGTAATACCCTCCATTGTCTATTTATAAGTGGCCTTCATTTATAATAATTTACTTACTTTCTACTAGTATTTATTATTTCGAGGTTTTGCAGCCGTCACTTAATAAATGAGTATCTGAATAAAAACATAGCGACATCTGAACTTATATGGAGACACAGAATATTCACTAAAAGCATTTGTATGACAATCGAATACAAAGCGATGTTATAACATAACATTAAGGATTATTTGGGAGACAAGGATGTCTGGTATTTAAATATTGTTAACAGGAACGATTGTATCTAGTGTAGTGTAACTTTAAGTTGAAAACTCTGTTAATTAAGCAAACCTGTTTTGAAAAGAATAAATGTAGAGTTTCTTTGTTAGCTTCTTCTCCGCATAATCTATTAATTGTGAAACTAACGGCTTTGACGTTCATTAAGTAAACATTTTGTTTTTATAATGAATAAAAAATTTTGACTTTAACTTAATTCCGGATTCCCTTACTTGATTTTTTTTTAGTTCGAACAAAGCGATGTCTTCCATAAATACAAATTTAGTGTCTTAGTACGAACTTGAAATTAAATGTCATAATAATAAATCGCTGTTTCACCTCTGGCATCGACCTCGAGATGCTCGAGTGCCCATTTCGTGTTGATGCTCGAAACAAAACTACAGCCTTTAAGCGCACTGAAGAGCGATCAATTATAACGGTTGACGCCATTATAATTAATTAATCTCATTCTTTCTATACTCCGTTCCAGGAGTCGAACTCCTAGGGAACAAAATACTCGCATTTCATTGGACAATGCGCGCGGCTAGAGATAAGCGAAGACGGTCCGCTATGAAGTAGCTATTGAAAGTCACATGGGCGCACATAGACGATTTTCTTTGCGAGCTCGTTTTGTGGAATGGAGTTTACGTCTATAGATGAATTACAAATACAGAGAGTGTAAAGGGACTCCAAGAGTAAGTAAATAAAGATTGTTTACTCTTCATAATCTTTATTTATTTACTCTTGGACTTTAAGAATGAGAAAGAAAGACAGAAAGAGATAGAAAAAAACTGCGTTAAAACGACGTTCTGTTTCTCTTTCGTTTTGGTGTCAATCGCAGTGTCATTATCGTTAACCATTTACGCGTGTTCCGTACACAACAGCCGATTGTGACCCCGCAGGGATTAGTCGGGGTTGCTCCCGTTGTACTACCGAATGGTTTGTCAACCCTAAAAATCAAAAGCAAATGTTTTTATTCAAAGTATCACAGAAACTGTGACTTAATTAAAGTTTCAAGTTATACTAGGTATCCATTCCAAAATATAGATCTTTTGTAGAAAAATGGACAAAAATCTTCAAACTTACGACCTCATTTACAAAAAACCGGCCAAGTGACAAGATAGATTAGGTACATTGAGAATAGCGCCATCTATAGAAACCTACAAGAAGCATTTAACATTGACATTCAACGACATGACAACGGCGCTGTGAAGGTTAGATAGATGGCCGCTAGATGGTGAGCGCTGTATTTAGACAACGTTCGTTGTATGGGAGCCCCCCTTAAATATTTACTTTATTCTGTTATTAGTATTTGTTGTCGAAAATATCAACTTTCTAGCAATCACGGTCATGAGATACAGCCTGGTGACAGACAGAAAGACAGACGGACAGTGGAGTCTTAGTAATAGGGTCCCTTACCCCTTTGGATACGGAACCGGACGGACGATTTATATGCTTCAGAGGGAAGCACTCCTAAGAAGCAGTTTATTTAATATGTGGTTACGTCTTTTCCTTGTAAAATTTGCAACACAGACTATTTTATTCGGCGCTTATCGATTATAAACAAGACCGTTAAGTCTTTTCTGGTCCTTAATTAAAAGAGATTACATAATTATTATTCCAAAACATACAACTCATGTGAACTGGCTTTAAGACATCTTTGTCATCTAAATAATCTGTGATGTTATAGCAGCCCTTTAGGCACAAAGTGTGTTTTACACATTTTTTGAACCGCGTTTCTGGCAGCTATATCTTCTACTATAACTTCTGCGTCATCACAACAATGTGGATTTAAAAAGGACGGTAATTAATGTCACTTTTATGGTATGCACGCTAGTGACATAAAAACGCTAAAAGTAAAATGTCCATTGGGTACTACAATTTTTGATATTTTAGTAAACGAATAAGTAATTAAAGATATTAGCGGTGGTAGCCTAGTGGGTAGAACATTGGACTCTGAAGCGAGAGGCCCAGGTTTCAATTCCCAGTGCAGGCATATGACTTTGTTTTCTAAGTTATGTACTCGCTAACCGTGAAGGAAAACATCGTGAGGAAACCTGAGTGTCTGAGCTGCTTCCATACCTCAGCGCTTGAAATCCCCAATCCGCGGTGGGCACGCGTGGTGATTAAGCCCATACTCTCTCCCTGAGAGAAGGCCTGTGCCCTACAGTGAGACGTATATAGGCTGCTTATGTAAGATTTTACGGACAGAAGTTTTTTGTAGTGTCCAGTATGCGTAGCCGTATTTTGCGGGTTGTACCGTGCACGTTTGAGAGTAACCCTTGTGATTGCGTCGCGATTGTCGCGAATATAGTTTATCGTCCCATCGTCCACCCCTGGAGCAGGAGGGCAGGGTTGCTATCCCAACATCCAGTGTAAAACTACTCTTTATAACTGGGAGCGTAGCGACTTGTGAATGTTGATGAAACGAAAGAGGTTTATCAGGAAGGATTGTGGCGAGTGGCTAACCCTGATCTCTGTCTACCCCTTCTGGATACAAGCGTGAGTTTTTGTACGTATGTATGTTTATGTATTGTTTGTAAATTTTATTTACCTATTGAGAGTATTTATATTTGGCCTTCATCGATGTCTCTGTGAGTCCCCACCTGCGTTCTTTCCTAGATGCACGCCTGGGCCGCGTTTCATAAAAGTACAATTTATAGTTTATTATTATAATTCGATTTGCATTACGTAGCAGTCTTACTACTAGTAAATCTATGGGCTAGTCAGCTATGCAATGTACATGGAATTGTTATATTAATACAAGAATTGCAGTTCTATGAAGTGGGGCCAGGCTGCGCCGTGCAACAGTACATGGTTGGGTGATTTATGTATGAGTGAGCTGTTCGTTTAATTACTGACTACGGCTACGAATACGGCGCCGATGAGTTATTGCCGGGCTGCCCGCGGGGCGTACTAGTGTGCAGTAGGTCTGCTCACCAGACTGACCTATGATAACAATATTTAATATCCACACAACATGATCAAGTTAATAAAATGAATAGAATTAAATTAAAGTTAGTACATATGATAATAGTAATATTGTGTTGAAGTTAATATTACGTTACAGTTACGAAGTCCTATAATAAAATTTGTAATTAAACTAATCAATCAACCCGCACTGCCGGACATACGCCGACCCCAAGGTGCGCCAATTATTTCTGTGCTCAGCCAGCCTCATCCAGCCGCTGCCATAATGTGCCACAGACCGTCCAGCGAGCTGGTGAGCGTGGTCTCCACTCGAGAACCTATATCGTCTCTCGGTTCTCCGGCAAATGTGACCAGCCCACTGCCACTTCAACTTGCTGATCTCATAGGTTATATCAATCACTACAGTTCTTTGGTGAATTCATTTCTGATGTGATCTACCATAGAAAATTTCATTTCTTCATGATTTGTTATTGTCCCGTTTTAAAGCTTACGTTTAAATGCATTTTATGCCATTCATGATGTAAACACTAACAGTCGATTTTCTTTCAGTTAAATTATTGCATAGGACATGTTGCGCATAGGATATTTCGCGCCTAAGTCCTTAATGTAGCATAAGTCTCCTGCGCGTATATTTTTGGCGGCAACATAAGCTTCGCGGAATAAATGGAGAGATCCTAAAGTTTAATCTTTCTAAGATTCTTAATCTTTTATTGAAGCTCTCCAGAGTAAATGTACCTGGTACACAGTTATTGGGATTTTCTGGGAAAAGATAAAAAGGCTGGAATAATCAGGAATCCTCCTTCTGTTGTATTAAAATTCCACTAAGTTGTTTTGTATAACTGGAATGCCCGCTACTGCCGGTGGATTTGCTAATTTTACCAATTTCCAGAAGCGGAAAGGAAATGGATTGTTCAACACATCGGATTGTTCGTTTTCGTGTTCATTGGTTTTTTGATTCCATTTGTATAGTTTCTTGGTCACAATTCTTCTCCGCATAATCTAGTTCTTGAATCTGACAACTGTGATTAGACTTTGATGGTTGTTAACAGCCTTTTCTAAATTTATAATTTCGCTTTAAAGTAAATCTTTAAACAATCATAAGTCTCAGTATTTTGTGGAAGATTCAAACAGAACGATACAAAACGATAGTGAAAATTTTAATTCAGAAGTCGGAGAGTCACAATTTTTTTGTTATTTTAAATGACCAAAAATGGTCGATTTCATTAACTTAGTTAGAAAGAGTTTCGGCGACCGATTTAAATTACGAATTACAGAAAGTAGTGTCAGGTGAGGAGTGTATGATGTCCGCCAATTAATTAATTTTCCCGCAATGAGTGCTTTTCAATGACAGCTTTTAGTTGAGTTAATTAAAAAACACCAGACGGGCTGCAAGGAGAACAAATGTCATCATACTTTTTAAACGTTGTACATTGTTATTAATCTGGGATAATCTAAACGTCTCTCCTCTCGTCAACGAAACAAGCAAGCAACGTGACAGAAACCACAGAGAAGGTTCAGTGATGTCATGTCACTTTTGACATATTATGAGACGTCAGCACCATCTATCGGTAACTTGCGGTAGGTACGGTATTTTTTTAATGACGCTTTGAAAAGCCCTCATTAATACCTCGTGGGGCTTAAAATAAAATAAAATCCATTATTACATGCAGGAAGAATATTTCACAATGTACCATCTTTTCTAAAACTCATGTTTGATAAATAAATATATTTTATCCTTTTAAATACTGCCATCTAGTTACATAGAACGATTAAAGAAAATCGAGCGTTGGTGTCCGAAGATAAAAATACAACTGATAACACCTGTAAGTGCCCTTACCAACTACTAGACAGCGCTGGTATCGAAGGAAATACTTTCTTATTTTTGAGCTGTTGTCATTTTATGTAATCCAGACGATGAAAATGTGAAAGGAAGGCGAATAGAAAGGAAATGTAAATTGACTCAGCTCCTCTAAGGGCTTCGAGGACTTTACGATTAATATTTTAATAATTTCATGGCAATTGAAAACGAAGAAACGGTTTAGAAATATAAACTTATCTTTATCTGTCTTGCAGCGTGTCCTTCAGTAACTTTACTTTGCGTTTGACAATTATACAGTGTATTTGAATATCTGTCTGCATTCCAATTAGGTAATTAATTATTTTAACTGAGCCCGGACGCCAAAAGAATGCAAACAAATACTTTCATTGTTTTGTTAAAAAAAATATCCCAAGAATGGAACATACCGGTGCGCCAAATTGTCGGCAGAGAAAGTAAAGATTGAGTAAAGAGTGCGCCAGGCCAAGTGCCCGACCCGCACCGTGCATATATTTGTGAACCCATTCGAGCGTATTTTGAATCCCCTACATGTCCGAACCCAGTTAAGAGTATGTCACAGGACTGAAAATTTGAAGAGGGATTAACAATGCTGCGAAGCTCATGTATCTAGTTCGAATAGTTTACAAGATGTAGGGGTCAGAAAATTTAAATTTTTGGCGCTCACTGACTCACTCACTCACTTACTGATTGATGGGTCATCAAAAGTCAAGGTTACTTCTAATCGAGCTAGAGTTTTGAAATTTGGAACACATATAATGAAGTTAAAAGAAAAACCATCACCACCGCGTAGGCTTTACAAGTTAACAAATAATAGTCGATAAAATTGTAAATGGAAAATTGGAATACTTTAACGAAGTTTATACTTTGACGAAGTTGTTAGTTGCGTGGTCCGATATGCACTTGGCCAGTTTGCTTGGTTCATCCAAATCCATTCCCTGTTTTAAACGTGATTGCTTGAGAAACAAACAAAATATAATAATTACGAATATCTGATTAATTTAACATTGTAATTTGCTGTGTACATGAGGAAAACCAATCACTATAATGCAGTATGTATTTATTCTATTTTAATCCAATCATACTGTCGGGCAGGATGTTTATACTATTTATATCACATTGATTATAATTATTTATACATATACGGGGTAAGTGTCCATTATTCCCTCTTTAAGACCAGACCTTACGTTACCGTCCGGCAATCCGCCCGACATCTTCGTGTAAAACTAAACCTTGATGCGTCTCAATAAAAGCTATAAGTTCAAGTTCAAGACAATCGATAGGCTTCAGCAAAATGTCCCTGTGTCGCGTCAGGTCGTCGCCGTGACGTCACTGCCGCGTCACACGGCCCGAGCAATCGAAAGTCAGCCTTATTGCGAGCCAAGGAAGTCTAGTTTGAGAAGACGGATAAAGTCCTCAGGCGTTGGCTACGTCAGCCGACGGTCGTGGGATTCAGCACCTCATTGCTTGCGTACAGAGTTAACTTTTGATTAGTAAGGCGGCCGCTCAGTATCAGCTGGCGAGGCGTATCGAGCGCGCGCGTCGCACTGCCGGCACCGGCGGCCGCTGCGAACGTCTCACAACATAAACAGCGGGAAAACGTTTCGTCAGATGTCTCTGTTTCACAAAACAGACGCTTACCTGATAAACAGAACGGAGCCGCTGCTCAGTGATGTTCCACCGGCTCGGCGCGCGCACTCAAAGGATACTGCTGCTGATCTTAGTGTACATGTTCATGTCCCTCCTCCTTACCTACACTACGGTGCCGTATTACTCCTCTGTTTTCATCAGCGAAGACCTCAGCGTCGGCCTCAAGTACTCACTAATATACCTTAACGCTGGAGCCCCGATCATGGCAGACCACGAGGGAGCGGACGTGTTCGCCAGACGAGGATGTGGCGAGTGCTTTCTAACAAACAACCCCGGGTTCATGCCGCTGAGCGAATACGACGCCGTGTTGACCCTCGGTTTAGAAAAGAAGACTTTGAAAATAAACAGAGGGAGACTGTTTGTTCTCAAGACCAGTGAAGTTTGCTTGAAGAGGAAACTGAAAGGGTGCGATTCAGAGCCAATCGTGAGCACGTTATCGAACTCCGAGTCCTGGACTCTGTGTGAACTATGTGAGATGTTGCAGAATTTGAGAAAAAGAGACAAAAGCTTATGTTCCTTTCCTCAAACAAAGCAGACGGAAGATATGAACGAAAAAGAAAACTCTGTGTCACAGTACTTTATTCAGAAGAGTAACTAAATCTTGTTAAAAGTGCTTTTTATTAACTTAGTTAGGATATAATAATATCAATATCAAAAAAATATACAAATAGATGATATTATAAAAATAAGAAAATAATTTGAAGTGTATTCAACATATTCTCATATAAAGGAATAATATGTGATACGAAATAAAAAAGCACTTTATGCTTTAAGGTTCGAGGAAAACGAACGAAAAAATTATATCAAATAATGAATGTTAGTGTACCTAATTCCTGGTTATGCCAATTAAGAAAGTAAAATGCAGACCAACTTACGACTATTCTACTGAATATGTGATAAATGTGCCTGACTCTGCCTTACCTTCTCTATTGATTACAAATACTCAGTCGCAGGATTATAATGAATCCGAAAACTTGATGACAATTCGAGGACTTTTTTGTATATTGTACTAGCAAAAACTCGACAGTAAATTGCGTTTGCGATTGTTTGCAATGATGCCAACAAATATTATTTTTATACCTACCGTCTCCTGGATTCTCAATACTGCTGCGACGAACATACAATGAAAACGTGATGAAAACGATTTGTCTACCGTAAAACTGATTGTCTTTGCGAAATTCTCTAATCAATCCGGTAACAATGATGGTAATGACGAATCAATTTGAGCTTTTATGACTTTTACTTCCGTAAAATCCGTATCCACCATTTGAGTAGCTTCGATGAGGAATAGATACAGAAAAATGGTATGTGGTGATAGGATATGAGTGTATCTAAAACTGAGTCGTTTTTCACTAAACAGTACACAAAAAAAATCTGTTTTCATAAGCGCAAAACATTGCTTTCATACTGCCCCGAGCAACGAAATGTTGGTATATATTTAAACGCACTTTAAATTAGCGGATTCCATCTATAGCTTGTAACTTTCAAAACAATTGGTATGCTGTACAATTTTATGGATGGTAACTATAGACAAGCCTTCTTTAAAAGTGCTAATTTTAACTTCTATTAACTCTTAATTGAATACGATCTTGACACAATAGCACTGAGCTATTAAGACATGAGACATGAGGGTCCCGAAAATGTTTTCCGTGACAATGGTTTGTTTACTATAATGCTGATTATATGTAAATGTTCCGATGACTCGACTCAGCCTTAACTAGCCTCGAATAGATAAGAAATGACTGCTGATTTAATAGTAAATTTTATGAAATGAGAAGTTTGTCAGACAAACGTTTAAAGAAAATTGTATCGTTGAGTACTGGCTCAACTTTCTTTGTTAAATAACTATTTATTCAGAATATTCCCTGAATCTCGCTTATTAATAATTCTATGGCCTTGCAACTGTAATAACTCAAAAGGCTTACATTACTGCCATCATATAATTAGACTATAGCATTTTTTATGAAACTGCTGTTATGAAAAACGTTTTAATTATCTAAAGGCTAAAGTCGCATTTTCACGGTACTAGTACGCGGTACTAGGTACGGTACTAGGACTGACTGTGAATTCTGTGTAACTAAAACTGTAGTCTACTAGGATTTTGCGGTTCACATATTTACTAAGATATGATCAATCGATCTGTTTAATTGTCACAATAGGTAAACTAAAAAAAATATTTAATCAAACTCGGCCCCGATAGTATATTTGTTTGGTAAACTCCATAAAAACAGGTCAGCTTTTTATTTTAACAGACAAATAACGCTTATCCAGTGATTGATAAATGATATAGTGTTGTAAGGTACAAGATTATTTACTTAGTTATAAATATAACATGAAAAGTATGTTTTTGATGCTCCACGCGCATCCGGAAAGTTTCCTACCAACATCTTGTTACCGATTTTGGTATATCAATTAAGATTAACACAGATTTAGGAAGGCTTGAAAAGTACAGTGCAGTCGATAGCAGATCAACCTTTACTTTGTAGTTGCGAAGTCGCCCGTAATACGTCTGAGTAGAGTACACGCGTGTAAAGTGTGATGTGCGGCCGACTGTACTAATATGTTCCTACATTTTACAGTATCTGTATAATTAAAGTTCCTAACACGTTGAAATCTGTGTGGTTTCAGAGCTGAGGTTATGTAGTTAGTAAAAAAAAACACCATCTATTGTGGCTATTACTTTCGAGTACAGACGTCAAATAAAAGAGAAAATCGAAAATCTCGCGAACAATTTGTACCGGCTCCCGACTATCAGGGCCCTCATTATGCGCACCGAATCCTGAGCGATTCCAATAGTGTAACTGTCAAATTCCGTACTAATTTGACTGTTAGACGAAAGGAATCGCTCAGGATTTCGTGCGCGTAATATAGGGGCAGAACAATAACCCGCGCAGATTCGAATTTGTGTGACGAGACATTTTTGAAAAATGCAATTCATGTGCCTTTTCAAAATAAAACAAAGTAACGTATTCGATAGCTGCTATTGCCGAGACACGTCCATATTCGAAAGCTATTGCTAAGGCGCGGCTTTCAAACCACCCAATATCAATGGTGTATACATACTGTGTATTGTCTACTTATCTGTTCGTTCTTAAAATTACCAGATTGTTTATTTTGTATGTTCACTGCAAGAAATGGGGATTGCAAGTTTGGGTAAGACTATATTATTATTGAGAAGATGATTATTATAAGAAAATTATTCTCTTGTACTCGTGTAAATTACATATTTTTGTATTGATAAAGTTGGTCGTTTTCACTTAAATCTTACTTGGTCGGCGTCAAAGCTATGATAGCTAGGGTGATCAACACAACACACATACATACATACATAAACTCACTGAAAACCTTTTCAGTTCCAATAAATCAAAGTTTTAAAACTTAATTTTATATTTTCATAAAAATTGATAACAAGATTGTACAATATATTAAAAGAACCAGCCAACTGCAAGTCGGACTCGTGCACCCAGGGTTATGTATGGGACATAATATAGCATAAACTCACGCCTGTATCCCGGAGAGGTAAGCCACCAGGGCTTGCCATTTGCCACGATCCTGACAGACCTGGTTCACTTCATCAACATTCATTAGTCGTTGCATGCACGCACGCCGGTTTCGGTCTTAGTAAAAATTGGAGTGTGTCGGGACACCTGCCACGGTGGGAAGGCGGCAGGTGGACCGGGGCAGTAACGGAGTGACGGCCGGCGGCCACGAGCCGGACGGCGTTCAGTGGGCCGGCTGCCGGATGGTCGGACGATCCGGTCCGGTTGACAGGGCCCGTGGCTGAGGATAGCGAGAGACCGCGAAAGATGGCGTGATGGAAAAAGGCCAGACCCAGCAGTGGGCAGAGGTGGGCTGATGATGATGAGGAAAAATGTGTTTTTTTCCATTCAGTTTGGGACCCTTGGCAGGATCACGAATGTACTGTTTGCAATTGTTTTTTATTTTAATAAAAATTGTCTTCCCGCCCAGTCCGTCCAAAGGTTGTCACTGACTATGGGCCTCATAAGGCGGCTCAAGGTCGCTCAAAGAGCAACGGAGAGAGCTATGTTAGGAGTTTCACTGCGTGATCGAATCAGGAATGAGGAGATTCGCAAAAGAACCCAAGTTACTGATGTAGCTCGAACAATTGCTCAGTTGAAATGGTAGTGGTCTGACGACCTGGTTACGGTGGCGGGGAGTCACTGGATGCGGGCGGCACAACACCGAGAAGCTTGGAAAACCATGAGGGAGGCCTATGTCCTGCATATTTTATGTTATACCGTAATTAATGTATGTGTGTGTTTCTGTTGTTGAAATACATGGTTTCATCTTCTTCTTCTTCAGTAGACGTCAAATGGCTAATGATGATGATGATGATCCAAAGGTCGTATGGAAGAGACCAGTTTTAGTGATAAGGCCGCCGTCTGTACTCTTAGGTTAAGAAATATCTCTGTAATTTCCTTTTCATGTACAGTAAAGTATTCTCTATCAGCTAAATTACATCAAGAAGCAGTTTTTGCGAATCAATAGAGCACGAATGCAATAAATCAGTCTGTCAGTCAACGCACAGCCTAAGCCGCTGTACCTAGAGATTTGAAAATTTTTGGGAAACTTCTTTAAAATTTCTGAGGTTAACACAAGCTCTAGACATAATAAAACTGAATTTTAACGGATATTTACTCGTTTACTTTTGTATTTTACAATTTTCCGACGTTTCGGTACTTTTGGAAGTGCCGTGGTCTCGGTAGACTCTCGGGTCTACCCGAAAAGTAAACGAGTAAATATCCCAAAAATACATCACTTTGCAGTTAGGTTTTAACATTGGAATGATATCGCTGTACCTACATGATTATATTCTTTTTGTCGCACTAACCCGTGCTGAGGACAATTTTAAAAACCTATTTAAAGGCTAAAAATTCCACCCATGCCGGGAATATCCGTTAAAATTCAGTTTTATCATGAACTTCTTTAAAACCCAAGGGTCCAATGAGAATGTTCCAAAATTCCATCCATCAAGGCGTGAAAACGGTTCGTAAAGTTTGTATGATAAAAATGAAATGAAAATGAAAAATGAAATGAAAAAGTTCAGTTGTACCCAACACCAAGTTTTTTACAATAAAATTAATATAAAAGCAACTGCTTATTAAATAAAAAAATATAACATAGCAAGGTAGGCAATAAATAATGTACGAGCGGAGCAGAGCGTGTGCAACTCAACTCTGTCGCATAGCAGATGTTGTAGATAGTAGGGCGGTGGTGGGTGAAGAAACTAGATGATGTTCAGGTTTTCATGGTGTTTGTAAGACTCTGTGCACAGTTACATGTTGGAAGACGTATACTGTTAATGAGAGGCAAAAGCCAACTTGGCGCAGGCAGCAAGACCCGTGAGTAGGGTTGCCAGAATTATTTTTTTGATACTTTAAGGGACAAAATTAATGCTCATTTTGGCAAAAAAACGGGATTTTATATTTTTCCCGGGGACAAATGAGAAACACGTATTTTACGTCGTTTTTATTGCTAGTTTATTAATATATTTTAAAGAAGATCGTGTAGGTTTTCACACATCTTTGTTTGATTTTGCATGTTTGTAAAATTCAATGTAGCTATAATCATAGTTGAAAACGGTCATTAATTCGCTCTTTATCAAATACTCCGGAATTGATAAAGAGCGACTACCGGAGTAATACGGGACAGTCTTTCCCGGCGGGACGATTGAAATTATGCCTAAAATACGGGACGTCCCGGGAAATACGGGACGTTTGGCAACGCTACCTGTAACGTGAGTTTGAATGTGCGCGGTGCAGAGTCAGCAACACGACAACCTAGAATGGTGTACGGCGCCGGTATAGTGTGAAGAAATCATTATCGTCGCTTAAGAAGTTGCAGGCAAAAACTACGAGTAGTACAAGTACAATATAATAACGCCGACTATTGTCCTGGTTGCATCAAATGCATAAAACATGACATGATGCATGTAGTTGGCACCGTCAGTCATGTGCTCTAGAACTGTCAATAGCGTCGTTTCTGCGACGACCTTGGCTTGGAGTTTCTCTGTATGCAATCCTTCAATTGGCACAGCGTTAAAATATAGTAGCATATTAAACCTAGTAATATTGTAAGTGTGAAAGTTTGGATGGATCGATGTTTGTTACTCAATCACGCCGGAACGGCTGAATACAAATACGTGTACAACATCGTTTATTTATGGAATGTAGGTAGATATTTAAGTCGGAAGCTGAATTCTTCTAAAAAACCGGACAAGTGCAAGTCGTACTCGCCCACCGAGGGCTCCGTACAAATTTATAGGTACTTACATGTAAAATTATAAATAGTTCAGGAATCGAGTCCCGTAGTTTTTTCCAAGCTTTTCCCGAACTTCAAAGACTATTTTTTATGACTTAATTACAAATTTATAGTTTTCAAATTTCTCAGAAAAGAACGTGACAGAACGTTACTTAAGTATTTACTCAGTAAAATTCTCAGTTCAGATACCGGCTCTATTTTTAGTATTTTCATTGTGTTTTAAAGTTGCTGATAATTTTACTACCGTACATAATATTTTCATAGATATACTGACTACCAACTGTTAGGATGTTAGTTTCTTTAAGGAAATCTTTTAACGAATCTCTACTGCCTAGTTTATACGAGCATATGAATCTGATCGCTCTCTTCTGTAGGACGAAAATTATCTCAATGTCTCGATTTTGTGGTGCGGAACCCTGAAAATCATACAAATATTTCCATTAACATGAAAGTAGACATTGCAATATAAAACCGGCCAAGTGCGAGTCGGACTCGTGCAGGAAGGGTTCCGTCCAACATTTGAATATTTCAAGCGTCTACCTGTTGCGGTGGTAGCCTAGTGGGTAGAACAATTGGACTCGGAAGCAGGAGACCCAGGTTCGATTCCCAGTGCGGGCATGTAACTATGACTTTGTTTTCTAAGTTATGTACATTTGTGAAGTTATAGTAGCAATACCACTCGCTAACGGTGAAGGAAAACATCGTGAGGAAATCTGAGCGTCTGAGCTATTCATATACCTCAGCGCTTGAAATCGCCAATCCGCGGTGGGCACGCGTGGTGATTAAGCCCATACTCTCTCCCTGAGAGCAGGCCTGTGCCCTACAGTTGGACGTATATAGGCTGCTTATGCTACATGTTGCCGTTTTTAATATCGAGTAAAAGACAAATCACGTTTGTTGTACTTAATATTTATTTTATTCTGTTTTTAGTATTTTTGTTATACAGCATAAAATAAATAAAACATCTGTGAAAATTTCAACTGTCTACCTATCACTGTTCATGAGATACAGTCCGGTGACCGACAGACAGACAGACGGACAGGGAGTCTAAGTAATAGTCTCCGCAACACTTTGGGTACGGAACCCTAAAAAACGCCTAGATTGAGGTCAGTTGTACAACTCAAGTAGGTTTACTCTAGTAAACAAGAGGTGCTGCTGCCTCCTGGATTTCCCTCATTTTGCACCTCTACACCGAGAACCACACAGAACTTTCTTGGGATCCCGGGACATTGGATTTTTCTACCTTTCAGTTAGTGCCATCTTGCTTTATTACGTAAAGTAGGAATACGCTACGCGATTGCCTGATAAAAACGTGTGTCGTTGAGTCATTGCGCAGGCGCAGGTAGGTCAAATACCGATACACTTATCGTCGCCACCACTGATACTATTCTACTGACATGATAAGGTGTCCTTGCACGTCCTATTACAAGGGTTTTTCTCAGAAATAATATGAATTTAAGGCTACTTCTACTTCCGGCATCGCCCCGGTCGCACCTCCGGAACGGATGCGTTCAGATACTACAGTAGTATCTGAACGCATCCGTTCCGGGCTTTGCTCTGTGGTAATTACTCTGTGGGCCCCCTCTTGGTGTTAGGCTCCGTGTAAAAGTGATTGGTTGTCGTAATAAATAAACCATTATTAATTAATTATTGAGTTTCCATTAAAGTTATTAATTACTCTTTCTTGGATTATTATTTAAAAACCTATTTAAAGGCTAAAAATTCCACCCATGCCGGGACTTGAACCCGCGACCTCTGGCTAACCGTGCCAGCGCTCTCCCAACTGAGATCTCCCAGAGGTCGCGGATTCAAGTCCCGGCATGGGTGGAGTTTCTAGCTTCTAAATAGGCTTTTAAAATTGTCCTCAGCACGAGTTAGTGCAAGAAAAAAAATATAAATTATTATTTAACTCAAAAGAATTATATGGTTCTGTCAAGTGTGGTCAAGATAATATAAATTTTCTTAACATTAATTTAGTATTGAATTTCCATTAAAGTCTTTACATTTTGTAACGTTTTCAATTATCCTATCTAAAATTATTCTTTCAAGTGTGACCAAAACTATACAAAATTTTCTTACAACCATAAAAAATTGCGAACAAAAGGGAAGCCAGAAGTAAAAGCGGCCTTAACAAAGGCCAGTCTGGCCGGAGAGGAAGCCTTCAGACCCAGCCCACACAGAAGGTAAGGTGGGCGAGGGCGCGGAAAAGTCGCGACGTGTTATATAGAGTTCGCGCCCTTGTCCTGTCTCTTCTGTGTGGGCTTCGTTCCGTCCCTTCAGTACATTTTGCATGAAAGTGGAAGGAACGGCGACGCGTCTTTTGCGCGCCCTCTCCCCACGTCCTTTCTGTGTGTCTCAGGCCTCAGGGGTTTCCCCTGCGTGCGTTGCGTGCGCTTGCGCCACCGCTCCCGCGCAATAGAGGATGCTCGGTGGAGCGTGGCGCCGCCGCCGCTTGCCACACTAAACTCGGCGCACTCTCCACTAGGCGATAAAGTCGCGAGACCCAAGTTATTACATTATGACGTTCATTAGTACGATATGTTTACAATGAATGACCGCGGTAAACTTCACTGCGGCCAATGTAATGGAACAATCAAAAACAAGCTGGGCTTCACGAGTCACATCCGAGCCCACCGCCTCAGAAGACTTACCAACCCTCGAGGTCGCCGTCGTCGGACTACGAGGAGGAGGTCATCATCATCATCAGTTACGATGAATAGACTAAAACATTTTCGACTAAAACATTTTTAATAGAATTTTGAACATTATTTCCTATAAAATATTATTATAATTTTTTTAAATATTACTTTTATTCTTATACTGAATAAGTATAATTGACTTTTATTATGAAATTGACATGCAATATTTGACATTTGTAAATTTGATTTTTATTTTTTATTGTATGTATATTCCTATAAGGAATATAATTATTTATTGTAATTTTCCCTTGACTTGTAATAAATATTATCAATAAATGATGTCTATGTCTAGAAATCTTTATGATACGAATAGATGTGATAGCATCCATCTTGCTTTATGTAGCGAGTGAGAGCGAGATGGCGCGATCTTTTGTCACGTTCGATACAGCGGTCCTACCCCGAGGGCTGGTTTGGGGTTTCTGCGATTTTTAGACAGACCAACTGAGGAGAGTGCCTCCCATGTGCGTTGGCTTTACTGATCTCCTCATACTCACACTAATATAATCAGCCAGTCAGCCCGTACTCGTCTACTGCTGGATATAGGCCTCCCCCAAGACACGCCACTTCCTTTTGTCCTAGGCCACACTCATCCAACCACTGCCAGCAATCTGCCCCAAATCGTCGGTTCAGCGAGGTGGTCAGCGTCTTACGTTGCGTTTGCCACTCGGAAACCTTTTCACCCCATCGACCATCGGTTCTTCGGCATACGTGACCGGCCCACTGCCACTTCAGCTTGTTAATTTTATAGACTATTACTCCTGCTAGTTCAATGGAGACGTGGCGAAACGGAAAGGTACAGGAGGAAGGCAGCAAGAGGACTATAAAAAGGTGTAAATCCGGAATTCCGCACATATTTTTCTTTACATACAGACTTAAAACTCAACAAAACCTCAGGCTTAACTTGGCTGCGCTGCGTGCGATGTCGCGCAGAAAAGTTGCCTAGTGTGTGGTCAGCCTTTCGTCCGATGAGCCCCGAGGTGCCCTGCCTCCACGGGTCGCTCGCTGACTGACATCGATCCCACACCAGTATGGGCATCCTCGCGTTCGTTAGGTGATTGTCTTTAACTTATTTCTCGAGTTTTGCTGTTTAGTTGTGTGTAAAGATCGTGGCAAGTTTATAAACAAGTGTCTGTCTACCCCTCTAGGGTACAGGTTTTGGTTTGGAGATATTGTAACGTGCTATTTCTGTTGTACGGGGTATCCGATAGAGTTTTTAGAAGGTTTTTCCTGTGATTGAGATAAGGTGCTTAGGTGTGTCATTGTGCAGGTGGCCTTCTCTTGAAAATTGCAAATAATCATTCCATGTTATTGAGTGCATTTCAGTGCAGTTAAAGTAGCTTAACCGTAACTAATACAGTCTTCACGATGTCGAGAAATGGAAACTTAGTTCCGCTCTTATTCTGAGAGCACTGACACGTTTTGTTTCTAACAGCATCTTAAAATGGGCACTGAAAGCGACCTCAGAAATAAGAGCATTTTTATAAGTGCCTGCCTGCCTCGTCAGTCTAGCGGTTAACACACTAGACTGTGAAAACAGAGGTCGTTGGTTCGATTCCCACTGGAGGCCGCCGTACTTGATTTGTACAAACGACGTCAGTCTGAGTGTATTTCCATGTTTGTGACGTCCTTGCCTGGTTACCATATTACAGAATATCCTAGTTTGGGACCAGGACAACTGATTGTGTTGTGTGGAAGTTATTATAGAACTGCCCATTTTCGTCGTGTGTATTTTCAGATACGGAGTTTTTGTTATATATAAACGGGTGTTTATCAAAATAAAGAGTTAGAATGTTGTCGGTCCTGCCACCGAAATAATGATGATGATGGTAAAACGATGATGAACCAAAGTTCCCGTCTACCCTGCAGTGACCCCGGGATGTACCTCCTCCGGATCCTAGCGCTTGTCTCCCTAGCCGCCCTGTCTACTGGGGACCTACTCTCGAAGGCCACCAAGAGTAAGGGTGATAAGGATTTGCAGGTAAATTGCGCAGCTGAATTTTTTGCGTGACATTTGAAAAGGCATGCATAAAAAGAAACCAATTATTCTGAACAAAATTGACTTCAAGGTTAAGTGTTTTAATCAGTACGTTACTACGTGTAACAACTATGAGGATGTTGGCGTCGAGTTCTCGCTCGTTAGTTAGAAATTTTAAGCTTTATTTTAAGATATCTATCATCATCTATCTATCTATCATCTTTATTTTTTAATTGTGTAAATGATCGTAGAAGCATCAGTCAACGAAACCTAAGAGTTAACGCACTTTTATTGTGCGAGATTGAGCAAAACTTTCCACTCTCATATTTATGTACCATTGTTGACCATGGTTCTCGATTGTTGATGCAGGGCAGCGTGTTCGACTTCATCATCGTCGGCGGTGGCACCGCCGGCTGCGTGCTGGCCAACCGCCTCTCCGCTGTCAGTGACTGGAGGGTGAGCTTTTATGGTTATGGGCAGTAGTAGTTAAAAACATTGGTGTCTAACTAGCGCTTAAAATGACCCCACATTCAATTGTGAATTGGAAGGCTTGCGGGGCTTGTCAATTGTGTTACCAATCACAGCGAATTCAATATTACCTGGCAAAATATCTATGCACTGCCATCATCGGTCCACCATCTTGCGAGGTACTTAGATATTTTGACGGGTTATATGCATCATGAAGTCAATGGTTTGACGTTTTTGTATGAAACCAATCAAAAGTTACGTTGTCATTTACTATCGCCCAATCAACGTTTACGTCATCACGCAAGGCGCACAAAAAGAACCAATCACCGGGTACAGACCAATTACCAGGAGACGGACAGCAGCGTCTTCCTGAGATTCCAACCGCATACTGCGATCGCCAACCCGCCTGCCAAGCGTGGCGATTATGGCAAAACCCCTCGTGGTTATGAAAACCACGAAGGAGGCCTATGTCCTGCAGTGGGCGTCAAATGGCTGATGATGATGATGACAGGGTACAGACTAATCGAGAGGACAGCGGCCGTTTTTGAGAGTGAATTTTGTAGGCAGAACTACTTCTATGGTTTTGTTAATCGTAGGTTATGGGTCTATAATGAGAGGATAGAAAGATAGATTGATAGATAAGACTTCATTTCACAACCAGAAAAAATAATAGGAAACCACACCGCTTTTTTAATTAAATGAGTTATAACCGCACCGTTTTAATATTTAAATGACACAGTCTCTCCTCATCCCCTACAATTCTACAACCCGGTGAAGTGAAACCCAGGCCGCATTTCATAAATTCATAGTTCATTATGACGATTCGACGTACTTTGCTTACCCGGGTCTTCCTATTTGATTATCTGTGGGTTAATCTACTTTGCAATGGACATCGAATTGTCATAGAAAACCACGTGCAGTTGTATGAGATAGGCTCCAGGGCACCACCGGGATTCAATCTGGCACCCGAGGTACGTACTTTACTACACCATCACCGTAGCATCGTCATCGTCGTCGTCGTAGTCTTGGTTATTGGGGTACCTACTATCTGTTCATTAGGGAGCACAACATTGCCTATGTTCTGTGATTGTCAAGAAAGGTCCGGTGAAACTTAAGAATGTTATTCTACTGGTAAATATAAATAATTTTTATTATGAAAAATAATGAAAAAATTAAAAAATTGCCAAACAATATTATATGGTATAGTATCAGGCGTTACTTTGCGGAAATCCATAATAGCATTAAAATGTGAAAATTACTTTGCTAAATTCCACCAAAATCCCACAAGCACCATGCGGTTATGCACCGCCCTCCCTCCCACTTTTTGAAAAAAAGTAATTTTCACATTTTAATGCTAAACAATATTATGTTCTACTAAATTTTAACAATTGCTCTGTAAATGTATGTATTATGACAGCTGACATTTTTGCCTAATTTCGGAAGTTTGTATTGATGAGAAGAAATAGCCCTTCTAAAACTTCACCGAAATTTTCCTCAACACGAAGAAGATTAAAAAGTTAAAGTCCCAAGAAATATAATAAGGCGTCATATTTGAGACAATTTTTTTTTAAAGAAAGCAATGTTTTGAGCTCTGTGCTTTCCATTACTAGATTTGGCATTTGTAATGCTAGTTTGGCTATTTTTAAAAATTTCCCGCAATTCAGTGCATCAGCGTCATGCCATGAGATCTTCAACTAACAGTTGACCATACTGTTAGCGTTAAAATAAAATATTTTATAGTAATAATACCAATTCCAAGCTCCTGACCAGAGGTCGAATCAAATCAAATCATAGTTTTTTTGTGTAACATAGGTTAATTTATTATGAGATGAGGGCTGGGGAAGCAATGAACTGGCATAATTGGCAATCAATTATTCCTACAGGAGGCTATCAGCGACATTAGGGCACAGCTGAATCAGCAATTCTGAGAAAGCCGAGGAAATCGGCAGTGCTCATTTTCAAAAGTCTGTTGCCAAAATAGACATAAATAAATAAATAATAATAAATAAATTACTCACGGCCTTGATACCCAAAACGTCCACTTATGAAGAAATGTGCTGAAATCTTAGATTTAAATAACTTTACTCCAGGTCCTGCTCCTGGAAGCGGGAGACGAGGAGAACATAGACTTTGACATCCCAGGCGTTCCCACCAAGGCTTACCGGCCTATCCTATGGAACTACAGGACGGAGCGGTCGGCACACGCTTGTCTCTCGCGCCCAGGTGGTGCTTGTGAGCTCAGGACTGGCAAGGTAGAATTATCTTTGTCATCGTCATCATAATGATGATTCCCTGAATCTATTCTCTCTCCAGCGAAATAGGGCACAAAGTGTTTTTCGTTGTCCAGACTGATATTTCGCCTCCCTTTTCATTGACATCACAACGAGATTCTAGTGCAAATAAAACAGTAACAGTCTCAGTAATTTATATGGACATACAACTAATTCACTATCGTATGTATTGATACTTAGATTGCAGTTTGCAAAATCATCACTTTCTGCTATAATGCGACTAACAACAATTTACCTGTACTTCATTCCACCTACCCTACTCTCAAGTGTTGTACTAAATATGACCTTCTAATAATTCACGATCTTCGTACATAATATGTACCCGCGCCCACTGCAGGACATAGGCCTCCCTCATGGTTTTCTAACCATGAACGGTTTTGCCATAATAGGTCTATAATATATTATATAGATTTTCAAACCACAGTTCTTCATATCTATTCGATCTTGTCATGTAGGAGTATCTTCTGTATTATTGCGTCAAGGTATTAGGCGGATCGTCTGTGACTAACGACATGAAGTACACGCGTGGCCACAAGGTGGACTACGATAGTTGGCACACGGGCGGCTCCGTCGGGTCCCTGGACTGGAAGTACGGGAACCTCATTGACTACTTCAAAGCTTCTGAGGATAATGGTGAGTGGACCAAACTTTCAGAGGATAACGTTAACTGGTTCAAAGCTCCTCCAATGACTGCTTACATAATGGAACCAAATAGAGGCGTGGACTGCCAAGTGAAGAAAGGTTCTAAGACTAGTCTAGTGCAAAGCTCCCGATAATATCGGAAAGTCCAATTCAATTTCGATTCTGTTGTGGTTAAAGCTATTAATTTTGAACGTTTAATTTATCTACCTTAGTTGGCTCATCTTGCGAAGAATCGACCACAATATCTGTGAAATCTACAAGTCGCTGTTTATTCCCTTGGAAGTCCATCATTATGAAAAGTTATGAGTTATGACTACGAGAGTCATAACTCATAACTTTTTATTGGCATACGTATTTGTACAAGCTGCTAAATAACAATCAAATGTAGTTTGATAAAATAAACGATTTTTAGTAACAGCGGAAAGATGGCTTGGACTACCCTCCGCGCTAGTTAGAACTGTGTTGCGGCAGAGTCGAGTACTTAATGTGTGATAATTTTTGTCTCCAAAGGTGACTACGACGTGCTGATGAACTCTCACTTCCATTCCCGCGGCGGAGAAATGCACGTTCAGAGGTTCAAGCACGTCGACCGCTACATGGAGGTCTTTCAGGCGGCCTTTGCGGAAATGGGCCTTCGCACCTTGGACATAAACACCAATGTCGCAGAAGCCGTCGTCAATAACCAATTTGCCATAAATAACAATACTAGACTTAGTACTAACAGTGCCTTTTTAAAACACGTCAGGCACAGAAAGAATCTAGTTGTGAAAACTGGTGTGACAGTCACAAAAATTATAGTCGACAAGCAAGAAAAGAACACAGAAGGTCTTATATATGAAATCGAAAGGGGCAAAGAAAGACAAGCGTATGCCAAAAGAGAAGTTATTTTAACCGCTGGTGCCATCAATAATGTAAAGCTCCTACATCTATCTGGTATAGGGCCTAAGGTTGAAATTAAGAAGCATAACATCACATTGATACAAGACCTCCCAGTGGGTCTAAATTACCAAGATCAGGTGACCACAGGAGGCTTAGCTTTTAGCATCAATGATGTAGCTCCTGTAACTGAGGCACAGATCATTCAAGATTTCAAGACCTGGTTTAGTACCAGAAGTGGCCACCTAGCTTCTGTTGGTATCGGTCAGATTTCTGCTTTTGTACAATTGTATGAAAACGTTAATGCCCCAGATGTGGAGTATGTGTTAGATGGGAATTTTGTTAGAAGTGACAAGTTCCTTCTTACCAATATCACTGTGGCAGCAGCTGAAGAACAAAGCTATCCATTGCCTTATTACAATTTAGTCAATATCTATCCTGTCGTTTTAAGACCTAAAAGCCGAGGAAGTGTAATGCTTAACAAAAGAAATCCCAAGTATGGAAGACCTGTCATCCAAGCAAATCTCCTAAAAGAAATCGAAGATTTGGAGACCTTGGTAGACAGTATTGATATAGCGCTGCAGTTATTAGAGACTAAAGAATTGAAAAAGGCTGAAATAAAGTTTGCTCCGTTAGATCTCTTCCCGTGTGATAGGTTAAGGAATAGAGATTTATGGAATTGTATAGCAAGGCACTACACCAAAGCTATGAGTTATCCCGTAGGTACCTGCAGGATGGGAGACAATTCTACTGATTCCGTTGTAGATTATGAATTAAGAGTGCATGGTATAGAAGGTCTCAGAATCATAGATGCATCGGTGATGCCTACGCATGTGAGAGGCGGCATATTCGCTCCGACAGTCATGATCGCCGAGAAAGGAGCCAAAATGATTACTAAGGACTGGAAAACGCCTAAAAATTCTAACTATTATAGCAGAAGGTAACCTTATCGTAGATTATGTTTTATCATAGTGAGCGATGTACGTAACTTAGTGTGAAGTCAATTGAATCTAACCATAACTAATAAAAGGAACAAAGAACATTTCTTAGTGTCGGATTAATGATTGTGTCAATTTTATGTAAATAAAACTATCGTCTTAATACCAAGTATACTTTATTAAATCACTAGCTTTTTCAGCAATCATTATGACAGGCGCTGCGGTTGATCCTCTCGTAATCTTAGGCATAATGGAAGCATCAACCACCCTTAGCTTAGACACCCCATACACCTTCAACTGACTGTCGACGACAGCCTCTGGGTCTTTCGCCGGACCCATCTTACAAGTACCAACATAATTATGTAGCGGCGCTGAAAATTGCTTAATGATACACTTCCAGAAGTCTGTTACAACTTTGACGTTGTTTTTACATTCATTGTTCAATATCATTCGGGGATCAAATTCAAACCCAGCCATTTTAAATACATCTGTATCGAATAACTTTATTGCCTCTTTTATGCCTTCTACCAGTTTTTTTTCATCAGTAGGATGTTTGAGGAAATTGGGATAGATCAACGGTTTGCCGTAATATGGATCTGTTGCATTCAAGACGATTTGACCTCGACTCACGGGGGTTAGCAGAGAAACACACATATCCATTTTATCATAGTACATGTTGGATTCATGACCACGAAAACGTAGCTCAATGTCTGGCGTCCCCAAAATTGGAGAAATAGAACTCTCAATATAAGCTACCACTTGAAAATTAGCAGATAGAGGTCCAACTCCTCTTCCGTAATATGTCGTTATATCTTTCAGCTTTTCTCCGAAATGAGTCGTTGTAGCAGTCTTTCCTAGACTTATGATAGGTAGGCACACAGAAAGATGATCTTGTAAATTGCTGCCTACTGGTAAATCGTAGAAAACTGGTAGGTTTAGATGGTCTAAGTACTCTTTAGGTCCGAGACCAGACAGCATCAGTAATTTAGGGGTGTTTATGGCACCTGCGCTTAGTATGACTTCTTTTGAAGCTACTACTTTATATTTAGTACCGTCTTTGAAATATTCAACTCCTTCTGCTTCGATAGTATTATCTACGTTGCGTAAAATTACGTTAGTGACTAAAGCTTCCGTTACAACTTCGAGGCTTTTTCTTAACTTTCTGATTGGTTCTATAAAAGCGGTATATGAACTGACTCGTTCCCCGAAGTATGACATAGTTTGTACTCGCGAGAACCCAAGCTGCTTGCGTCCATTGATATCGGTATAGTTATATCCCAACTCGTTGAAGGCACTTAGCAATACGTCGACGTTATCATCAACAAAAGGGTATCGGCCCACATCTAAAGGCCCTTTATTGGAATGGAAGAACTTGTTCCTAGTTATGTCCTTGTCATAATTCCCTTCAGAATACTTGAAATACGAAAGAACGTGGCTGAAGCTCCAACCCTCGTTACCTAGCAACGCCCACTCGTCGTAGTCGGCTGGGTTCCCGCGCATGTAGGCCATATCGTTGATGCTGGAGGTTCCACCCAGGACTCGTCCCTGCACCACCTCGCAGCCGAGTTGATCCCGCAACTGGCAGAACCTGAAATGGGCGAGAGGATCTATACGACTGATGAAAATTACCGTCAGGTTCAGGTTGCGTGAGCCGCTGGTGGTGTTATACTCACCCTTTCTTTGGCCGCATGGAGAACTGCCAGTCAATCGAGGATCCCTTGAACTCGCTCGTCAGGCCCGGGATCAAGGCAAGTTTCGGTTCCTCAGGACCGGCTTCCAGTAGCAGTACCTAAAGTGATGGTTATTTAAAGGTTCCCACAGTTCATAGGTTAAGTGAACTTACAACATAATTCTTAATTTTTGGGTTAGCATAAACATAATCCTTGTTCCAAGGTTAAAGCTTGGTGTCTTTTTATTATTATTGTGTGTTATTAAGCCAAAAATGGCGGACGTAAATAGGACGGGAGTCGGTACCAATAAATTGTATGTACAAATAAGGTCACGAAACCTCACCACATGAAATCGCCAAGCCGCTGTGGATACGGTGGTGATTACTCATACTCTCTCTCTGACAGAAATCGTGTGCCCTACTGTGGGTCGTATATAGACTAATGGCAAGGTCATAATAACTGCATTACAGGTCCAAATCACGTACCTTCCACCTCCGATTTTCCGACAGGCGACTAGCCAACACACAGCCGGCGGTTCCGCCTCCCACGATGATGAAGTCGTATTCCCGAACCTTGTCCTCGCTTGAAGAAAGCTTTTCACCTTTTCTTGAAGAATCACTTAAATAATCCTTAGCTCGTACTTTCCGCTTTCTCGAGCTTTCCAGCGATGCATCATTAGTTCGAATTTTCCTCTTTCTAGCATCTTCAGTCCATTCAATTAATCCGTCTTCAGTTAGATCTCTACTTTTCCTAGGATCGTCACTTAAGTATTCCTTCGAACCTTTAGGTTGTCTTATTTTATCTTTCAAATGGTTTGCGGCTATCTCTATAGATTTATGACTTTTTGAGTCTTTAGTTCGAGCGCACCTCTCGCTCGAGCGTTCCATCGATGTTTCCCTCAAGCTATGCTTTGCTCGTGCTTTCCTCTTAAGAGACCCTTCCATCGAAGTACCTCTCAGGTCGTACCCCTCCATCGAGGTCTCTCTTAAGCCATTCTTAGCTCCCCCTTTTCGCTGCAGCTTCTTTCTGGGCCTGAGTCGGCGTTGCTCGTAGTATGTCTTTGGTCTGGAATTAAAGAAAAGACGTTTAGATTTTTAATGGAACCTGTTAAGTTTTCAAGATTTGAGCATCATTTTACCGTCCCAATGTAGAGACAGTAACGGATTAATATTCATGAAAGTCAAATAATCCTTCGTGAAAGCAAATAATATCGAACCCACCCATATTGGAATGGGCTAGTCCTCGCGCCTCTGGCAACGTTACTTCGCTCGTCGCTCCGCCTGCCGCCCCGCTCACCGGCTCGCGGCTGCTCGTGCCTTACGCCGAAGTAGTCGGGCTCGGGCGCCAGGTGGCCATAAAGCGTGTGCACGAGTGAGATGAGCAGTATGGCGGTGGGCGCGCACTCCACGCGCCCGTCGCACACCCGGCATAGCTCGGTGCTGAGGAAAGGAAGAGAGATTGTTTGTACTGAACTGTGCACCACAGAACCCAAGAGGTCCGTATAAAAGTCACTGGGGTATTCTTAGATTGTTTTGAATGTTAAAGAGTACCTCAGCTTCAAATATTTGAATTAAAAATATATAGATTTGTGTGTGTAAACGTAGGAGATGGCTGTAAATGCCCCCGAAAACGGTATTTACCATGGTTGTTACTTGTGGTCTTTTTACTGATCTCACAGACCTTCATGACGGCCATAGGTGATTAAGAGAAAAAAATGGAGAACTTTAGATGGACCAATGGACCAATTTATTTTAGTTGACGTCTGTGCCTTTAGTCACAATATCATAAAAGGAAGCAATGTACATAGATTTCCTCATGTCTGCTATCCATTAACATTTAATCCATTTTCCTCGAATCGCCAATGGTTACGCTCCAGCTTTACGTGTTTGGTTACAATAATGTGGAATGGCATGGCAGATGTAATCTAACTACATCATGGCCACCAGCGTTTTCGTCTTTTCATGGAACTTCAGATTTAAAACTTAAGTAATTTTCGAAGTGTCACAAAAGTCAATATTTTTTACATTCAAATTATTTAATTATTAACAAATTAAGACCTATTTGAAAAAGGGTTCAATAGCGTATTTAGTTTATAATTACCTGTAGTTGCCGGCGCTCATCTCATCGCGTCCTGTCTTAGCCCATTTGTTGACTACAGTCTGCAACTTCCTTTACAGTTTTCCGCTTTGAATTTGACTAGCCAACCTTCGACTGTCCTCCTCTATCTATGGCTCCTAACTCTTCTTCCGCGAACAAAATAATGCAGTCACTTTAGATACACAGAACTTAACTTTGCAGCGTAGTGTTTATCACATTTATGCACCTATCTGCTTGAAATGTAGCCACTACTGACTAATATTCTTCATCCTCCAGTCCAGGTGTTTGCCCTGGTAAGTCAACATCGATTATATTATTGCAGTGTATTTACAAGTATGCTGCAGTGTATTTTGGCGTTAAGCACTACATTATAGAAACAAAGCACACAACTTAAGTTTCGTCTTTAAAATTATGGTAGTTTACGTGTCAGTAAAATTTATATCATCACTATTTACTGCAACTTATTGGATAACCAATATCTTTTCATTCCGGATATGTGTCAATGTTAATCCGAATCCACTCAACTGTTTATGCAAGATCAAGTAACAAACATCCAGAAAGAAAATCACAGCATTTCACATTTACATAGTGTATAAGATAAGATAGTTTGTCTTCCGCTGCTATGGAATTTCATAGACCTCTTCCAGAGGAGGTCACAACTCGGGTGCGGGACGTGTGTGCGGTCGTGTCAGATGTCGTGCAACTATCCACCGTGCGCAGGAGCGGCCAATATAGCTCGTCCGCTAACTGGGTGTTTGCGCCCGGTGCCATTGTTTGCGCCGCTGTTTACATATTGCACGAGCCGACAGATCAGCTCTCAGAACTCGGAACAGCAGGCAGGGAGACGACTGCACGTATTTCACTACAAGGCATATCTACGTGGTGAGGGCGTTCCATGTCAGGGCAGTCCTGCCCTCTTTGAGTGAGAGAGAGAAAATAATGTAAATGGTGCATGAAAGGAACCTCCCCGAACGAATGAAGCAACTGCTATAGTCTGGGCAATAATCAGTGAGCATCTGAAGTTGATGATGTTTTAACTATGTTTAAGAAGAGAAGATAAGTGCGATAGGCGATTCTAAGCACTGAGATAAAATAATACTCAGACATTCAGACTGCTACAAATTACTAGAGATAAGATAAATGATTGTAACACGATTACGTATCATAGTTTGCTTAGTTTTGTAATTATCGAGAGTTGAGTTTGGGTGCGATTTTGTTTTTCCTTTTCTTGAAGTCTGTTAAATATCAAACATAACATATTAATATCCCAATCTAGCGTATTATGTAATGTGTTACCACATGTGTTAAACAAAGATGTCACATACATGGAGTAACACCCAGAAACCACACATATCAGAGATAGATAAGCCGTCGATCGTCTGATCGATGATTAAAATCCTTGTTGCATGGTTCTCCCAATGGCTCTTTACGCTTCATATCATGTCAGTGACAAACCCTGTTCAAATTTTATTGCTCCTATCCTCGCCACATGGCAGGCATAGGCGTACAGAGACGGGCTGGCACTGAAAGAAAAAAGCAGAAATAAAAAAAATTCAACGTAAAGGATTTACATTTTGTTGTTGTTGTTGGAAGTCAAGGTACAATGTTAGCCGCTGCTTAGGGTCAGATTAGGGTCAGATTGTAGTGGACAAAAGGGCGGTGAAAAAAAAAACTCCACTTTGTCCATTTTTAGGGTTCCGTACCCTAAGGGTAAGAGACCTTATTACTAAGACTCCGCGGTCCGCCCATCTTCCGTCTGTCACCAGGCTGTATCTCACGAACCGTGACAGTTAGACAGTTGAAATTTTCACAGAATATGTATTTTTATTGCAGCTATAACAAAAAATACTAAACACAAACGTGATTTTTTGCCGTTTTTTGTTCGCTATTAATAACGGCACATGAAATATTCAACTTTTGTATAGATGTCGGTACGGAACCCTTGGTGCGTGAGTCCGACTCACACTTGGCCGGTTTTTCTCATATCATATTAAATCTAATACATAAGTTGGTACGAGTACCAACCTATCTATCCATCCCCAATAATGAATGAAGTATTAGGCTCTTACTGTATGTAAAGTAATGCAATTAGTCAGTAGCTGCTCTTGGACTACATCGGATTCTAAGTAAAGGACATTAAGTTGGAGTCCGGTGTGATTCAGTCCATCCAATCGGCTATTGTTTGTAAGTCTATTGGCACCTCTTTCAAGGTAAATAATATAGTACCAGGTGAAAATGCCAGTCGCCCAGTGGAAGCGGACTTACCCCGCGTGTGAACGTCAACTAGTTTTCTCAGAGTGTCGTGAATTGGGATTTAAGAGGTAGGAGTTCATTACTGAAATGTTTATAAAACTTTCTATTTTAGGGTTCATTATCAGATGGGTGGCAGGGGGACCCTATTAATATGGCTACAACGTCTATTTGTCTGTGTGTCAGGCGGGCAGTGAATATTCCTTATAATGAGGGACTACCAACAAATAGTAAAACTAACGAGAAGTAAAAACTTATATTATATTCTTTTTGTTGCTAGTGCAACCTATTTAGAAACCTATTTAGAGGCTAAAAATTCCACCCATGCCGGGACTTGAACCCGCGATCTCTGGCTAACCGTGCCAGCGCTCTCCCAACTGAGCTAATGGGCAAGTGCAGGCACCAGTGAAATTTCGAGCCCCTTTACAGACTTCTCTGTAATACAGAGAAGGCATGGGTGGAATTTTAGCCTCTAAATAAGTTTTTAGTAAAAATATATGTTTTTTTTTTACTTTTATTTTTGTTTTTGTTCTATAGTTAAGTCGGTCATACGTAATCGTGAGACTGAATATAATTAGGAACAAACAGTCCCATTCAAGCAAACAGTCAGGCCAAGTCTACTGTGAGGATCCTTGGTATAAAGTCCAATTTGAAGTGCAATGTTATTGCGAAAAATGTTTGTGCTCTCAAAGCAATGTATTTTGTTCTTGTGCAATTAAAACATTTCTTTTATCATGATTACGTAAATATCAGTTTAATGCAGTAAACAAACAATAACCTAATTCAATACTAAACATTGCCTTGACCATTCCAAGGATTTCACTGTTCCTAAACTCGCTGGCGACATTAAAATTAATCTAATTGAAGCCTGTGTTTTCATAACAAACAGATGGAAAGGTCGTATTTTTTATAACAATTGTTATTTGAAAATATTCAATCACCTTGCGTCTGGGATTGAATCTTATTGTTTCTAATCTCACGGAGACCTTATCGTATGTTTCGATTAAGATTCGCACCAACGCAGTCGGTAGGCTTATCTATGCATTGTTTGGCTCCTGTTTAATTTTTCAACGTATCACTTCACTCAGTACACTCTAGTCGGTTACGTTACAGGTGATTTTAGTACAAAAATATTAAAGCCCAACAGCTGTCAACGACGACTTCCGTTTTAAAGTACCGTACCCGACGGGTGCAAACGGAACCGTATTAGTATTCCTACGCTGTCTGTTTGTCTGACCGTCTGTCTGCAAGAGGCACGATATAGAGGAAACGGATTTTTTAACGTTACATACAAGTCACACACACTAGATACTGGTGTCAAACTCGATGTGATTATAATGCTGTCCCTACAGAATTTTTCTTTTGCCTCAATACGTTCCACTGCAGGGCACACGCCTTCTCTCAAAGAGAGAGTGTAGGCTTAATTACCACGAGTGCCCACGTAATTAAGCGCACCCTAGACGCAGGTTTCCTACGATGTTTTCCTTCACCGTTAGCGAGTGGTATTGCTACTACCAAGTTGTTGGTACATTCCAGGATTCGAACCCACGACCTCCCGAATGTGAGGGCGGGATTCTACCGGTGCGCTACCACCGCTAAAGCTTGATAATTATTAATGAAATCCGGCCAAGCGTGAGCCGGGTTCCCGCTAAGAGTCCAAAACACACAATTTTCTAAACGTAATATTAGGTACCTATGTGTATTATAGTGCGGACTGATTCGCACTCGGCCGGTTTTTCTAACAACCTTCCCTTTCCCCTCAAACATACTCGTATAAACTATCAGTCACTCGAAGAAGTTAGTTCCTGTCATAAGCCAATTATGGCTCAATAGCTGTGTGTTAACAGCCATACAGTGTCTAGTAATAAAAACTCGATAGTCCTTGAACTATTTCCAATTCTAGCAAATACTTGAGTCAAATCTTCTATTATCATTTAAAATTCTGTATTGCATGAAAATAAAAATCTGCACAAAGGCGAGCTTAAGGCTGGGTTCTCCGAGCGCACGGATTTGTATGGGACTTATCACGCTGCGCGCGCGAATAGTTGGGGCAAAACTAGGCATTTTTGAAATTACAGAAATACATTTCGTCGTCACTAACACGTGCACTGATACTCAATTTGGTATTATTATCCAAAACTCAGTAGAACTAAAATAAAACTACATCTAGTGATAATTTGGACTTAAGTTCGCGATTTTCTTTGATGCTATGAATTTTAAAAAATCATACAAATAATGACCGACGGCCGTAGATAGGACATTGAAAAGTAATTTTTTTTCACATTTTAAATACTAACCAGTAGAGAGTAAAATGTGTTTTGAAACACCTGATTTAGCGGTAATGTTGGAGAACCCAGCCTCAGTACTAAGTAGTATTTTCTTCCAGCTTAGCTTACCTTTGTGTGGAGGTGGCGTAAGGGGAGAATTCGCATTTGAGAGGTTGTGGGATTAATATTGGAACATAAATTACCTTTAATATGCGTTATTTCCTTTTTTGTACAAAGTATTATCTTCTCTGATCTATCGCACCTCATAGCCTAATTAATAATAATATATTAATAAATACATACCTACATTTGTACATCTGTGAATTTATAGTAGCAATACCACTCGCTAACGGTGAAGGAAAACATCACCTCAGCGCTTGAAATTGCCAATACGCAGTGAGCACGCGTGGTGATTAAGCCCATACTCTCTCTCTGAGAGAAAGCCTGTGCCCTGCTGTGGGACAAATATAGACTACACAAAAAAAACACACCTACTTAAAATCATTATAAACGTAAGAAGTTCGTAATTGTTTCACCTTGTTAGATGAACGCTAAAATATGTCCAAAATGTCGGTGATTGTATTATTCTCCACAACCACATTGTGGATAAAAACCACATTGACATAAGTAAGTAGATTGTTTTAGCGAGAGGCAATGTCGACGCCATAAGTTCTCTTGGACAAGCCTAGCCGCTTTCTCTGTCTTGTAGAGTCAGCCTCAGTTTCTGAAAGAGTGTTCAAATGTAACAAGAGATTAATCTAAGATTAATTCAAAATACTGGCACGTGATTGGCTAAAATTAGCTTGACGTGAGATTAACATGAGATTAACATATTTTGATCGCTCTTCTAGAAACCGAGCGTCAGACTTGTAGAGTCCTTCTTTCACGTTGTAAACCGCATTTCCCATTGTAAAATTGCCAACACATCAACCTTTACATTATAGTAAAGTTGTAAAGTAGTCCGTAACGTAACTACACACGTGGCAGTGACCAACGGCAGGAATCACACCGCGAAGTTCACACGAGGCATGTTATTAGCTATTCCACAGCTGACGGTACCCACTGAGCGAGTTGCGAAGAAATAACAATAATAATCAAGTGGAGCTGGGCTTTCTATGTCAGACATATCTGCTCGAAAAGGTGGGGAAACCTCGTCACAACGCTGAGTCAGCTGCCTTTTGTGGCAACCTAGATACACCACAGGCTACATCTATGGTCCTGTTTTATTTATTCGTTTTGTCTGTTGTGTATTTAGTTTTCTTCCTGTTGTTGTGCATACTATGTTACTTATCTGCTTATTTTGTTCTGCGATGTATGTATAGTTGGTATAATAAATGTTTTTCTTCTTCTTCTTCTTCCTTATCGATTGGGTGCCGTGCGATGGCCACCGGTACATGGTAGACCGACTTGATCAAATATTTACCTGGGTGAAAAGACTTGGCCGAAGATAAAGAGGAATGGAAGTCTAAAAGGGAAGTCCTTGCCCAGAAGTAGGACACATCAGCAGCCTGTATACGTCCCACTGTAGGACACAGGCCTTCTCTCAGGGAGAGAGTATGGGCTTAATCAGCACGCGTGCCCACCGCGGATTGGCCATTTCAAGCGCTGAGGTATGTGAAAAGCTCAGACACTCAGGTTTCCTCACGATGTTTTCCTTCACAGTTAGCGAGTGGTATTATTATTATTAAAATTCTTTATTGCACCAGGTAAATATTGTACAAAAAACATTGGGCTTAATACTAATTAGTATTTTACTGTAACTTCACAAAAATGTAGATAACTTAGAAAACACAATCATAGGTACGTGCCCGCACTGGGAATCGAATCTGGGTCTCTCGCTTCCGAGTCAATTGCTCTACCCACTAAGCTACCACCGGCCACAGAAGTGGGACACAATCATAAATAATAATAGACTACGTGTGTTAACCTCCCTAAAGAAATATTTTTAATACTAACACTATATAGACTTTATCCGAAATGAAGAAATATTGATTGTTTGATAAGGCTATGTCGCGAGCGAGAGATAAACAAAATATGACGGCATCCCGCTCTCGCCGGCTATCTGAGCATAATAGGGAGATTTTCTATCTACTATCTAGCGGGCGAAATGGGTGCTTATTGATGTCTCACGCCCGTGATGCCCAAAATACTGTCAATCAGAAATAAAAAAAAAAAAAATCAACGTAAACAATTTACATTCTGTTTGTTGTATCATCATCATTCAGCTACAAGAAGTCCACTGCTGGACATAGGCGTCCTCCATGGATTTCCAAAAAGACCTGTTGGAAGCGGCCTGGATCCAGCGCCTTCCTGCCACTTGGATGAGGTCATCTGTCCATCTTGTGGCTGGTCGTCCTACGCTGCGCTTGCCGATATGTGGTCAATATACAATATATATTATGTTTGTTGTATGTCAATATACAATATCCCCTGTCTTTGGGTCGAGTTGTAGTCGAGAAAAACTACAATCTGATCTGACCATGTCTTCTCAATATTCCCGGTACCATTTATGTAAGAATGTAAATTAGTGCTACGTCCGTGGTATAAAAAGGGACTTTGTATGACGTGATCTTGACCTGTTCAAGTGGTCAAGTGACCTTTTACTTGGAGACTAATATGATTAAGATGTAGGTAGGTAGACGTCTGTGAATCTACCTGAGGCAAGCCGAATTGAATGCGGTGGTAACGGAGCGGTAGAATGCCGGCTTCTAATTTGGGAGGTCGTGGGTTCGAATCTAGACATGTAACAACGAATCTGTTTTCGAAGTAACGTACATATGTTAAGGCATAGTAGCAATACCTCTCGCTAAGTGTGAAGTAAAACATCGTGAGGAAACCTGAGTGTCTGAGGTGTTCACATACCTCAACGGTTGAAATTACCAATTTGCGTGGTGATAGTCTCTCTCTGATGGCGGGTATATGCCCTACAGTGAGGCTGAATGATTATAAGCAGAATCGTAACATTATTTTTAATACAGTTGCTCAAAAAGTGGCGTATTGCAGGGACGTATAGCGTTCGGGATGTGGGCTATTACACACTCGTGCTTTTTTTTTACCTTTCCCGCACTCGTGCGTTCTCTTTCCCAACTGTCAAAATAATGTCTATTAAAAAGAATAACCAACCATGAAGTTTTTACTAAAAAAAATCATAGAAGTTTTTATGATTCATGCAAATACGTATATTTCTAAAAAGAAGCTACTAATTTGTTTCAATATCAGATTTAATTATTTGATTGAATGAGTTTGGTTAGGTTTCATTTAATTTATTCATCTCATTAAATTTCATTTTCATTTCATATCAATAAAAAACTTCTGAAGACTTGGCTGTATGGGCATAGTTCCCTTTGCCTACCAGAATGGGTGAAGAAAAAAAAAACTCTGCTTATATTCTACGGTTGGCGCTATTTTTCAGAAATTTTCTTTGCGAGTTTAGTTGTTTGTTGCACAAGATGAGTAATTTCGACCCTAGTTTTTTTGAATTAACACCATTGGATCGCAGTATAATTTGCACAAAATGCTTCGGAGAACATTTCACCGGAAAAGTCAAAAAGTCGCTACATATCTACATACGACGAATACTGCATGGAGAGAAGAGAAAAAAGGAAATAGTTTTTCATTTTTTCGCAACTGTATTAAAAATAGTCGTTCAGTACACGTGCGGAACCGTCATTGCAACTTGTTCCGACTGTCAACCCTCGCCTTCGGCTGCGCCTCGGCTCGGGTAGACATTTGTCGGAACTCTTTGCAATGACAGCCTTTCCGCACTTGTAATGAAATATACTAATTCTTTTTGTTGCATTAACTCGTGCTGAGGACAATTTTAAAAAACCTATTTAGAGGCTAAACATTCCACCCATGTCGGCAAGGTTAGCCAGAGGTCGCGGATTCAAGTCCCGGTGTGGGTGGAATTTTTAGCCTCAGGTTTTTAATAATCGTAACACGTTTTGTATAATATGCAGTCCACGAGATAAGCTACCTTGTGACACAATTTTAATTTTTAGTTCATTTTTAAATAACGACCGAAGGACCGAAGTTTTCATAATTTTTCTTTTTTATGTTATGCAATATATAAGACAATAATGTGGGGTAAAAGTTTCATAGAAAAGGCTGTGTTGTGAAAGTATATTTCGATATTTTCGAGAGGTCATATCTCTTGTCATCATCATTATCATAAACAACCGCAATTATTTTGCGAGGTTGATTTTTTCTGATATGGTAAGCTTAGGGCACTTATACACGGGCAGCACATTGCGACATACAGTGCCAACTGCAGCCGTCGACACTCCCCGACGCGCCGACGCGGATATTCAACGCTGACATGTCGGTGACTGCCGTCAACGTGTGTCGGCGGTTGCAGTTGGCTCTGTCGATCGCAACGTGATGCCCGCCCGTGTGTACATAACATACAAAGCAGCCTATATACGTCCCACTGTAGGGCATAGGCCTCAAGGAGAGAGCATGGGCTTAATCACCACGCAAGCCCACCGCGGATTGGCGATTTCAAGCGCTGAGGTATGTGAATAACTCACTCATGCTTCCTCACGATGTTTTCCTTCACCGTTAGCGAGTGGTATTGCTACTATAACTTCACAAATGTACATAACTTAGAAAACAAAGTCATAGGTACATGCCCGCTCTGGGAATCGAACCTGGGTCTCCCGCTTCCGAGTCCAATGTTCTACCCACTAGGCTACCACCGCTTTGGGACTGTGTAATAATTATTAAATCATTATTTCGACCTCAAGGATCATAAACATTATAAAACTGAAAGTGTTAGTAAATGAAATAATTATTCTCAAACTATTGTTGGCAGACAGGCAGGCAGATATCACATAATATGTATATTGTGCAGTATACTAGTATGCACCATTGAGCAGTGTTTCATATACTGTAAATCGAACCATATATCGTTTCTGGGTCAACATACCATCGGGCAAGCGTCAAAGTTAACTGTTGTATGTGACACTCAGGCCAACCTTATGTTGAATAATATATTAGGGTTTCTATCCAGACTGTTAGCGTCCCTACCTAGGGAGATACATTTGGTAACGTGTGTCAGTTAAAAGTGTTTTATTTGTCGATGAAGCGAAGGAGGTTTGGCAGGATCGTGGCAAGTGGCAAACTCTGTGGTCTCGCCTGCCCCTCTGGGATACAAGCGTGAATTTATAGATGTGTGTATGTATTGTACATGATAAGAAATTTAATTTTGTCCTTTTGCGTAATTAAATTTCAAATCGAAAGGTGTTAGTGGCAAACGCCTGTTTAAAGAAAGCAAGCAACGTTTTACGAGTTAGCGACGTGTTTTGTTATGTGCATTCTCGCAGGCGTTCACGTAATGTCGACTTCTAAGAGGGAGTGTAAAAAAAGAAGGTCATGTTTATGTTTGCAACATTATTAGTGGAATCGTTTAGTTTTTCCTTTCAGCATGCAATTAAGAATGACGTAGTGAGGTTCGTAAATTGGAATCTGGATTTACTTACTAACACGATTACTAAAAGACAATCGAAAAACTATTATCATCTTATGCACACAATGTAGACTGTAGTCTCGTGCGAGCAGGAGGCAAATAGTTGATCAGTTACTTTCTATACCTAACTGTGCTGTATTATATTTCACCCTGTTAGCTAACTCCTCCTTCAAATTACAAATTCATAGCAAAAATAGATCATCTAACAATGCCCTGGAAGCGGCTTGTTTGTGTCATAAATAATAATGGGCGTGTTTATTATTCAGACTTTATGGCTCCCGGATGTGTACGTACCTAATACTCAGTGGGTATTTTACTAACATCCCCTATGCGTGGCCAAATAACTAGCGATACGTTTTGTAACTCTGTAGAGGCTTGATTACCGACAAAACCCATTACCACGGTGTGCCATTCTCCTTTTTTAATTTTCTGTCGATGCAGTTACTGACTCTGGTGTTTTGTGTATTATCTCTCTTTCACCTGTGCTAATTGCCCAAAATATTGCCATCAGTGAAAAGTTTTTGTTAAAATTTAATGTGTTAGTTTTCCCAATAAAATAAAAATAAAATGAATCACCACCATCAAACTAAACAAACTTCATATGACGAATTCCGGACCGAAGCGAGGTTCGAACCCGGCTCTAGCATACCGTGCCGTGCCATCAAACATCAATTAAAAACAGTCAAAAGTAACTAGAAAACGACATTAAAAACATGGAAAAACACCCAGACTGAGGCCATTTAACGAATCAAATTACGGGAACCCCAGTGAGAATCGAACTTACGACCCTTATGATGGGTCTGCAAAAGTATGTAGGCCCAATTAGCACTATTCGTAGATGTATAGTCATCAGCAGGTCCACCTTTACATTTTTGTCGGATATTCACTCTTAACGTAACTGATTAGAGGTTGATTTGCTCTCAATGCATGACGCAGGCCTTCTCTGTGAGAAAGAGTGAGTTTAGGCGTAGTTAGACATTGTCCCACATTCTACCGACCGGTGCACTAGAACACTTGTTGTGTATTGTAAAATTTAAAATGCAGTTATGATTATTATTATCACATTACAATACAGGGAAGTAATCACCTGTGTCATAAAAAACCGGCCAATTGCGTGTCGGGCCAGGCGCAGTATAGGGCTCCGTAGAAAGAGGAGTTTTTATATGCTTTACAGAAGTAACAACTGCATTAAAATGTATGTTACCTAACCGAGCTATAACAGCGGCAGATAAACCTTTTGTGGTTTTTGTCCGCTGGTAGAATAACATATTGAAGTTTACCTTGTGCCTGTATGAAACTAAATTCTAACGAATTCTAAAGGACCCGACTGGGCCACCATAACAATGACTTTTAATTGTTCTGGTCAAGGTCAAATAGGTTAAAGCAATTTTTATGTGTTTTTAATGTTTTTTGTACGAAGTTTTTCTTTTATAAGTTGGTCGCCTGTTACTCGTTAACATGTAAAGCCGACTTAGCCGCGATAGTTTTTCTTTTAAGTTCGTTATACGTGCTACAACCCTGAATTTTTTGAGGTTTCTACAATCAACTGTTTAGCCAGGAGAGGGGGGGGGAGAGGGACTTTTTTTTCATTAGGACAGGTTGACACTTGACCCCAGTCATGCCTGATGGTAAACGATTTGCGCGTTAAAGCTTAATATTTCGCAAACGGAATAAATAAACACCCACAATATTTCCAACGACTAATCCAACGATACCTCACAGTATGGTGTAGGCACACAGGTGAATAACGATGAATTAAGAGAGATAGTGGAAGCCGACCCTAGTCAAACTACCCAGGAATTAGCGGCATGGTTTAACGTTACCTTACCCACAATATTGACTCACTTGCGTCAAATCAATAAAATAAAAAAATACGAAAAATGGGTGCCTCATAATCACTCGAATTTTCGCAGTATCCATCTTTATTGTCTAAATTGAATAACAAAAACAATTGAAAGTCGATATTCAAATGTTTCACATTTTTAAAAAAAAGAACATCATAGAAACCATTTGAAAAAAGTTTCATTCGAAAACCTCAAACCATGAAGATTCTATGTCAATTCAAAGAATCTATTGCAATAAAACGGCAATTTCATACTTTAACCCCTATTATTTTATTCTACCGTTTTGTTGGCGTAATATGTATGTATGTATGTATAAGCCAAATTTCAGATTTCTCGCACTAATCGTCTCTGAGCTAGGCCACGGATAGACAGATAGCCAGACGGACAGACAGACGGACGGACATGGCGAAACTATAAGGAGGAACCCTAAAACACCAGAGACACTTCATTTATCGTCATGACATTTCCAATCCGGTTAGCACCACTGCATGAATAGGCACAACCATTTTATTTACCCATCAATATTTCAGTGCAGAAACTGTCAGTAGATCGGGGCCGCCCACTCGCTGCAATGAACGCCTGACGAAACACTGATGGCAACAACTTTCCTACTGCTTTATATTACTCGATATCGGACTACAGAGCTTAAGCTCCCTGTATACGTCCCACTGCAGATCATAGGCCTTCTTTCAGTGAGAAAGCATAAGGCCACACTAGAACGGCTCTTTCAAGCTCTGACGTATCTGTTTACTTTAAATACTAACGTTTCCTCGTGTTATTTTCCTTTACGGTCGCGATTGGTACTGCTACTTTAAAATCACAAATGTACGTAACTTTAGAAAACAAAATCAGGGGTATGTATTAGCAAAGGGCAAGATAAAAAATAACCGAAACCGGCATGCAGTGACTAATTAATGTTGACGAGCGAAAGAGGTTTGTCAGGACCGTAGCAAAAAGGCAAACTCTGGTCTCTATCTACCCCTCCGAGATGCAGGCGTGAGTTTTTGTAATGTATTTTAGGTACATATCATGCATGCAAACACAAAATGTGGGCAAACTTTTTTTATTTGGAAAGAACAATAAAAGGCTTTTTATAATGTGATTTTACCTAATGAATTTTTGAAACATAAACTCACGTAAGTATCTCGGAAATGTATGGGAGAAAAATTCAATGATAGATATAATATTGTTTATTATTGATAGCACAGAATGATAGAGAAATTAAATAGATCGAAACATATTACAATTGGCGGCGGAAGAAACTGTCAGTTCAAATTCAAATTCAAAAGTTTTTTATTCAAAGTAGAACCTGCGACTTAATGAACGTTACAAGTTAAACTAGTTGTCCATTTCAAAATCTAGATCGTTTTTATGTAGCCTATATACGCCCCACTGAAAGGCAGAGAGAGAGAGAGAGAGAGAGAGAGAGAGAGAGAGAGAGAGAGAGAGAGAGAGAGTATGGGCTTAATTATCATGCGTGTCCACTGCGTTTACAATTTTAGGTAGTTAATTTATAACTAAATTATATTTTAAGTACATGCTTCTTGCTTGGAAACAAAAAATACATAATAATTAACTACGAATACGAATTCAAACGTTTTCTTCATAAACCAGAGAAGTGTCATCACTAAAATTCTTTAGTTTTAGTAGCATCATCGCAAAGCCTTTCTGTAGCCAGCAATCTGAATTACGGAAAAATTGAAAAAATGGAGCTTTTTAAGGTTAATAAAGCAATTGTAAAGAAAGCTAATAGCAGCTTCCATTGATGGTTCAAAAGAAAATACAGAATGGGAGGTCTAAACTATCCTCTAATATACCAGTTTAGAAGCTAATGCTGTGACCGGAAATTAACAAATAACACAGATTTTGGTAAATCTGTGCTTTACATGTGGAAATGTTATCACGCAGAGGAAACGCAACTCATCATTTCGATGATTCTTTAATCGGCGACCGCACCATTAAGCCGTTTGTTTCACGCGACTACGGAATTAAATAAAACAATCCAGGGCCACGTTTCATAAAGCTACAGTTCGTAGTTATTATGACAATTCGATGTACACTGCGTAGCAGAGTCTCCCTATTTAATCTAATCTGTGGATAAGTCGGATTTGCAATTACATTAAATTGTCATAAGTAAACCATGAATGGTAAAAATTCAAAGAAATTCAACCACAAAAAGTTTTATTCAAAGTAGCATAGAAACTGCGACCTAATGAACGTTACAAGGTAAACTTGGTGTCCATTTCAAAATCTAGATGATTTTGAAGAAAATTTGGTAGATCTATGAAATAGGCCCCTGATTTCAAAAGTCCAAGTCAAGTTAATTTCTGTGTAAGTTTATTTAACCAATTCCTATTGTAAGTACATAGATACATACACTCCCGTCTGTATCCCGCAGGGATAGGCAAAGACCAGGGTTCAAAGCAATAAATTGTCTTTATATAAATGCAGCCTATTCATAAAATAACAACAATTCGGAACGAAGTGCAGTAACCCCTTAATTGAGATATTAACCGGACGAGCGTATGCTAATGAGCACCGGAAACGGAACTCATAACAGTAACACTTCTCTAATTATCATTACGGTTATTAACAGCCGCCGATTCGGAACAATAGCGCACAATTGCCCTGAAACTGATTGGGATAACGCAGAAGTGACGATGACATGTCGGCTCGCCTTTTATTTCGAATTAATGGACAAATACTATCATAATAAAGTAGGTATAAATGTGAAGAAAACAATCTTGTATGGATTCATTATGTCCCTTTTTAAAAGGTCAAATAATGGCATTATCCAAAATTTTATCCACGATGAACCTGTTGAGAAGGAGAAACAAAATAAACTATTTTATTTGTAAAAAAATGCATCTAAAAGTTAACGAGCTAAACATTTTGCGCTAACTGTTGCATCAACGATGAATATTCGATTAAAAAGGATTAGACTTGGTCTGTATGACTAGTTGCGACAGAACTAAAATCAAATAACTTAAGACGCCAAAAGTAGAGGCGAAAAAAATTGTCCGGAAAAGGTCTTAACAAGCGGTAACCATGCTCTGCCTACCCTTCTGGGACACGGGCATTTGTTGTGTCATTGAATGTAAAGAGACTTCTATGTTTTCCCTCCCTACGATCGAATTAAAACTCTCTATCGTTAACAGCCCCACGATCATAACCCCAAATGAAAATATGAGACGTTGCTGCCTCGTGAATGAAAATTCATTTTAATTTCCCACAGTAAAATCTTTTACGCCGACGCCATCTAGCGCCGGGTGGCGGCACTTCCATAAGTTCCGTGTTCAACCGCGGTGGCGCTGCAGTCGCGTTCCCAATAATCGTGAAATCTTGAAACGGGTATTAGAAAAGGTTTAAGTCAATTTTATGTACCTGACTGTATTGATAACAGAATAATCAACTTCTTGCGAATTTAAGAAATGTTATTTTGTTAGGAATAGACTTACGGCCTTATTTATGAAAACACGATTCCTCTAAATAATTCCTAAGAAGCAGTTTATTTAACCTGTGGTTACGATTTTTCCTTGTAAAATCTCTACCACAGACTATTTTAATCGGCGTTTTAAGGAATCGCGTTTTTTATAAATAAGACCATTAGACTTTAGGAATGTCGATGAAGCGAAAATGTTTGTCAAGATCATGGCAAGTAGCATAACTTACAACGCTTACGCGATACAAGCTAATTATCAACTGCATCAAGAAACACCACCCGCCTCCGACAGCAGAGGTCAGCCCTCCAACCTGTTTGTACCGACTGGAGACCTCTGAACTATTCCGCGCGTATCGAAAGTGTCGCGCCACTGCCGCATGCTAAATCAAGATAAACGGCCTCATTAGCGTTCGGTTCTCCAATGAGCAGGCCTCGATGGAAAGCGATCCGACGTGTGAACGCGTCGAGTCATTAGCGCATGCTTCATGCACACTTTCTATACGGGGCACTTCTAGGATGCACTGTGCTCCGGGGTGGCTAAACAAAGGTCATAACAGAAATTACTTCCGCACAACACAGTCACTCATCCTGGATTATGTTGATGCTCCAGGGTCATTAGTTTTGTTCTATACTAAATAAGTAGTTAAAATAGCAGATACCTCGATTTATGTAAAAAAAGACAATATATGTTAGTGCCATTCTTTCATAATCTACGTTTATGTAATAAAGTTAATGAAAATGTTATGAAGTAATTTTATAATAAGATTATTTCGCTTCCTCAAAAAATTGTGTTTTGATCAGCCGACCCTAGCATTATAATACAATTAGACGACCACTGAATGAACGCGTCAATTTCGTATCAAATCGAGAAGTCAATGGAGTGATAAAATACGTCACGTGATCCGATCGTGTATCTGTCATCAACACTAATATTATAAAACGGAAAAGTTTATATATTTGTGAGTTTGTATGTAGAGAGTAATCCCCGAAAGTACTTAATCGATTTCAAAAATTCTTTCACCAGCATTCAGAATGGACCTTCAGGTTGGACATAGGCTATAGGTAGACTAATCTGTTTACCACGCGAACGTAGTCGCGGGTACTGCTAGTTGTGCTATAATCATCAGCCATTTGACGTCCACTACGGGACATAGGCCTCCCTCATGGTTTTTCAAGCTTCCCGGTGTTGTGCCGCCCGCATCCAGTGAATACCCGCCACCGTAACCAGGTCGTCAGACCATCTGGTGGGGGGCCTGCCTACGCTGCGTCGTCCGGTCCGCGGTCGCCAGGTCCGAACATTTTCGCCCCAACGGCCATCAGTTCTACGAGCTATGTGCCCCGCCCATTGCCACTTCAACTGAGCAATTCTTCGAGCTATATCAGTCACTCGGGTTCTTCTGCGGATCTTCTCATCCCTGATTCGTGCTCTTAGGCTCAAGCAGAATCGAGGCCCTGGTCTCAAACTAGGATACCCTGTGCTATGGTGAGCAAAGAGATCACAAACAGACAGAGTTCGGATCAGGCTGAGGCCATTTGTTCAAATCAAGTAAGTACGTCAGCCTCCAGAATCGAACCAACTACCTTTATTTTATTATCAAGCTTGTTAACTGCTAGACAACGAGGCAGGCGAGGTGTTTCACTTTACACTGACCTTATTAGGGTTCCGTACCCGAAGGTTCCAAACGGGACCCTGTTACTAAGACTTCACTGTCAGTATGTCTGTGTATCTGTCTGTCTGGCTGTCACCAGGCTGTATCTCATGAACCGTGATAGCTAGGCAGTTAAAATTTTTACAGATGATGTATTTCTGTTGCCGCTATGACTAAAATACTAAAAATAGAGTAAAATCAATATTGAGGGAGGCTCCCATACAACAAACGTAATTTTTTTGGCCGTTTTTTGCTCGATATTAATAACAGCAACAGGTAGTCGCTTTAAATATTCACAGAATAATTATGTAGTTCTATATTCGCTTCAAAAATAAATAATGAAATTAAAATAAAATAAGTATTTAAGGGGGGCTCCCATACAATAAACATGATTTTTTTGCCGTTTTTTCTCGATCTTTGTATCTAATGTCGTATATTTTGACGGAACCCTTCGTTCATTCGTTTTGTGTAAAAGTGACAGTTAAATTTGGTGGTTTTCAATGTATTTTTGACACCTAAAGAATATTGAAGTTTTTTGTAATTTTGTGGAGATTTCTTTGAATAGGAGAGCAAATAACAATAGTAATAAAAATTATAACAACAACGCAGTCAGCGTCGCAAAGTTGTAAGCCTAAAAGGCTTGTTAGATTATCACCTTGAAAAGAACAATTAAATCCATTGTTATGGCGGTCCTTTAGAATTCTAAAGCTTAGTAAAATTTATCAACATGCTAAGAAGAAGAATAACAATAAAATAACCCTCGTATCTCAGAAGGAACAAGCAGAGTCAATAATTTATTCAATGAAGTCTACGTCCATGTTGATGAAGTGAAATAGATTTTTCAGGAGAAATGACAAAGCCTGATCATTGGCGTGAGTTTACGTATATGTAAGTCTACGTTCAACTTGAAATAATTACCTCTACAGCAGATAAGTGTGACTGTCAACGAAAAACAATCTAAAACTTACAAAAATTTTCAAAAGCGCGCGCGTTGAACTCTTTTATTAGACCGGTGTATGTCTACGTCCGCCGCGCGCCGCTGACTTACTTTCATCTTTTTATATTTGAGTTTTGGCCCGTGGAAATGTATTTATGTGTATTAATGTTCCAGTCTCATACCACTGTGTGTACTACGGTGAAGTAATAAGGGAAATGAAGTCGCTTCTATAGTCGATCTACGAGTAGCCGCGTTAGGCAAATGCTACGCTTGGCATCTGAATACCCGGCACTGGGAGCTGTTGAATGCAGACCGGTGGACATAATCTGTGCCTAATGGTGACATTTCGTAATGTTTACCAGACCTTAGTATGTAGATTTCACCTCCGCTTGCTGCGAATGTCCGTTGAAAGGTTAGTTTTTGCTGCGTGTAATACATAATTCTTAAAGACCTAGATAGAATGTTTTTTTCCATCGGAGAGGTTCTTATATAATGAATTCAGGTATGTACATATATACGGCGTGTTTTTTCCTAAATTACGTATATTTTTGATTTTTAAGAGGCTTCGCTAGCTGCAAAGCCAGCCAATTCCGATCTTATTCGCTCATACACAAGGTTGTGTTAGAATTTTTCATGAAACGTATTTTGGGAGAAAAAAGTTATTTACATATTACACTGCTAAGACATTTAGTTGTTTATTCATCTTAAAATTAATAATAAAAGTGTAAATTTTAAGATCAAGGTGTTCTTTGTTACTTATGTACTATGGTTTAAACAACTTAAAAACGTATACACTTTTATTATTCCAATACGCTTAAGCATCTAATGAGAGTTACCCCCAATTTCTCGTACACTAACACGCTGTTAATCTACTGTCAACAGCTGTCAATTGACCAAAGTGCATACAAAAAAAAAACCACTGACAGCTGTTAACAGTAGATTAACAGGTTGTTAGTGTACGGGAAACCGGGGGTAAGAGTTTATTTTGCTCATCTTACCATTGTCTTAAACCTGAACCAACATGCATTTCACATGCGACGCTCCAGTATTTCACCGTTTCCTCATTCCAAACTAGCCTATTTCGAACCCGGCAATTACCTCTTGCCCGAACTGGTCGGCGGACGCCGAATTCCCCTGGAGCCCGCAGCGGAGCCCCGGCACGGCGTGTCGCCGTAATGGCGGATAATTCGGGGCTCCTCCGACGCCGCCGCGGGCGCGGCCACCACAGAGTAGCTAGAAGAAGAATGCCAGTTTGGAGGTTGCAAGGCGAAGGAAAATATAAGTTGAGGAACAGAGAAAATTCAGTTCAAATTTGTACAGCAATACCATTTTCTAATGGTGGAGGGATACATTTTATTTTTATTTTATTTATTTATTAAAAATAAAATAAATAAAATACATCGTAAGGAAAGCTGAGTACGTGAGGTATTCACAGACCTCAGCGCTTGAAATTGCCAATCCGCGGCAGGTGTGCGTAATGATTCAGCTTATACTCTCTCTAAGAGAAGGCTGTGCCCTACTGTGGACGTATATGCTTACTAGGTGGTTTTTTGCACCCATTTTTGTATTTTGAATATAGGAATTTATAAAATAATTTATCAAAATAAAAGAAACACTTAATTTATTTTCTTTTTTAATTTTAGCTTGTCGTCCAGTGAGAACATTGTCCCTCTCCTATCCCGACTTAAGTATGTTAATATTACTAACGTAGCAGAAATCACCATTGGACTTGCCTGAATTAAATAACATAACATAAATTCACGCCTGTATCCCAGAGGGGTAGGCAGAGACCAGGGACTGCCACTTGCTACGAACCTGACAGATCACTTTCGCTTCCTCAACATTCATTAGTCGTTGCATGCACGCACGCTGGTTTCGGGTACTTTTTATCTTGCCCTTTGTTAATACATCCCCTATTTGGTCAAAGTATGTCCGTCTGGGTCGTCCCTTACCAGCCCTTCCATCCATATTCGCTCGATATATTTGTTTTGTCAAATTTTTGTTCCTTCATCCTCTCCACATGTCGAAACCAACGCAACATTCCTTTCTCAATTCTAGTCACTACATCCTCTTTCCGTCCACAACGTTCTCTAATCACACTATTGCGTATCCTGTCATTCAAAGTAACGCCAGACATACTTCTCAAGGACCTCATTTCTACTGCATTAATCCTACTTTCTTGCTTCTTTTGCCATAATAAAGAAATACATACATTTAGGCCGGCCTGCACCACCGACTAAAATCCATTCATTAAAATGCAATAGAATTTTGACAGACAGTGTATGGTGGATCTGTCAACATTCTGTTTAACTTAAAGTGCTGCAAGCGGGCCTAAGTATGGTAGAGGACGTTTAGAACTTGGCGAAGCTTCTGTAATATTGTTGGTTTTGTGGAATCAGCCCGGAGCGGGACCGGCCTGTGTTTGGAGGTACACAAATTATACTGACAGGTAGCTGGCGGTGGGAGTTTGTGCTGTTGACTTGAGATACAAAAGAACTTGAGATACAAGATCTTAGTTAGTTATCAAGTCCGTACCGTTGCTCGTCATCTAACATAAAACGTAACGTAACATAAACTCACGCCTGCATCCCGGCGGGGTAGCCAGAGACCAGGGTCTGCCACTTGCCACGATCGTGACAGATCTTTTTTGCTTCAATCTAACATGATTCTCCTTATTTGTTACAGGTAAACATTCGGTTTGAAATATCATCATAGTTCCACGTTTGTGTAAGTATTGTGACAAGGTGCTAAGGTACGTGCACATCGTAGACACTCGGATTTCCTCACGATGTTTCCCTTCACAGTCCTTTTCCTTCCTCTATTAAAATAGAAATTATGAAAGACCTGACATATGCTCAGTTGGTGTACGCAATAAATTAACTAAATTCAATAGCTAGCTTAACACACTTGACTATCAAAACGGAAATCGTGGGTTTGATCAACACTAAAAGCCCCCGTACTTGGTTGTACAAATGGCCTCAGTCTGGGTGTAATTCTATGTTTGTGATGTGGCAAGTGGCAGTCCCTGGTCCCTGCCTACCCCTATGGGATACAGGCGTGAGTTTATTTATGTATGTATCAAAGACCTAAAATAGCAGCCACCTCCTTAGTTAGCCATCAACCTCAATAGCGAATAGGACCTCTGAAGATATTTTACCATCACCCTCAATAGTGAATAGGACCTCTGAAGATATTTAGCCATCAACCTCAATAGCGAATAGGACCTATGAAGATATTTAGTTTCGCACAGACCACTACAGTATTTCTATAGAAAATATAAAGAGAAGTAAGTATCAGGTGATTTAGTTATGTGGTGAGTAATGGGTGAATAATAATGAAATAATAATAATTGTCGAATGAAAATTTCTACAAGCCCAATAATGTACCAGTTGCGAACAGTTTGTAGATGGTAGTTGTAAAATGCAGTGGTAGCACAGCGGTAGAAGGCCGGCTTGTCATTCGGGAGGTCTTTGGTTCGAATCTCGGCATGCACCAATGACTTTGTTTTCTAAGTCACGTACATCTGTAAAGTTATACTAGCAATACCACTCGCTAACAGTGAAGGAAAACATCGTGAGGAAACCTGAGTGTCCGAGGTGTTCACATACCTCGGCGCTTGAAATTGCCAATCCGCGGCGGGCACGCCTAGTGATTAAGCCCATTCTCTCTCTCGGAGAGAAGGTCTGTGCAGTATAGTAGGGCGTATTTAGGCCGAATAATTGATTAGATACGATAGATAACATTTATTGAAAAATTTAAGCTTCTGTTTCTTGAAAGTAGTTTGGAAGCGGTTTTTACGTTTTGCGTTACATTAATATCAAGTTGTAGTCGAGACATGGGCAGTGCTCGAGTCTCTCCAGCGTTGCCGTATTGACTATAGGTATATCGTGGTGCTGATATACAGCAGCCAACAGCGCCACCATGTCGGTCCGAGTACAGGAGCAGAATTCGGAGGCAATTTCATTGAGAAGAGGCGTGAGACAAGGAGACGTTATCTCTCCGAAACTGTTCGCGAACGCACTGGAAGATCCTTCAAGCTTCTAGAATGGCAGGGACGCGGCATCAATATCAATGGCGAGTACATCACGCACCTTCGATTTGCCGACGATATAGTAGTCATGGTAGAAACGATGGAAGACCTCGGCATAATGCTCAAAGACCTCAGTCGAGTTTCCCAACGTGTGGGCCTTAAAATGAACATGGACAAAACGAAGGTCATGTCGAACGCCCGCGTTGTGCCCACCACAATAACATTGGGGAACACGGCTCTCAAAGTTGTAGACGAATACGTCTACTTAGGACAAACAGTCCAACTAGGCCGGTCCAACTTCGTGAAAGAGGTCAATCGTCGAATCCAACTCGGCTGGGCAACATTCGGGAAACTTAGAAAAGTATTTTCGTCTAATATACCTCAATCGCTGAAGACAAAATTATACAACCAGTGTATGTTACCAGTGATGACTTATGGCACTGAAACGTGGTCTCTCACTATGGGCCTCATAAGAAGGCTCAAGCTCGGAATTTCTCTACGAGATCGAATCAGAAATGATGAGATCCGTAGACGAACGAAAGTGACAATGGGCGGGGCACATAGCACGCAAAGCCGATGGGGCCGAAAAGTTCTCGAATGGAGTCCACATATCGGCAAGCGCAGCGTAGGACGACCAGCCACAAGATGGACAGATGACCTCATTCAAGTGGCAGGAAGGTGCTGGATGCAGGCCGCTTCCAACCGGTCTTTTTGGAAATCCACGGAGGAGGCCTATGTCCAGCAGTGGACTTCTTGTGGCTGAATGATGATGATGATGATGATGTAGCCGAATGAAGACTTCTAACACTACAATAACGTGCCGATGTATATAAGTAGCACAATCACATAGAAAACAATTTGTCCGCTGGCCGGCAAGTAAATCACACGGGGACAGGCCTGACGGATGTGATGGATGATCGGCTCAGCGCCGACCCCGCGGCCTTATTCGCGGGAGAACGGTTTATTGCAAACGTGAGCGGGTGTTAAGTCGTGTCGTATCCAATTATTGAAACGCCAATTGGTCGGACTATCACAGTAACATTATATGTGAAACTCAAATCAAAGTTTTATATTCAAAATAATACAGAAACTGACTTACAGAACGTTACAAGTATAACTAGGTGTCCATTTCAAAATCTTGATAGTTTTGGCGAAAAAATGGACGGAAAACTCCAAACTTCGTCTTTTCAAATATTTTTCTTAAGTAACAGAATCAACGTAGTCTAACAGTTTAAATTAATACAGAATCATCATCATCAACCCATTATGTCCCCATCGAGAGGCACGGGTCTCTTCGCTGAGGAAGGTATAGGCCATACTCCACCACGGGGGCCAAGTCCGGATTGGTGGAGGCTTGTAGACTAGTGGCTCGTCTACTGTCAGAAGTTGTCAAGCCGCCCTTAGGCCTCTGACTTGGCTTAACGACTGCCATCTATCGACGGCAGCCGGCACCAACAGCTTAACGTGTCTTGCGAAGCACGGAACCGCTCGGAAAAATGCCACTAGCGTTAGGCATAGACGGCGACCCATCCATGCACTGAACGCGCCCTGTGTTGCTTAACCTTCGTGATCGTTTAACATCACTCAGGCAGCCGGGGCTACGAGCGATTCTTTTTAGCAAAGAAAAATAGCATACAGAAAGAACGAAAGAAAGCTGATGACGTTTAATTTTCATTGCAAAAATCCAATAGAACATGCGAGTGACTTGAAAAAGCAAAACTAGACGTGACACTTCTAAATGTAAAATAGATAAACAATGCCATTTAAAGTTTAATTTAATTAATTTATTTGGAGAAAATACAGGCAGTTGTTGTCTCCAAATAAATAACACTTTATATTTAACAATAACAAAAACTCGCATAGCTGATGTGGGTGTCCAGACTGCAAGGTTGAAGTGGAGCTGGGCAGGGCATGTCAGTAGAATGCACCCGGATAGGTGGGCGAGACTTGCCACCGAGTGGGTGCCACAAGGCGGTCGTCGCAGGAGAGGCAGGCCAAGAAGACGTTGGCGAGACGACCTCGACCGACACATGCCGGAGTGGCCTGAGGTGGCACAAGACAGAAACATCTGGTCTGAGTTGGGGGAGGCCTTTGCCCAGCAGTGGGACACAAACGTGGCTACGTAAAAAAAAAAATTTACAATATTGGGTACGGACTTATCTGTCCCATGGAACATTTCCCACTTATAGTATAAGCAGGTAGCAAAAAAAACACTTATTAGAGAGAACTAGGTATAGGCCACTCAGCAGGTTAGAAAATTACATATTTGCTAGACTCGCAATCCGAATATATACAGTAAATTATACACCACACCGCTCGTAGCCCCGGCTGCCTGAGTGATCTTAAACGATCACTAAGGTTAAGCAACACAGGGCGCGTTCAGTGCATGGATGGGTCGCCGTCTATGCCTAACGCTAGTGGCATTTTTCCGAGCGGTTCCGTGCTTCGCAAGGCACGTTAAGCTGTTGGTGCCGGCTGCCGTCGATAGATGGTAGTCGTTAAGCCAAGTCAGAGGCCTTAGGGCGGCTTGACAACTTCTGACAGTAGACGAGCCACTAGTCTACAAGCCTCCACCAATCCGGACTTGGCCCCCGTGGTGGAGTATGGCCTATACCTTCCTCAGGGAAGAGACCCGTGCCCCTCGGTAGGGACATAATGGGTTGATGATGATGATACACCACATCACAGTTTTGGAAAGTTGTCCTGTTTCAACTTCTTTGAGTCTTTTGGAAGCTGTCATCCTAATTATTTCAAAAACCTAGGTTTAAGTTAGTATTGTATTGTATTTGTATTTAAAGATTTTACTAAAAGAAAATAACAAATAGGTTGTCAAATTTGCCAAACTGCGCAGCATTTTGTCGGCAGTTATTGACTTAAGTATTTGGCATTGTTGTAAGCAATCATTTCTCAAAAACATGTTGATGGCGAATTAAAAAAGGTATATGTGTTACAAACACTGTTTTTCCTTATGTGCCGTCTTCGGTTGGAGGTTGGAAACAAATATAAAACAAACATTAAGTAACTAAGTATACAGAAAATTAAGTACCTAAGTACAGAAAAGGAGGGATTAGGGAATTGGCTCTATCAGCCGTGTTAAGTAATCACAGCTAAACAAGCCAAACCCCCGCCGCCCTTCTCTTAAATATACTTTTTTTGAAAATAAATTTTTCTTACAAAAAAGTTCTTCAGGCAATGTGTTATATAGTTTAGGAACAATATGTTGTGCAAGTCTCCCCCCGGAGTACCTTACAGTAAATCAAGTTGATCAAAACTATCCACACTCCTCTTTCTTTCACACTTCCTCCTTCCGGACAAAATCGGTACCCGAATCACTGATTCACTAAAATCTAATTCGAAACGCACAATTGTGTAGCTTATTGCTTCTTTTCAGACAGTCCCTAATTTTACGCTCAGATTTTGTGTCTGTGACGAGCCGCCGCCATTACCGCCACGGAAACAGATTATATTCGTATTAAAGATTTAAAATACCATTTGGGAACAAAGCGAACATCAGACATTATGGGAATAATGGTACTCTAAAAAACATGGATGGTGTAAGGATAATTGGTTTATCAAAACATCCATGAAGTCAATACATACATATAGGGTAGGCAGAGACAAGAGACTGCCACTTGTCACGATCCCCTCCCAGGCGGACATACTTCGACCAAATAGGGGATGTATTAGCAAAGGGCGAGATAAATAGTACCCGAAACCGGCATGTTAATAAAGCGAAAGATGATTGCCAGGAATGCGGCAAGTGTCAAATCCTGATATCCGCTTACCCTTTCGAGATACAGGCGTAAGTTTATATGTGTTTGTTAATTTCTTACATCTTCACTCACAATTTTTATGTTTCATAGCCAATGCAGCTCTCATTAAATATTAATTTCCTTCCTTGATCAAAGTCGTTAATTTAACACAAAACTATTTTCATTCACAACGCAATCAAATCCAAAGCGGCCTATCTTTGCCATCGCATTTTGTTCTAACAGTTTCGAAGCTACCCCTTAATGGATTCTCGAAACCAAATGACTGTAAAATAACACCGCTTCCGTTTAATCTCAGTTGACACGCAAGCGCGTTGATTGCCATCGGCTGCCGGGAACCGAACTCGCGCCCAATTAGGGCGGTAGTGAGCTTAACTGATTCAATTTAACACCTTTATTTAGTTTCGGACGTGAGCTGCTCGCGCAGATAACGCTGTTTAGTGTTTAGTTCGACATCCTTCGCGTTCGGTATGGCGGGAATTATTCCCAGTGACAAAAGGTTTACATAATTCTGTATTGGTAATGATGTAACTTTCACATAATTACTTCCAGACAACACGATCACCTGATGTATACAGTCTTATTTATAAAAACACGATTCCTCTAAAACACTCCTCAGAGGCATTTTAAATAAGTATTTACGTATTTCACTTTCCTACAGACTATTTAAACTGCCTCTGAGTAGTGTTTTAAGCAACCGTATTACAGTAAACACTCTTAAGACGGAGTTAAAGCCTTTTATAAACCAGCTTTCACTCCGTCTTAAGAGTGTTTTACTGGAATCTACTTGTTATAAATAAGGCCGTTACTTTTTAAACAGACTTTAAGAAAATCCTGCATAAAAAGATGAGTTAATTTTCTCGTTGATCTCATTTTCATTTTCTTGACCAAGTTTAATTACTTGACTTGATTATTTTATGAGATCCCTCCAGGAAAGTCCTATATATTTTTTTTCTCTTTGTTATAAAAAAATGAATGAATGAAATCAGACACGTAGTAAAGCATTATCGCTGAAAATACATAAAATACGGACGAATTGACAATCTTTAATTTAAGTTAGGTAATTCGATTTAATTGACGAATTCGTTTGCATTTTTGGTTTAAATTGAAACAGTGTATATAAGTGAACATTTTCCGTTTCACAAATCGTTTCGAAATAATAAAATGTGTCATAATTATTTTCTAAGCGCTTGAAGTCTCCTTAGCTAAGCTGTTATCAGTAGATAACAGTTGGGTGAATTACAAGCCATATCAATTTATATCAAACTACAGGATTAAAATGAGTTTGCTGAGTGATTTTATACCCAGGAAGGCTGGTTTAAAAGTAACAGACTTATTTATAAAATCACGGTTATTTAAAACACTCCTTTAATGCCGTTTTTAAATGTGGTAAAGGGAGGTGTAATTTATAAAAACACGATTCCTTAAAACATGCATAAATATGCGGTTTAAATAGTCGCCAAAGTATTTCCATTTACCACAAACTGTTTAAAGTGCCTTAAGTAAGTCGTTTCAGTTCGTTAAGTCGTAGTTTCTGTGCTACTTTGACCACTTTGACAAAGCTATTCATGGAAATATTAAGATATTATTTTTGTGATGAAAATGTTATTTGTTACCTATGTGCTATACCTATCTATTGATATATCTTTGTATTAATCTATAGAAATGCCTTTGTGTTAATCTATGTCTTTGTATTAATCTATAGAAAACGCCACTGGTTGTACAATTACATAGATATAATCTATCATCTTACATAGATCTTACATGTAAGATTGTAAGACTATATTGTACAATTGTTTGTTTGCTTTCAATAAAAAAAATTAAATTAAATAATAAAAAACTTTTAACTTTTTTTAACTTAAACTTTTTTAACTTTTTGATTGTATAATTTTGCTTTTTTTTGGTAATTTTTCAATGCGATTTGCTAAACATTCCTTTTTTAAGAAATCCTGTTTTAGAAGTAAAACTCGGGAAATAGCAGTGGGCACTGGGAAAAAAAGCAGTTAGTCACCGGTTAAATACAGTAATAAATGAGTGTTTTGATTAGCGGAACGATTGGAAACCATTTCAGACTTCCGCACTTCGCCTCGAGCTAAACCGTTATTACTCTTGAATTTCTGAAGACCTCTGAACTCTCACTGTTTATTTGAGCCATCGATCGCCAGTAATGTCAGCTCCGTGTTGGATGTTAGACCACACATCATGTCCCGACCTAGAAATGGCGAAAGTACTGTCAAGAGATGAAATATTGCAATGAGATTTTTTCAAGTAATTCATTTAAACAGTCTTGCAGTCTTTGAATTGCGGAAAAGTATTTTGCGGGAGCTTTGCAAAAATAAGTTTTAATTAAAAAACTTACGACAATCCAGAAACATCACGTTTTGTGCACTCGAGTCGGTTGAATTTTTAAACTTAACTGGTAGTACCAATTAACTTACCTACAAGAAATCGAAATTTTATACAAAAATATCATGGAAAGAAATATAGATTTTTTTCTAATTCCGAACATTTGTGAAGTTATAGTAGCAATACGACTCGCTAACGGAGAAGGAAAATATCGTAAGGAAACCGGAGTGTCTGAGGTGTTCACATACCTCAGCGCTTGAAATTGGCAAGCAACGGTGTGCACGCGTGATAATTAAGCCCACACTTTCTCTCTGAGAGAAGGACTGTGATCGGCAGTGGGCCTATATAAGGCTTATCTCTATTGTAAATTATCTTACCTTATCTAAAAGAAAAGAGAGGCAGAGGAGGGCCTCGGAAAAGCCATACTGAGCCAGGCCCCACCTGCTGGGGTTAGAATTCACCAGATTTACCTTTATTTTATTTTTATTTTATTTATTGCATTACACAACAGATAAGTAACATTGCATGTTATAATATCATGATGAAAGCTTATAATTTAGTTACATATCCTTTAACGTGTGATGACAGCATGGTAGAATATGGACGAGAGCCAAAGCACATCAAGCCACACACAACCAAATACGACCACTCAGTGCAAAGTATCAAAGACACCCTACGCCGCACGGTCGCACCAGGACATAATTGTGGCCCGATCCGCTTCTACAAACGGATCCAAGAGCTCTCCTTACTCAAATAAGTAAGTATTAAACTAAGTAAAGAAAACCAAAAAAACTTTAATGAACAATTAACGATCTTACTTACTTATTAAATTTTTAACTTAACTAATTGTGATTTAAAGCAATTGAGGTTCACAAAAATATCAATAGCATCGAAATTTTTATTGGATATTTCATTGAATGACCGACACATGTGTACTAATGGTTCGTGTTGTGCCCTTACTGTTTTACACAGAGGTAAATTAAATATCTGGTGAGTCTTGGCTTTTCTGGGAGCACTTATCGGCACATTGATCCTCACTTGGCTTAGCAAAAATGTGTTAAGGGTACCATGAAGTATTTTGTGTAGTGTAGTTAGTGCTATTTTAAGTCTGCGCTTTTCCAGAGTCCATACCTTAAATTTTTCAAGCTGTGTTTTATATGATCGACACTCATATCGAAGCCTGGATCGAAATGTCACAATTTTAAGGGCCCTAGCTTGAATTCTTTCAATTGCATTGATATGTACCTTGTAATAAGGACTCCAGATCACTGCACAGTATTCTAGCTTACTTCTGATAAGGCTATTAAAGAGGAAGAGAAGTGAAAGAGGGTTGCGGAAGTCCCTGCTAATTCTTGACATAAACCCTAGTAATTTATTACAAGAAGCAATCAGATATTCGTAATGTGGTCTGAATGTTAATTCTTTATCCATAATGACACCGAGGTCCCTGACGGAATCAACAGTTTCGAGAGTTTGATTGTTAATGCTATATTCAAAGTCGTTAACATTCTTATGTGAGGTGGAAAACTTCATAACCAAGCATTTATTAATGTTTAGATGCATCTTGTTGAGATCACACCATGTGACGAGGGAACGGAGGTCCATTTGGATATTGTGGCAGTCAGTCACTGTAGAAATGGAATTAAATATTTTAAGGTCGTCAGCATATAACAGACAATTTGACTTTAATTTAGTTACAAGGTCGTTTATAAACAAGACAAAAAATAATGGTCCAAGGTGGCTTCCCTGAGGAACGCCAGATGTTACGTGTTTAGGAGCTGAGAGATAACCTTTAATCGCTACTAGTTGTGATCTATTTGACAGATAAGTAATAATCCACCTAAGTAGGCTACCGTGGATTCCAAATTGGCAATTAAGCTTATGCGTTAGTATGGAATGTCTTACTTTATCAAATGCCTTCCTGAAATCTGTGTATATACAGTGTAGTGGCTTTTTTGAGTTAAAGGAAGCATGTATATGATTTACGTATTCCATGAGATTTGAAACAGAAGACTTAAATTTGACAAAACCGTGTTGTTTTTCTGTTATGTAAGGTTTAACATGTGCATATATGTAGTCATAGACAAGCTTTTCAAACATTTTCGCTAGACAAGACAAAATACTGATCGGTCTATAATTTTCACATTTGCTCAGATCCCCTGATTTATGGATTGGAATTATGTATGCCTCCTTCCAGAACTCAGGAAAAGTACCAGCCTCTAATGATTTATTGTAGATAATTTGGAGTGGTGTTACTAGTTCTTCGGCTAATGATTTGACAAAGTGTGATGGTAATTGGTCAGGCCCGGGGCCTTTATTAGGGTCAAGTGTTTTAAGCTTAGTTAGGATATCTTCTTTTAATAAAGTTATTTTACTTATGCCCTGTGATGATTTGGTTTGGACCATGCTGGCTTCAATTTCTTGTGTGTCATCCATTTCATAAACGGAGCCAAAGAAGCTGGTAAACAGTTCACAGATTTCTGTGGGGTCACTAGATTTACAGTCACCGAAGGACATGTTTACCCGAAGACCTTTTAGGAGTGGAGGTTTTGTTCTTATAATAAGTTTATTTTTTACTTCAATTGAGTGAGGTGCCAAAGATCTTAGAAATATGTATATTCTGACCTAAAGACTCGGGCTTCGAAGCTGGAAGTCTCAGAAGCCAACACTAATGCCGATCCACGGCACCGCCTTACTGTCCACCTGTCACAACAAATCGACAACTGTCACTCCAAAGCTGCATTAGCATGCGTAATTGAAAGCGGCACTGATCGCTTCCTCCCGCCACGGTACACACCATGAGCTCACTCCTCCACAAGCTGAGCCAAGAGTAAATGGGACAAACGTGGATAGTTAAACATCTATCCTGCTCAGACCGTGATTGATGGCTGGCGGAGGAAGTCATGGTAAGGGTCTTAAAGGTGGCCGCAGGTGACGTACGATATATTTGCGCGTTCAACTTAATTGGTGACGATAATTAAATAAAATTACAAGCTCTGTGTGTGAATAGAATTATTAATGTTCTCTATGTAGATTTATGATGGTACATAGGGCAATCATAAAGTCTTGCAAACCTTTTTAAAGGTTTAAAATCTGAAGGAAATTTATAAATTTTGATCTGCTCCAAATATGGGTAAAATGGCTCCATACTCGACTAGTTTTTGAAGCATGAAGGTTTGGTTTAATGTCCTACTACCCTTTTAAACCACTTATATCTATTAGCCAGAATGGCATAAAAATTGACATGAAAACGTCATTATTGTTCTCCATTCAGTAAAAAATCTATTAAAAGTGTTCTATCTAAGTAAGTAAGTAGTTTCTAAATACTAAAAATCTAAAAAAAATATTTTATTTTTATTTTTATTTTATTTTATAAAGGAGGAAAAACAGAATTAACAAAAAATACTTAAATGAGTTAACTTAATACATTTTGTTAACTCCTAAACATTCCTCACCGATAGATAAAAGCTTAATGATCTTAAATGACAAACTTAAAACAAATGGCGTGCAAGAAAATATACAACAATACACACAAAAATTATGATGTGGTTAAGTAGGTACTTATAGGTAGGCACTTTGTTACATCAAGGACTATTCAAGTATCACAAATTTCTCAAAATAGAAATAAACATTTTGTTTACAACGGTACTTGGAAAAGTAAAATAAGTCGACTTCTGTAAACGAAATATTGTAGGTATCACACATTCGGTACAATGGAGCTCCTACTAATAAAACTATGGATTTGTAATCTGAAATAAAATGGATATATATATACTATGATCAGGGGCCTAATTATGCGCACACAAATCCTGGGCGATTCCAATCGTCTAACTGTCAAATTCCATACTAATTTGACAGTTAGGCAATTGGAATTGCTCAGGATTTGGTGCGCGTAATATAGGGGCATATCACATATTTTTGATCACAACTGACGTTGCTCCGATAATGGTAGGTATGTAGGTATCATGTCAACAAACTGTAAGTTATCTAATTACCATAGTTGATGTGGGTTTGATGACTTTCTGACTTTCATTGAAAATGTTTTATCGAGGCGCTGGTTTAATTGCAACCCGTATTTTTTCTTCGCATTGCAACATGATCAACAATAGCGAAGGCTCTGAAGGGTGAAGCACCTCCCGGTGACTTGGCGGCAGTTTTTACAGCAATAACCGTACAATGTTAATGGGCGTCGCGTCAATTAAGTCCGGTCCTGATCTAGCTGGGCGCAACCACAATGGAAATGAGCCTCCACGACATATTTCTCTGGAAGACTTGATGTCAAGTAAGGTTGTATCAACGCGAGATCACCAGTAATGTGGTTGGTGAATTTAAAACTTTAGTGAGCTACTGCAAACTGGATACCAGTAGTTTTATGCTCATTATTTGCAATATAGGGTCTCCAGTGGTATTATTAAATAGTCGGTCACGTCCCTAGATCTGGTGGTTTAGAGTCGTAGTTATCAGTAAGGGCGTGGAGGTCTCCATTCTGGCGGTGGCTACGCACTCGATTACGCGGTAAAAAGCTCCTGTATGACGGATCGCTTCATTGTTAGTCGGCTAAGGGATAATTTCATTAACGCATTGATTTAACACTTGACGATTGATGCAATGAACTTTAGTAATGTGTTCTTGAACTCTTTATTAGTGAGGCGCAAAAATAGGTGCCGGATACAAATAACATCATGTGGTCTGTAAATAAAGAAATCAATAAAATAAGTTACTGCGACTAGAGTTGTTTTCTCTAGGACCGCTAAACAGTCACCGAAAGCGGTAACTTCACTTATCTAGTAGAAGAAGATACCATCAGCCGCTTGTATAAAAAATCTAAAGATTATAAAGGAGAATAACCCAACAATGTAACGCCGCATCGTGCTGCATTATTGATGGTGACACATGACATCGATCAAGGTTTGAAGCTCTGACGTCTGTCAAGTTTGACGCGTGGGTGCAGTGATGGATGCAGTCTTATCAGGCGCATGTAGTGCAAAATGCTGTTGGCTGATTGTCCACCGCCGGTAATCAATGACGTCGCTGAATTTGTCAGGACGAGTTTACAAGAAATTGTGGTTTCGTGATAGACAAATGGCCATAGTAAATGTATGTATCGTTACTTTAGTGACGTCATTTTTTGTCTCGTCGATGTCGGAGATGGACAAGAGTGGCCTGAAATAATCCATAGGTAAGTAAGATAGACTTCAACCGCAGGATAATCAAAGAAATGGGACCGGTTTATAAATATCACTAATGGCATGTCAACTGGGTATTCTAGTTTTTACTGTATTCACGTTTAGCATTTCACTGCTTCGTTGGGCTGCGGCTGACTCGCTCGAGTACCAAAACAGTCGTGGGTTCAGTTCCCACTGGAGGCTGCCATAATTGTTTCGGACAAATGGCCTCTGTCTGAGTGCCTGGTTACTAAAGCATGTGGTATGCTATTCTGAGACAAGTGGTTGTGGTGTACGGCAGGGTGGAAGTTAAATCAAATATAATGTTGAAACACTTTCCATTCATTGAAACACATACCACCAAAATGCTACGATGATTATATTATACTAGTCTGACAGTATTCATTCTGGTAAAGCTTGGTTATTTTACGAAGTAAAGAGGCCGAAATAAAGTTGGCGCCTGTCAGCATTTGAAATGGTAAACCGTCGAATTGGGTTAGTTTGAAATAGCTGTTGTCAAATTAGACAAGTTTACAGCCGTTATGCTAAGAGCCCGGCACATCGCTTGTCTTGAAATATATTACATTTCATATGCGCACCACACGATATTTGTTTGGTGCAAGGATAAGTAAAATTTTAAAATTAATCTTATCGTGGTTCCGTTTCTGCGAAAGGATGCTTTTTTTTACAGTTATAAAATTAATAATAATAACTGCCACATAACTGCGTCCCAAATTAGGATACCCTGTGGGACGAGAACTAGGAAAGGACATCAAAAACTTGAAAATATAATGGTTTACACTGTGAACCACGGAGGTAAACAATGATATCGAGATATCATTTCAGAATAGCAGTCAATTTTCGCACCATCTTTTCTAGACCTACTATCCCACATGATTCAAGGTGGTTCATGGTTCAATTTCAAGAAAGAGATTTGAACCAATACATTGCCCAATTCAATTTGTATTGCACTTTGTTCTCTGGCCAAGCACGGACAATACAGATTGTTCATGCACTTTCAATATGAGGTTGTGTACTTTAATCTTTGTGTAGGTACTTACTTGTGCTTATTTCTAAGAAGAAACGCCATCTCTCTTGCTAAGGGCCAAACAGGCTACCGTCATCACACGCCAGGAGTTTACACTAACAACTTTTTATTGATTCTCTACTGGAGCTGTTTTTATCTCATCTGTCGTGCTTCCCACGTCCGTCTTTATCCATTGCCGCGTCAATTCCTTATTTACTTTTAAATGGAGTAGGTATCTGCTTTCTTGCGTACTGAATAAGTTTATTATTTCGCTCCATTGAGTATCCCAGTTGCAATATACCCACAGAAAGCCTAATTTCCAGACGACATTTTTATTTATTAGCTCTCAAAGTGCTCACCGATATCTCCGAGAGATTAAATTATTTTAGACTCATTTTCCTGACGACAAAAAAAAAACTATTGTACATACCAGAAAATAATTACATAGACAACAGTTACAAAATAGGAGGTACAACTGACGGCCTTATTGCCAGTACCAAAAATTCTATTTTTATAACCTGAGTTACCTCAGATAAAAATTAGATTAGATGTATGTTAGTAAAATTATTTAAAGCAGCCGTACCGTCATCTATCGATTGTCCGTCCCCTGCTTAATACAGGTATCTCAGATTGAAGAGTTTCACTATCATCAGTGCGCCAAGTGTCGCTTGCACATTCCAGTCCCCGTCTTGTCTAACCTGCCCATCCGTGGCTGACACTACAGGGTGACCTTTAATTGTTCATGACTTATAATTTATTACACTCAGTTTTTTTCGTGGATTTTTTAAATAAAGAGAAAGACTTACTTCTTAAAGAGATCTGTCAAGAGGCGGCAAGTGGTAGACCCTGGCCTCTGCCTTCCCCTCCGAGATACAGCTGTGAGTTTATGTTATGTTTATGTTTTTAAAACCAAGTCAAGAAAATGGTGATAGCGGTGATATTTATTGAGTTACTGAGATGGATGAATGACATAAGGCGAGCACGCAACTTGATTAATATAATTTCTTTTCGTATTTTAACGATTTATAGTAACGGTTTGTATACATTCAGAAAAAATTGTTTGCTGAATATTGAAACTTGCACACAGAATTTTTTTCGTCCAAAATTACTTCGAATTATAAATACATCGAAGTACTCTTAAAAATAAATTAAGATCCATGATTCGAGTGCGTTATGGTCAGCACCGGCCAAATCGATTTATTCACTCTTTAATTCCTTCAATGAAATCAGACAGATCCTTTAAAAAAACCATATTAAATACCTTTAAATCATTCACGTCTAGATAAACCGTCTTGAAAGGAAAAATCTTTAAATATTCAATAAATATCGCTAACGATTTCAAATTCACACTGTAGGTGTTGTCTTGCATACATAACTGAGCGGACTGTAATTTATAGCCCCGCCAACACGTTTATGAACTGAGGAATCCTGAACTACTTTTCTTTCTTCGTGTTTGTGACACTTTATTATAAACAAAGTGTTCAATTTAATTTCCTGGCATATAAAAAATTATATCTCGATTCGCAGAAGACCAATAAAAGGATATAATTTAAACTTGCTCCGGAATAAAGTTTTTGACTCTTTTGAATGCTTCCCCGAAAAAATCTTACCAAAAGATAAAAAAAAAAAACAATTAATTTAGTTTCCTTCTAGGACTGGGACAAGAAGTCATTGTATTTTTTAAATGTTATTATATTACACTATATTATATTTATACATTCCTTTGGTACGCTTTGGTAAGAGAGCAAGAGTAAGAGTATTTTTATTTGCTAAAAGCATGGTAATTACAAATAAGTAGGTGGTAACTTAAAATTATGGCATAAGCATGCAGTTCGTTTTGTCCGTTTTGGTAGAGACTCTTGAAATTACCAATAGGTACGTGGTGGGCACGCATGGTGATTAAGCCCTTACTCTCTCTCTGAGAGAAGGCCTGTCTATGTACCTTCCGCTGTAGGGAGTGGTATACATAGGCTGCAATTATTACTGAGGTGAACGGTCGAGTAACATGTATCGGTGTGGTGTTGTGTAATCGCAACTGTTTTTGTTTGGCTCGTCAATCAACTCTGTTGTGGAGTGTATTATTAAGATTCTTTTGTTTTGTAAAGGAGTTGCAGCGTCGGAGAATAAAACTATATGTCATCATGGTAGGGAACCTACTTTGAAAGCCACTTGAACCGCTTCTCACCGTTAGGTTTTTGAATAGAGTATGAATAATAAGGTTAGCGCGCGGTCTTCGGAGTATGTATAAATGCCAAAGTTCAGATAATTTCTATTGTAAATTAGTATCTTATCTTGATCACAGGGTCAAGGGTCGTTTTATATCTATTGGGATTTGATGCGATCAGCTTAAAGTTTAATAAAGCCTATCTTACCATGTCAACGTCTTGCAAGGTATCTGTTTTGGTGAGTATTAAAACAAACGCATAGCTAGGTGCAAATCTTAAATTTATTTCTGATGCCAAAGTATATTAGAAGTAAATCTAGTAGTACTTCCCGTGTTTAAGCGTCAGACTTAATTTCCATTAAACAGCACAAAAACCTCACTCTTATAATGGAAGTTAAAATGATCCATTGTCAGAGTTAAAAGTTCAAGAACTTCTTATAAACATTCTTACATTAGCATAACTATGTTTTTTCCTCTAGGTAATTGCAGTAATTGAATCCCGAACAGAATAGATCAGCCCAATTTTTAAGATTTGGATCGTTGACCTCTACCTGTAATAGATTCAAAACATCTCAATGCTTCGACATAAGGTAGTCACAGAAGATCAAAAAAAGTCCGTCATTCATTCGCTCGGTTCGTTCGGTAATACTTCGTTCGTTCTCTTGCTCGTTCATTAATTTACTTATTCATTAGTTTTCTTCAGCTCAGTGACCTAAGGTAGACACCTTGACCTCCGCAATCAAAATATGCCATTCTATCCTGCGTTCTTCCAACTGAACTCCGCGCAGCCTTTACATTTTAATGGGAGGTTTTGTTTTTGGCTATTAAGAAGAAAAGTAGTTCCCAAGATCTCTGTAGATGGCGTTGAACTGACTACGTTACTAGCCGTGCGTTCCGATTTGCGACCGTGAGCGATCATGGGCAAATTGGAACGCACTACAGATCGCTCACGGCTCACGTATTTGTGCATATTCGCGTTCATAATATGATAGCCGTTCCGAAATGGACGTCAATGGATTTTGCGATACCGTGAATATCCAATGATGTGACACAGTAATGTGACAATGACATACCTATGTAAATTACATCAAAGTAAAATAATCAAAAAATCATGTTACGTTCCGTTCGTGCACGTAGTAACTTACCCAGTTCAGCGCCATCTATGCAACGACTAGGGAATAGTAAAAAAATAAAAAAGAAAGTCCCTCATTTCAAAGTTGCCTATATCCTAACTGAGTAGAGTGAACTGATTTATATGTTGATGCACTATCGGCTTTATAACCTGTGATTAGAAGCGATCTGCAACCACTCGCCAAATATCGTTTCATCTTGCTCTAATCATACCACGATGAGGAAGAGGGCGCGTTATTTAGCGGTTCGTTTTAAATAGTTTCTTCAATGACACAGCTTGTACTCTTTATTGGACATTCTTGTATTAGTGAAAGTGAAAGTGAACTACATTTATTGCCAAAAACACGAAAAAGATTAATTAGTAAAAGATTAGTAACGATTGCTGCAGCTTCTGCATAGTTCCATGTCTCTTCCCCTTTGATTTCGTTGGGTGATTACTAGCAATTTGTACACCATAGCCGATAGAAATTGCTCTTTACTAAATTATAGTTAATCAAGCTTCAAATTTGTATCAGATTAACCAAGTGCAATCTAGTTCTGGGTTTTTGGTTCCATCGTTTGGTCGAGAGCACATCAACCTTTTTGTTCGTACTTAGGTCGGTAACGGGCGACATTACATCTAAAATGTAAATACTTATGTGCTCGCCTTTGTACATGTTATTTCTTATGTAATATCCTGTTCAATTTTTAGTGTGCAATGAAATATATTTATGATTAATTACTTGATTAACTGCTTTAAATATGATGTTCTTCGATATTAACACAAATTAATGTTTTGTGTAATCTTCTCTGTTCAATCACTTATCGGATATGACAGACTTTTGACTATCAATCTATAGATCATTTTTCAATCAATCATTTTTTGGAAAGAAAATAAAAAAAAATACACTAAGACACTATTAAATACCCACCAAAGTGGAAAAAAAAAATTGTAAACGCAATCATCGATCATTTATTTAGATATTCTACTAGAGGAATTTGTATTTTTTTTAGAACAGTTTGCAACAAATCAACGTTTACATTTTAGTTGTAAATTCACCGTGTCGTAAACGAATAGACTGCACGCATGTGGTTGACGTGACGTCGACTGTACAGACGAAACAGAAGCAAGAATTATAATGTACCTACCGTACATTATTTGGAGGTTATGCAAGCGTTCACTATCTACAATATTTTTAAGTAGGCGTTTGTGCATACATACATACATGAACTCACGCCTGTATCCCATAGGGGTAGGCAGACACCAGGGACTGCCACTTACCACGATCCTGACAGATCACTTTGGCTTCCTCAACATCCATTACTCGTTGCATGCACGCACGCCGGTTTCGGGTACTTTTTTTGTTGCCCTTTGCTAAAACATCCCCTGTTTGATCGAAGTATATCCGCCGCGGGGTGGTAGCCTAGTGGGTAGAACATTGGACTCGGAAGCGAGAGACCCATGTTCGATTCCCAGTGCGGGCATGTACCTATGACTTTATTTTCTAAGTTATGTACATTTGTGAAGTTATAGTAGCACTGCCACTCGCTAACGGTGAAGGAAAACATCGTGAGGAAACCTGAGTCTCTAACTATTCACATACCTCGGCGCTTGAAATCGCCAGTTGGCATTGGGTACGCGTGGTGATGAAGCCCATACTCTCTCCACCCTACAGTGGGACGTATATAGGCTGCTTACTTTACATACATTTCCGCCCGGGATGTCCATTCTGGGATGGCATTCGCTCGATATATTTGTTTCGTCAATCTTTCCTTCATCAAGAATACAATACAATAACAAAAAACCTTAATAATACATTAACTATTCCTTTTTAATTGAGCAGGGTACAGTTAGCTTTGTGTTATGTAAAATATTTGGTTCCGTTTGCTACGGAACTCTGGTGTAAAAACTGTGTAGCGCTGCCATTGTTTGTGACTTTTTTCATCTCAATTGTTTCTTGTCTGCAGTGAATGGAAGACTTTCATTAACAAATTCCTACACAGGCTTAAGTCTGATTAGTTCAGTTCATCTGCCAAGCCTTCGACTATTACAATACTTTAAAAAACCTCAGCACCACGGGTTAGTGCAACAAAAAGAATATGGTATTGCAATACTGTTTTGATGATCACATTGAAATTATAATACTGCTCACGTTAATTGAGTTTACAAGACAGTTTTTTTTTGCAGACTTCCGTTACAGACACTTAAAGTTGCCAATAGGCATTGTCTCATAAAAAAACCGTTTTTATATATTTTTTGAAATAGTATGTCATTTTGTCCGACTTTTTACAGAATACCAATATCTTGGAGGTATTTATAAAAAAAATATAAAATTTATTAAAAAAAATAATTTACTTGTATAACGTCCGTCAGAAGATCGTATGGAAGTCATATGCTTATTTACAAAAATACAAGAAATTAGAGAATTAAAATGACGTATCAATTGTAACTATCGTCAATATTTAGGTCATTAACCGTGGATACATAAGCAGCCTATATTCGTCCAAATTCAGGGCACAGGCCTTCCCTCAGAGAGAGGGTATGAGCTTAATCACCACGCCCTCTGCAGATTGGTAGAGGGCGTGGTGATGAAGCCCATGGAAAAAAAGTTATTGGTACCGGGATTTGAATCCGCGACTTCTCGAAATTTGAGATTAGCGTTCTACCGATGCGCTACTGGACATTCTGCACCTCTATCTTTCTTTCTGTCTCTTTATATCTTACTCCCTCGTTCTTTTAATAATAATAATAAGCAGCCTATATACGTCCCACTGTAGGGTACAGGCCTTCTCTCAGAGAGAGAGAGAGAGTATGGGCTTAATCACTACGCGTGCCCACCGTGGATTGGCGATTTCAAGCGCTGAGGTATGTAAGTAGCTCAGACACTCAGGTTTCCTCACGATGTTTTCCTTCACCGTTAGCGAGTGGTATTGCTACTATAACAAATGTACATAACTTAGAAAATAAAGTCATAGTGACATAGGTACATGCCCGCACTGGGAATCGAACCTGGGTCTCCCGCTTCCGAGTCCAATGTTCTACCCACTAGGCTACCACCGCACCTCGTTCTTTTGCTGAGAGAAAACCTATGCGCGAAACCTAAGGCTGCATACGCTTTCGGACATAGCCCGACCATTTCGCTTTCGGTGAACATTATCCTTATTCCGCTGAGGTCTCAACACTCGAGATAAAAACTGAAATGCCCCACCGATAACACAATAAACGATAATACGTACTCCCGATACAGTCAGTGACTTTTGTGGCCTATTTCTCGTTAGAGCGCCTGTTAACACGCTCGGTGCGGATAAAGGCTCAACAGACCACTTAAAGCCGGAATATTTATGGCCACTCAGTCTCCAGGTGAGGTTGAAGCTACAGTAAACTTACTGTAGGTATGACAGACCCTGGGCTTTACTCAGACAATAATTTGGGCTATTTGTAGCTAATCCCATCCAATCTTACTGTCTATGTACGAGCGACAGGTCTGGCAACCGCCTGCTGTCACTTACTTTCATCAGGTAGACGGTCCGGAAGAAATACGTTTTGTTGATTATTTTATACCCGGCGAACTTCGTACCGCCACGGAATCCGTTTATGCGATTCTTGCACAGCGCCATCTATTTTTAAAACACAACGTTCACTCGCACAACGTCATCTATTTTATCCCACACGAAGGCCTTACCGGGATATCAAGTATGCTGTGTCTCAATTCAGGTCTTTGTCTATCTGTACGCCAAGTTTCGAGTAAATCCGTCTAGCCTTTATTGCGTGATTGAGTAACAAACACCCAAACATCTTCACAAACATTCATATCTATTTACAGGCTAAAAATTCCACCCATGCCGGGACTTGAACCATTCATAACCCTAATAGGTACCAATCACATTATTCTAAATGTAACAGTTTGACATGCAGTTACACTGATCGACTGAATTGAGATAATTCTTTTCTCTATTGCAGAAAAATATTATTTATCTGAAGTCGCGAGCATAGCTAGTAGCTATACAGGGTATCCCCAAACAGCCGGTTTCTGAATGGAACAAGTCACTAAGTAACGTTCTTTCTTGTTGGTTTTTGAGAAGTCTGAAGGTAAATTGTATACTTAATTTAGCATTTATTTAGCGAAATTGCACTTCCGAAACAATATTTTGGTACGTTCGTTTACTGACTGTACCTTGACTTAACTTGTTTACAGTTTGAGACTTCACTCCTAGATATCCTGTCATAAATAGCACAAATATTCGTTAAAAATCCTTTTTTTTTAATTTTATTCTATTTCACACGAAACATTTAGCAAGACATTACATAAGAATGGGTAAATTTATTAAGGTTTATTAAGGTTTTTTATTTTGAATAAATGTACGTATAAAAAAATAACATGTACAAAGTTTTGTAACAAAAATTTCCTTTCAAAATGCTTACGTTGTGGACTGAAAGAGGGTGTTGTGACTAGAATTGAGAAAGGAATGTTGCTTTGGTTTGGAAATTTAGAGAGGATGAAGGAAGAAAGATTGACGAAAAAAATATATCAAGCGAATGTGGGTGGAAGGGCCGGTAAGGGACATCTCAGGCGGACATACTTCGACCAAATAGAGGATGTATAGCAAAGGACAAGATAAACAGTACCCCAAATCGGCGTGCGTGCATGCTAATGAATGTTGAGGAAGCGAAAGTGATCTGTCAGGATCGTGGCAAGTGGCAGTCTCTGGCCTCTGCCTACTCCTTTGGTACAGTCATGATTTTATGTATGTGTTATGTAATGCTTATTAATTCAATTGATACTGTGCAGTGTAAATTGATTTCTTTAATAAACAAAGTATTACAAATGAATTCAATGACATCCATACTCACACTCAAAGACGCAATATTCTAAGCACCTAAATATAGGTTCTAGGTTCACTAATTTGGTGCCGATTGGTGTAGTAGGACCTAGCAGTAAGCTCTGCAAACGTGCAACAAAATCCACAAACCAATCCAAAATGGGGAGTTCTACATCAATACGAATAACTGTTACTATGGAGAAAGTTTCGATGGTTTAAGCAGTAAAACAGTTAGCAGTAGTAGCTCTGCAGATAAGAGGGAAACCTTGTCGGACTCTTCCGACTGAAATTCAAGTAAGTGATTACGGAATGAAGATAATAACGTTCTTACAAAAGTTTTAGTTCAACAAAGATTTAAGCACTGCCTAAGAAATACACTTGTTACTCCCATTGAAAAGTAGGTACAATTTGGGAGCAGCCGGTCCTACTGCACAAGTGAAGACTCCAGAGTAGGGTCGAAACGGATTTAGTGGCTCCTGGCTCTTTTGTACGCTTGTGTCGAGCACCATACGGCGGGTCTTTCTGTCCTTCCGAACTTCTTCTTTCTTCTTCTTCTCTCGTGGTTGATCCTAAAATACTCCATATGAAGCTGCTCAGTCTGAAAACCTTGCTGAAGAAGCGTCGCTTGCGATGGCTGGGGCATGTGCATTGTGTGTGTACATTTTGTATACGTAGAGAAATTACATTACGTAAACTCACGACAGTATCCCGGAGGGGCAGGTGAGACCAGGGTTTACCACTTGCTACGATCCAAGAGAAATAGAGAAATCAAGGTAAAAACATGCGGAATTCCATTTCCTGAACCAAATAACGGCACTGTAAGTATAACACCATCGTTCGCACAGTTACCGACCGATGTACCAATGCCGCAGATTGTTGCCTTCACAATAAACTCAATACAGACGGCCACCGTATGGCTACGAAGGCTCTTATTTCTACAGCAGTAAATGTCGGAACAGAATGAAAAGTTGTAGAGCTCCTTGCCACAGACGCTACGGACAATATTGAGGTAAAAAGGAGGTAAAGCGTAAGTAGAATAAATAAGATGCGTAGCAAAGAATACAAAAATGCTGTCAAATTCTTTTTATATCATATTCTTGACTAACAGTACTTCATAATTGACACCATATTTGAGACCTTCTAACTATATGAAATTAAGAAGATCTTTATGAAAAGAAGAGCTCTCATATTCCGCCTCTAGCATCATCAGCTCGGCAAAGCTCGCTGCTATTATACGTCTCTTCATGTTCACGCTACTTAACACCATGTGGTCATATGCATCCATTGAGGCAACTGGCCCTTCGACCCACATTCGTTTTTGGGTTTCTAAGTCAACAAAGTTAGAAAGAAGTTAGCTTAAAACAACTGAGCAAGATTGAGGGAAGGAGGTGTGTTGGGAGAAAAAGGAAGTTGTAGCTCAGAAACATCAGGGAATCGACGGATTTCGCCAGTGTCGAAGACCGTTTTGGTTGGGAAGAAACGAAGAAGAATATGCAGAGCTGACGGCCAGCCTCCAGTGGAGAAGCATAGGAAGAAGAAGAAGCCAATAAAGTCTAAGTGTTTATTGTCGCCTAGTCTACATACACGTTGGTGCGGATTTTGCACTGAAAAAAATTTAAAAATCAGAAATGCACGCATGTAGAGGTTGATTCCTTTAATATTGTTGTAGAGCTCGCTATGCGAACGTTCTGTCCCCTCCAATGTTCGAGGAAAGCGTGCGCCTGGAAGAAGCAATTTGCGATACAATTGACTCAGAGGGATTGCGGCGCAGATTGTATTGAAATATTGGAACTTACTTTGCGGTCGACGCTGTCTGTTCTGCCGCGTGCTATCTCAACGCGGGCGATGCGGGAACGTCTTCCGTCCATTCCGGCTAAATTGGCTATTGGCTATTGTGGTCGCATCCGTGTTCGGTGCACAGGAGTCTTTTTGATTGTACATAGACTTAAACTACGATAAATAAATTACAGAATGCTAAAAACAAAAAAATCTCACTTTAAATAACTTCCACACAACACAATCACTTTACCTGGTCCCAACTAGGATACCCTGCTCTATGTTAACCAGGCTGAGGTCATTTGTACAAATTTACGGCGGCCTCCAGTGGGCCCACGACCTCTGTTTTGGTAGTTAAGGGTCTTAACGGCTAGACCAACATAGCATTTGAACCTCGATATCTCTTAACCAGGCGATTTCCCAGACATGGTTCCGTTGGAATAAATGTCCGTAATTATGCAAGGAATTAGGGGGTGTGATATGCATCAATGATCTTGACTTCAGTCAGCCTCTGATCAACCTTTTTCATTTTCATTGCAAGTGTTATTGTCTATATTCCCTCCATTGCATAGAACTACAACTGACGGTTTACTCTGACAATTGCGCATAGCCGGGCAATGTAATTGCGCAATGTACATCGATTTGAACTAATCATTGGTTGCCTGGAAGCAATTGCTATCAGCAATAAGCCCGCCAATCGTACCTCTTCTTTTGTAACTTTTATATCTGTAATTATTTTCTGGCGGGTACAATAAAGAATATATTTATCTTGTGTTCTTGAACGGCGGCTCAGGTTTTATCAAATAAACAAGTATTGTTGGCATACGGATGGCCGGTTTCCTACATAAAAAAATGTGACACCCTAGTCCCAAATGGCTTCCCAAACGTTTTAGAACCCCGTTTAAAAACATTTCAACTGCACGACGGAACTGTGAGCCTCTAGGTCGTAAGTTTATTTTCCTTGTTCGAGCCGTTTGCCTTGTTCCTTTTTTCGACTCTGCCTTTTACATTATGTTGTCGATAATGAGCTGTTCTTGTGATATATTTATTTGTTTCTGATAAGGATTACACGCAGCTTACATGTGTTTTTTTCTTTTCGTTTTGGTTTTCGTATGAGAGGTTAGTGTAAGTTACTTTCTGAGGAAACATTGTGGTGTTTACTTGATTATTTTCTGACTGGTTTTTATTTTGTTTCAGGTAAATGTCGTCGCCTGATTATGGGTTTGGGGTCTCTAAGTTTAAAGATAGCTTGCCTGTTTTTTCATAAGGTGGAACCCAAATAGCGTTATGTGAGGTAGTAAGATAGTGATTACCTAAAAATTCCACCCATACCGGGACTTGAACCCGCGACCTCTGGCTAACCGTGCCAGCGCTTTCACAACTGAGCGAGTGCAGGCATCGGCGAAATTGTCCTCAGCACGGATTAGTGCAACAAAAAGAATGTAATCATGTAGGTGCAGCGATATCATTCCGATGTAAAAACCTAACTGCAAAGTGGTCAGTCGGGGCTGCAAGCGATGTAAATTACTTCAGCCAGATGTCGCTGCCTGTACGTAATACAGAGAAGTTTGTAAGGAGGTTCGAAATTTAAATTACACTTAAATTTTCCCAGGGCTTAGGATGTTTTAGCCTAGGTTTTAGTCAAAGCACCATCCTATATCTCTTACCGTTTTGTAAGGCAGTTGTCGATGTCCATAAACGGCATCAAACATGGCAAAGAATTATCCCGATCAATCCAGCTTTCAATTAAAAAAAACCGCATTGAAATCGCTTGATCCGTTTAGACGCTACGACGGAACGTACAGACACACAGACATAGGCTTCAGGCATAGGCTTTACACCCCTCTTTGCGTTGCGTTAAGTAAAAAAAACTTATATTTAAAATTCAAAATACTGAAACACATAAATTAGAGTGTATCAGTTACAACAACTTTTGTTCTAGCACTTTCCCTACTTATTTATACTGTATATTTTCCATTCTTTAAAATTTTAACTATTTTTTTGCTTTTTGGTGGCACATAATAAATATATAAAGAAACAAACAAATATATCGAGCGAATGTGGGTGGAAGGGCCGGCAAGGGACGACCCAGGCGGACATACTTCAACCGAATAGGGGATGTATTAGCAAAGGGCAAGATAAAAGTACCCGAAACCGGCCTGCGTGCACGCAACGACTAATGAATGTTGAGGAAGCGAAAGTGATCTGTCAGGATCGTGGCAAGTGGCAGTCCCTGGTGTCTGCCTATCCCTCTGGGATACAGGCGTGAGTTCATGTATGTATGTATGTAGAAACGCCTACCGAAAAATATTGTAGATAGTGATAATAGCCACTGCATTTGTTAAGATCGTTTTATAAATTCTTCTCAGTTGATTCATAGCTCTCGCAATGATCGGACGTGCGTGTTTGTGCGCATATTATGAAAAGTACATATTAAAGATGTCGGATATTGAAAACTTCGAAGTGAGCTACGCTCTAGTACTCAATAAAAGAGTTTATAGCTCTTGACATACTAAGTGAGACCCACCTCACAAGTACCGCAGATGTCAATCAATAGCGCATTAGCCTACTTCCAGGAGCCCGCCACATTGTGGCTAATTTCGCAATTACCGGCGGTTGTAACGGGAATCGAACCCCCCGCCCGCCGCCCCTGAGCTCGCGCCACTCCTGAGCCTCCTTGAACATGTGTTATTTTATTTGCTTGTTTTAAGAATATGCGTCCCAGGTACTACATCGTCTGAGTGGTTAGTTAACTTATATAGTAGGTGGGTATTGGCACAATAATAATATAATATGTAGGTATACAAAGAGAAAAGATATCTTAAAGTTCTTTATGTTACTGTTTTCTTTGTTCTCTTTTTGTAAATAAATAATGTTTTATTTTATTTATGCAAACTGCCCGGCGGCTGGACGAGAATGGTCGAGGAAGTAAAAAGTGGCTTGCCTTCCGGAGGCTTTTTTCTAGCAGAGGAAACGAAACAATATAATAATCCCACGTTTATACCTATATTGTTCTAAACTGGATAGCTTATATTGTAAATACTTTCTTCCATCATAGTAAGAAACATAACTTTCCTTTACAAATGCACTACCATCCTTGGCTTCCATCAAGAAACATCATCCACCTGCTACTTAGTTTCCATTTACCCGTTTCCGACCCAAAGTACGCTCATCAGCGGAATAAGAAACGTCTTATTATCGTTCTAAGACTCAGAATTCAAATGAAGTCTATCAATGCGCCCATGTGGAAGCTCATACCGAGCCTTTTACAGAAAATCCGACTGTAATCACAACTATTGGAGTTCAAATTCCCACACGACTCGATAAAACTGAAACAGGTGTCCATTTCACACCCAACGAAGTATTGTAAGTCTTAACTCAATTTACACAAAGTATACATTGGAAAAAGCTACGAAAGAAACGGACAGGTCATTTCAACTGTGCAAGGGGTAATGAACTTAATCTTTTATAGCGTAATGATTAAAATTCCGTGGCGGGGGTGGCGCGTGCGGTATCATCTGCTGCTAGTGATGGGTGAGGCATGCCTCAAAATACCCATTCGATGTATATGATAATGGATATATTCAACCTTAATACCGCGGACGTAATTATCTTCATCATCAGTAGCGAATTACATTTTTTGCTCCGGTTTCATCGATCAAAATGTAGTTGATGTAGTGCTTTACTAGTCCATGGATACTTTTAAGCACGTCCAAATCCATGTTACTACATGCGTTATTCTTATCTGTGAGATTGCTAAGTAGTCTTGTACCTTCTTGTATTGTGTATTTAACCAATTTAAAGGCTTCCGTAGTCAACTAATAACCTTTATAGTTTTACCACGTCCATCCATCTGTATGCCTGTCTATCCGCGGCTTAGCTCAGACGCGCTTAGTACTAGAAAGCTACATATAAATCACAAGGACATAACGGTAACATAAATCTTTAAAAAATTCAGACCTCCCCTACACCTAAATTCCTAACTCTTCTACCCCATAGTGGGGGTTTTTGTTGAATTGGTCAATCAAAAATGCGCTACACGCACACGGGCAGTGTTTTTTAAAATTGAAACAGGGTGCAAATCACTTTACCCGGTTTTCGTCCCATCCCTAGCAGCCGGGGTGCTATTAGGATGATTGCTGGTAGCGGACTAGTTCCTGCGGCCAGGCGCACTGCAGGATCGCTCCCAGCTTGTTTGAACAATGTTCACTGCAGATTATGCGCACGGCCTTTTAGACGCTAAGCGACTTATCTATAAGCTATTTAAGCGTAATAGATGGTGAAAATTGCACTTTAGTAGTACCGGGTTTATTTATGGAATTTCTAGTTAAAGGTCTGAATATGAGTGGAGTAAGAGAGGAGCCAAGTTTCAAGCGCTGAGGTATGAAAATACCTAAGAGACTCAGGTTTCTTACAGATAGCGAGTGGCATTGCATTGGTATATGTAGAGATTCAAACCCACGACCTCTAGAAAGTGAGGCAGGTGTTCTACCGAACTTTTTTACCAAGAATCCTTGTTTTGTACCGATTGTCCTGCTAAAAGTCCTGTCCTGCTGATGTTGAAAGGCACTGTAGGAAATGGCCACATAAATACGCTTGCACAGGTAAGTTTCAGTTAGTTTCGAATTAAACAATAACGGTAACCGATTTATGAAGTGAAATATTGTAAGCAAAATTAACAATAGTAAAACCATGTACCGAGGAAGATAATGCCATTAAATGCAATTAAGAAAGATACGAAAGTGAAGATAATAAAGATCGTTGTAAAAATCCAAATATAATTATCGAATCTGCCGACAAAGAATTTTAATAAAAACTCTGCAGATACCAAAAACAAGCATCCATCGTAGAAAGTGGCCTCAAGACGGCAAACATTGAACTTAAAGAATGGTTTCAACTCGAAGCACGATCAATTACAGCCCAAACTAATGACGCTGTACTCTCCGACCGACTTTGAATCAATTAAAACTCGCGCAACAAAATTTTTTTTTCCAGAAAGACGACTTTGTCTTCATTAGCATAAGAGATTTTGATCTAATAGTTGAAATAAGTTACAGTTCCAACTATAATGCATAGACCAGAGACCCAGCTTAAGAGAGGCGTGAAAAATTGTCCCTGCCAACTCCTTGGCACCTATTGGGAATCTTCCACTTGACATGGTCACCTGAAGTCCCTACATCGGCTGCGGATCCGAGTCAGTAGTTCTGGTGAGGGTTCACAGATGGCAACACTCTAAACCTTTTCTGTGATACGATGACTTATCGTGCGCTGCACGCCCCGACATCCGCACTATTTTGCACTCAGGAGGAGCTCATGACAGCAGCTGATGATGTTAGAGCAAATCAATTTAGTGTAACCTGTATTGTTTTCCACTGATACGCGCTGAAAAAGAAGGCATACCCAACTAGGTCAATTAACTCTGGCTCTTCTGCAACTATCAAAGCTTTAAAAAGGCGCCTATTGGACCATCATCATCATCATCAGCCATTTGATGCCTACTGCAGAACATAGGCCTCCCTTTAAGGGATTTTGCCACAATCGCTACACTTGGCAGGCGGGTTGGCGATCGCAGTATGTGGTTGGAATCTCAGGAAAACGCTGCTGCACATCTCCTAGTAATTTATTTCCTCAGTCGCCTTCTACGACATCCACGGAAGGAAATGGAGTAACGCTATTCTTAATCCGGCGACACACAGAGTGAACATATCGGGTATTAAGCATGCCCGATTAATACCCGATATGTTCTTAGACTATATTTTATGTTTACAGATGCTGAAGATTAAAATTCTGCGACGTGCGTGCCGCATATAACTACATAACTACTCGGCTTTGATTGGAGCATAACTTCTGTGATACAATATTGTGATCCGAGTGACTTTGAAGTCCAAATGTAATCTACAGATTAATCGGCGACTCATTTTATGAGATAAACATTATCCGAATGACATACTTCGACATTAGCTAGTGTCTTAACACAAAGTAATTACTGCAGCCTAGTGGCCAGAACATGTAGTTGAAAGTTGTAGACCACCAGATTTACCAGTTAATGATAGTAGTATATATTTCATATTGCGTTTATTTACTGCCGCCACTGTATTATAATGAGCTTTCTATTCGAGCGAGGCTAATTAATTGACAGAAACTGGTCGGAATTTTATGATTCCTCTATAAAGTTTAGAAAGATAGGCGCTGGGCTGTCTACATACCTTCGCGTCTCGCATTCTGGACCCAGATAATATTATATATTCTTACCATCATTTCTTGCTTAAACTGTAGTTAAAATTCTTTTATTATATGGAAATCGGCTTTAAAAAACAGCCTGCAAAAGTTTTGAAGCCAGATTTCATTGATCATAACTAAACGACGACTCTACAAAAAATTTCAGTTCATACACTTGACTACCACTAAATAGGGCTGGTCTACCATCCGTCCGTATGCTTCTCTCTGTCTAGCACGTCTAGCCCTCGTATACAGTGTCTTGCTCAGGAGGCTCTCGCGCTCGACTGCCTCCGCGCAGCCATAGCCAGTTGCGCATGCGTCGCCGCGCCGGCCGGAGCACGATCGAAATTCAAATATTTTGGCGCGACATGTGAAGTCTCACCAGCCAGTGCATATTGGATTTGTGAAAAAATTAACGTATTTGTTCATCAGATTGTGGATATGTTGGGTGTGTGTGGACATTACGCAGACACCACGCTGCGTGGTGTTGTTTAGTTCTAAGGAAAGTGAGTTGACGCAGAGTGGATTACAGTGATCTATGAAACCACTGGATTTATTGTGAGGAAAGTTTATGCAACGGTAACGTCTATTTTCTTAATGATAGATGCTCTTGATTATGGGAACAGTCTATAATATCGATGCAATGACTATTAATCGGACTTAAGTCAGGATCTTACGTCAGGTCTCTTTCTCGTGTTATTCATAGAAAATTATGCCAAACAATCTATTTTCAACGCCTGAAACTTTATATTTATCTGTCTTACCCTAGCAACGAAAATGGTTATTACAAGTGATTGTGAAGTGTGGAAGTGATGATATTAAAATTTAATTTTCCCCGGTCCCCGAGGAATGTTGAAAGCATAGAACCTGCAATCGTTAAACTTATGAAATTTTCTGCTCAACTCCTTAGAAGGTTTTAATGTAGCTTTTTACAATGTTAAGGTTGCTCTTGTAAGGCTAAGTTAATGTGAGCGAGGTCCCATTCCGCGGCCACCTATAAAATTGCCATTACGGTCCTTAATTACCTCGATAGATGTAGTTGTTACTTGTACCTACACCAACTTGTGAGCTGTATACACGCTTATAAAGCTACATAAAAGCTGTTTTGATTATAAAACGTTAATCGAAATCATTTGAAGACTTTAACAGTTACCAACTTAGAGTAAAGTACCCGTAAAATTAAGTGCTTATATATTTTAAGACAGTATTAAATAATCACAAATAAGTTTTAACATTTTCGAAACTGATATTCACTTACTGAAGTTGTCAGAATTTAACCAGGTAGAGTTTTGTAAAGATTAATAAAGTTGCTAAATGATGAATTGACGGCGAATTGATATTTCGGGAAGATAATTATGTAAAATTCAACAAATTTAATTATGTTAAAAACGTGCAATAATGCAAAAATTGCTCAATATTAGATGATCGTAGGTTAATATCAATCGTACAGTTGACTCTACGCCGACGTTTACGCTGACAATCCCCTTTAAACTTCAATTCAAAGAATTCATAATTCTAAAGTTTTGTTCAAAATTACACAGAAACTGTAACTTATTGAACGTTACAAGTAAAACAATGCGTCCATTTCAAAATCCAGATCCTTTTGGAGAAAAAATGGACAAAAAACTCCAAACTTAGTCTATTCAAATATGTTCCTGAATTAAACGACTTTACATATTATTCTAAAACCTACTACTAATGCATTGAACTGGCTTTAATTCCAGACATCATTGTCATCTAAATAATTTGTAATGTTACATTGTTGTTAATGTTACAATTCACACTCAAGACCTGTAATCAACACCTATGTTTGTGACAAATAAAAGATTTGATTTGATTTGATTACAGTAGCCCTTTTGGCACAAAGTGTGCTTTACATATTTTTTGAACTGCGTTTTTGGCAACCCTATTATATCCTCAGGGATCTTATTGTAGGGGTCTTCAGTGCCTTTAAAGACAAGAATGACCCAAAATCCAAATATAACAGTTCACCATCCTTGTACATTGTCAACAGCTGGTCTCTACATTTTTCTGTAAAATAATCCAGAAAGTAAGTGAGTACACGTATGCAAAGGTCGATTTATCAAGCTGCAAATAAATTACTCGCTGCTCGTAAACTGGGGACATGCCTAATTGATCGAAATTGGATGGTTCATAAATCTGCCGGGCAGGGATTGCCCGCGACATACCACCCTGAGTACCAACAGTCTATTACGCTGATGAGGAGACTCTCTTATTATCTTAATCTATTTGCAATCTCGGACCAACTTAAAACCGTAGGGACCCAGTATTGTAGGAAAAGGAAAGAAAGTAATTCGAAAATCACTTAAGTATTTTAATAGGTCTTAAAGAACACCAAAACTCGCTAAAATTAGGCATTATTGAGTTCTAAATATAACTCAAAGACAAGCCATATACCCCAGCACTCACGGCATTCAAATTATTTAAAATATTTCAATAATAAAAACAACATATGAGGAATGTCAAAATTTTTAGCTTTAGAATTAATTTATTACGTGGAGATTCTTAACAAAGAACAAGAACAAAGCTAACAAAGAAACTTCTCATTTGTTTTCAAAAAACGTTTCAACATTCTGGATACCAAGTGAAAATGTTTAGAATGAAACCAAAATATTAAGGTCAAGAAAAGTACATCTACTACGAGATAGGGCGTATAATCAAAGCTGGCAAAAGAAAGCAAAAAATATGGTGAGCAGAAATTAATAGTATCATTACATCAGTGAAATTATTAAAGCCACCAGAGATCAGTGAATGAGATTGGCAAAGACTAAAAAGGCTGGGGTGAGAAGCCTGTACCCAGAAGTGAGCTCTTTTCATGGGCTGGAAAGATACAGTGAAAAGACAGTGTCCTAATGTGACTCTCAAAATAAAATGAGCATAAAGTAACGTGGGCTTCAACTGTTTCGATACGAATACAAATAAAAACCCACTTCAAAACACTACGTCTTCTTCATCTGCTAGTATTCATCAGAAGATCTTCGTCAAATTGAAGTGGGACCAAAGGGACGTTTTACCTATTCGAACAAAAAATATATGTCGAAATCCGGTAAGATTTGACGGAGTTATGCGAAAAGATAACTCCGTTAAATTTTACCAAAAAAAGAAGGAATATGCGAATTAAGAACCTCCTCCTTTACTTACCTACTAACAGCGAAGCCTAGAACAACCGATTAGTAGAACAGCGATTAAGATAGGATAAGCTCTGCCAGTCTCACTTCAGTTCACACAAAACGTACTCTGTATCAGACAAGATTTTCTTACGTGTCAGCAAGCAATTTTAATGAATTTGTTTCCTAAGTTAAGTTACCTACATTTGCGAATTTGTAGGAGCTACCACTCGGTGGCGAAAAATATTGTGAGAAAACCTGCATGTATGAGGTTTCTGATATTAAGTGAAAGTGAAAAAGAGCACTTGGATAGCCTTAACTGTTACACGTAGGCTATAATCAAAGTCACAAAAGGTATAATTAAAATAAGAATATTCTTTATTGTACCAGGAAAAACACAAACATAAAATATTTACAAAAATACAGTACAATTGGCAGCCTTATTGCTTGTAGCAATAATTAAGTATGGATGTTTATTAAATGAACTGCCTAGGACCTAGACAAATTCAAAACTTTTTATCAATGGGATATTTACATCTGCTGGAGTTTCGGCTGGTGCACCGTGTACTTGAGCTAATGGAAACAAGCGTTTGAAATAATAACACTAAGTCTTACGTAAGCTATTAGTCTGATGCGACGCTACCGCAGACAATGGTGATTTCTAAGTTTCTCCCGCGCAATTATATCGAGAACGATGGCTAATGCAGGCCTTTCTTCTTGAGACTTTATTGATTATAGGAGGTAAAGCTGAATATTCGATGGAGAATCTTATCTACCATACTCTCTCCCTAAGAGAAGGCCTGTGCCCGTCAGTGGGACGTATATAGGCTGCTTATGTAATCTTATCTGCAACTTTGCGGCTTTTTCACTTGATTAAATGAGAATATTCCTTACAGCGTTTTGAAAGATCCATCGCCGACAATGTACAACTTTCATATCGCCAAAAAATTTGGCTGTTCCGCACATATTTTTGTTGATATTGTTAAAATTGATATGTACTGCTCTTTTCAAAAGTTGTTTGCATTTTTTTTCTTATTTTTCTACAGCACGCTGTGTTCTCATCTTCTAATTTTATTCCGTAATACCTAATCATAACTATTGAAAAAAAACTCATTCGTTTTTGACACAATTTAAGAAAAAAGATCGGAAAAATATCTAGACTTGTAGAGTAAATCTAAAAAGAGGTTCGCGTACAAAAAGGCGAGAACGCTGTCATTACTGGCCACTAACATAATTTAAAATTTATAACCTTACTTTTACGTTACATAATCGAATCGGAATCCTTCTAAGACCGCCTGGTACGTCCTGGATCGAAGTAAAAGCCCAGTGAGCTCTGTGGCGCAATTATGGTAAATTCTTGAACGTTTTACATTGGAACCCGCAACTGGCATTATGCGTGATATTAATTTCATTACGCCGCGGTCTGTCGGGGCCGGGCAGACACGTAGACCAAGCGATATACAATAAATGTACAGAATACCCACTACACATGGTTGTCTGGAAGATATTACTTTTAGTAATAAGGCCGCCAATTGTACTGTACTATATTATTGTTAAACTCTCATATGTAATTCCTGGTGTACATACAATAAAGAATATTCTATCTATCTATCTACGCTATAAATTAAAATTAAAATAGTTTATTTGTTATAAAGACTCACGGCCTTATATAGAAAAAACACGATACCTCTAAAGCACTCCTAAGAGGCAGTTTATTTAATCTGTGGTTACGATTTTTCCTTGAAAAATCTCCACCATAGATTATTTTAACTGGCGGAGAAGAAGCTAACAAAAAAACCACGCAGTTATTCTTTTAAAACACTCCAGGAAGAGTTGCAAAATGGCCACTCCTTCTAAGCGTATCGATGGCAAACGAGGTTCACCATCGAAGTGAACGGGTTTGTCAATCGCCATGATAAATAGGTACGTTGGGGGGTAGGCTTGCGGCTCTCTAATACTTTTATTCAGGAACGTATTTTCAGTAGGAGTGAAGGAAGCCTTAGGTGACGATTCAGTATGACTGACCAACTGGAGCCAACTATACCTACGTCATCGACCCCAGCGTAATATTTCACCTTTTCATAGCCCCCATCAGATGGGGAATGGTGGCGGGGAGTCGCTGGATGCGGACGGCACAAAACCGGGAAGCTTGGAAAACCATGAGGGCAGCCTATGTCCTGCAGTGGGCGTCAAATGGCTGATGATGATGATGATGATGGTGACACTTTTCTGAAAAAGCGCGACCAAAGAAGTTTTAACTTCTGAAAGAAGAAAGGAGCCAAGACGTGGTAGCACAGCGGTAGAACGCTGGCCTCATATTCGGGGTGTCGAGGGTTCGAATCCCGGCATGTACTAACGACTTTGTTTTCTTTTGTGAGGCCTAACTTTGTAGTAATACCACTCGCTATCGGTGAAGGAAAATATCGTGAGGAACCTGAGTGACGGAGTTGTTCACATTCCTCAGCGCTTAAAATTGTCAATACGCGGAGAGCACGCGTGGTAATTAAGCCCATACTCTCTCTGCAGTGGGACCTATATACATAAAAAAAGATTCAAAACGGACCTTCTGTCTCCTCCCATTGGCCGAAGATGGCCGATTGACATACAATGAGCGCACACAATGGCGCTGATGCCAGTGATGAAGATAATGCGGGCTATGTTACTGTCGATGCTTTAAAGAAGCTTACTTGGCAGAATTTACGTAAATTATACGTGGGTCAGGCTCGCGGACGATTTCGTCTAGAGCTATACAGGGTGATGCAGAAAGGTCCAGGAGAACTAAATCGTAACTTATCAGTACAAACAACTATTGTTATGGAATCGCGAAAAAATATCAGTTGTTTCATATATTTATTCATTTATATATTTTAATTTAATTTATCTGTGATCAAATAAACAATTATCTTGTCTTATATTCGCTATATAACACTATCTATCAATGGAACAGCTAATAATTTTCACGCGATTTTAGTTGGTCCCATAAAAAAGTTTTTTTCTATTTAATTGATGAATTGATTAATACCTTTAAATTTTACCTGATCTTTCTGCTACACCCCGTAGTCTTAAGGTGGGACGATTTTCATACAACAGATTTTTTCCAAATTTGTTAAAAAATTTACATAATTACACACTGAAATTATATCTGTCTGCCTTAATTAGGATTTTCATATGCGCCAATTTACATTGCCTTGAAAAAAAAACGGTAGTTTAATACTACAATGAAATTGAACTTGTTTGTATGGACTAAATGGTCGATCTCATTTAAGCTAATAAACTACTGTTTTTTCAAGAACATATAAATTAGCGCAAATAAAAGTCTAAATTAATGATATACATAATTTCAGTGCATAATTATGTAATTTTTTTTTAACAAATTTGGAGAAAGTCATTTCTATGGGAATCGTCCCACCTTAACCTTAGTTTCCCGTACGCAAAGTAGCTGTTAATGTACTGCTAACGGTGTCCCTGGCTCCCGGCCTCCGCTGACTGTCCGTCCGTCCGATCTTTAAAGGGCTCTATCTTTGGAACCGTAATAGGTAGCCAGTTAAAATTTTTACAAAATATGTGTTATCACGATTACCTAACAAATCATATCGATATAGTCACATAATACAAAAACGCTCCATACAAATCGGGCTCGAACTGTGACGTCACAACTTGCACGTAACGCCTTATAATGTATAAAGCGTTTTCGAACTAAAACTTTCGTAATTTGGGTTCGGAATTAAGTTAATTATGTGTACTGCACATTACTAACTTAATTCCATTATTAACTAAGTAAGTGAATCCGAAATTATGTTAATAATATGAAGCGTTTGTGAATATTTGAGTTAACATTATGGTTGTGTATGTTTGGGTTTTTGGTACAGTAAATTAACTTTTTATCAATCTATCTATTTTATCTCGTAAAATAATGTTTTTATGCATCTACATCTACACCCTATAAGGGTTTACAGTCCAATGAAAAAACTAAATATAATAAGTTCTTTTTTATTATAGTAACTTTATTTTTCGCATTTTTTAAGATTCCGAAAAACCTTAAAAATATATTTTTAGGTTATATTCTTTTTGTTGCACTAACCCGTGCTGAGGACCATTTTTAGCCTTTAAAAAGTTTTTTAAGGTTTTAATTTTTCTTTCTTTTTATATATCTTCTATGGTATAAAAGTAATGTCACGCCAATCTAACTTTCCCATTGAAAAATAACATGTGTAACTAGGAAGTATTTTCTATGTCAATACAAGACAAGATATATCATGGTGCCCAATTTGATGAAAATTCGTTTAGCATTTCAAAAACCTATTTAGAGGCTAAAAATTCCACCCACGAGGAATTGTCGTCATCCTCAGCACGGGTTAGTGCAACCAAAAAAATATATTCGTTTAGCATTCCAAGCATTATTGAGCGGTAAACATTCTAAATTGTCAAAAAACACGCAAAATTGTACGGTATATTTTTTCGCGACTGCAAGGTCAAAAGAGGGTATGTGTTTTTATTGTGTTGTACAAATATTATTGAATATCGAATGACATCGGAAATTACCCTAATACAAGAAATAGGATCATGTGAACTAATCCTCTCACCATTTGTGCAGTAATATATTTGCACATTTGGCTTGAATATGAAGGCATCAGTGTTAATTGCTGATTGGATTAGTCGAGCATAAACCTGCAGAAGAGGAGTCTTCAATAAACAGACAGGTCTTAAGACGCAGTCAGACTTCATGAGGCATGGAAACAATTGTTTTTTTATTTATTTGACTTATTTTATTCTGATTGGTATTTAATATTCAATTGGTAGTATAAGTTACTATAAAATACCTCCTATAGGGCACAGGGCATTTCTCTGACAGAGACCTAGGCTTATTCTCCACGCGTGCCTACCGTGGATTGGTGATTAGGCGTGATTCTGAACACCTCAATCGTGTTTCCTTTATGGAGGAAATGGAAATATCTTTACTAAAAAGTCACAAAAATGCTTATAATGCCTGACAATTAACTTGAAGTCTTTGACTTTGCATGGACGTATTTCTGGTCTCATTGGCGGAGGACGCGGAGTGTGACGTAGGATTCTTCAGACTTTATTAGTCAAATAAACAAATAATTTAAAAAAAAACTGTACCGTAGGTGTCCATTGCAAAAAACTAACCCCGACTGCGCCGATTTTTGTTCAAGTTGTCTGTCGGGCATACAAGTACAAAATATTTATTGCAGAATACGGAAAATAAGATACAGTTAGCATTGAGCCCTGCTCTTGGAAATCCTGTATCGCATAAGAAATAAAGTCATATTATTATGTTCATGACGGAACTCGAACCCAAAATCTCACAAACGTGAAGCAACTGATCCTCATCTAAGTCCGCCCTTAATTGAACCGTCCAATCACAATACTGAGCGCATTGAATGCAGTCAGTTGGATGAGTCCCGTCTGTATGCAAAACAGCCGACAAAGCCACATGTCATTTATGAATAACTTGGCTAGGTATTTCTTTATTAATTTCGATACCGCATGAGCGTTGCGAACTAACTGGCCAGTAAGAATTGTTTAGGGGCTCCAGAGAGTAACACTAGCACCGCTGAGGAAAAAAAAATCAGACCTTCTTCTTTTTACAAATTCGATCTTTTTTATAGATAGATTTTGTAAAAAGTGTCTGTACAATCTCTCAGTCATGTTAATAGTAATTTTTAGAATTTTAAGGTATTTTTCATTGGTGGCGCTAGTTAGCCCACTGGATCCCCTTAAGGGCCTTGCTTTTAACTAGATACCTTCTGGTAACCGCTATGTTCGTAAATATTTCAATTTGCTGCACTATTAAAGATCATGACCAAAGTTAGAGTAATTTCCGTATCGGCTATGGAATAGATTAGCATTATGAACACTTCCAATGCAAACTATAAACGCTATGATATTGCCGATATGTCCGTAATGCAGTTGGAAGTAGAGGACTAACTGGTTCCAAAGAAATAAACATAGGTATTAATTTGAAACGGAGGGGATCGGTAAACGTAGTGTAGGACGGCCTCAGACTCGGTGGAGTGATGGTCTCCGCAGGGCGGCTGGCAAGAGCTGGATAAGAGTAGCCAAGGACCGTGCTCAGTGGCGTGCTATAGGAAAGGCCTATGTCCAGCAGTGGACAAGCGTAGGCCGATGATGATGATGGCGATTATATAGAAACAGAACAATTATATAGCGATCTCAGAAAGATGGTATGTACTCAAAAACATTTATTTTTCATGTATTCCTTTTTGTGTCGTACTTCTGGGCAAAAGCCTTAACATTGCTCAGGAATATAAGCGGTCTATATTTGTGAAATTCTAGAAACAATAGCACTAACTGACGGCGACATTTTGAGGAAAACTGAGTATCTGACGTATTCAATACCTCACCCGTTTGAAATTCGCAATTCCTTATCAAAATGATATAACGTGCATTATATTCTTTGTTGCACTAATCCGTGCTGAGGACAGTTTTAAAAACCTATTCAGAGGCCAGAGGTCGCGTGTTCAAGTCCCGGCATGGGTGGAATTTTTAGCCTCTAAATAGAAAGAAGTAAGAAAGAAATAAAGAGGATATTTATTTAAATTGTCGCAGAAACACAAAGTAAACTTCTTTACATTTGTACACGAACAAAAGACACGAACGGCAACAAAACGAAATGACATAGGCCTCCTTCGTGGTTTTCATAATCATGAGGGGTTTTTCCATAATCGCCACGCTCGGCAGGCGGGTTGGCGATCGCAGTATGCGTTTGGAATCTCAGGAAGACGCTGCTGCCCGTCTCCTGGTAACTGATTTCCTTAGTCGCCTTCTACGACATCCACGGAAGGAAATGACGAAAAGTTGCTGCAGGAAAAATGAGACGGGCAGTCGAGTCGGTGCCAATATGAATATTAATATACATACTTATATAAATAACAATATACCTACCTAAACCATAAACACATTTTGTGAATTTATATCAGCTATGTTTTTATAGAGGACAACATCTCGAGGTGCTCAAAGCGGCACGGGCAAAATTATGGAAGACCTCAAGTGATAAACAAAGCTTCAAGACAAGATTCACAGCCTGTACTGTATCTATCAAAGCCATCTATCTAGATCGGCGTAAAATAACTATAGCACCGCTCGCATCTTCATCTAAAGCAGAGTCAATTCAATGAAAATCGATTCCAGCCGCCGCCAACACCTCGGCCGACACCCTATAGAATGTCTGCGGTTTTTACACCGACACATCGGGAAACAGACAGATGACCACTTCAAAGAAGGTCCATTTCGTCCCATATAACTTAACTTACTTCACGCTCAGATTTAACAGAGATCTTAGCATAAGCAGCCTATATACGTCCCACTGTAGGGCACAGGCCTTCTCTCAGGGAGAGAGTATGGGCTTAACCACCACGCGTGCCCACCGCGGATTGGCGATTTCAAGTGCAGAGGTATGTGAATAGCTCAGACACTCAGGTTTCCTCACGATGTTTTCCTTCACCGTTAGCGTGTGGTATTGCTACTATATCTTCACAAATGTACATAACTTAGAAAACCAACTCATAGGTAGATGCCCGCACTGGGGATCGAACCTGGGTCTCTCGCTTCCTAGTCCGATGTTCTACCCACTAGGCTATCAACGCAACCAAGAGATCTTACTTATGTGTTATTTGCTTAGTTACTTAGACCAAATAGGGGATGTAGTAACATAAAAAGTACCCGAAACCGGCGTGCCTGCATGCAACGACTAATGAATGTAGAGGAAGCGAAAGTGATCTGTCACGATCGTGGCAAGTGGCAGTCCCTGGTCTCTGCCTACCCCTCTGGGATTCAGGTGTGAGTTTATGTATGTGTGTACTTAGCTAAATTCTGAGTCGGAGAACTATTCGGTCTCAAATTGCCAGTTTACTCCATTAGCACATTACATTACATACACTCACGCATGTATCCCGGAGGGGTAGGCAGATACCAGGGTTTGCGACTTACCATGAACCAGTTAAACCTCTTACACATCATCATCATTTATTGGTCGCTGCATGCGGTTTCGGGCCGGTAAGGGACGGACGTATTTCGATCAAATGGGGGATGGATTAGCGAAGGCAACACTTCATTGGTGACTTCCAAAAACTCAGTACTTTTAATAGCTCTTTAGTTATGACATACTAGCTGTCCCGGCAAACTTCGTACCGCCACAGAATCCGTTTATACGATTCTTGCACAACGCCATCTATATTTAAAACACAACGTTCGCTCGCACAACGCCATCTATTTTAAACTTAAAATAGATATTATCCAGTGGGAATGCATCACCAGGATATCAAGTACGCTATGTCAAAAATTCAGGTCTTTTTCTATCCGTACGCCAAGTTTCATGTAAATTCGTTCAGCCGTTATTGCGTGGTTGAGTAACAAACATCCAAACATCTTCACAAATTTTCACATTTATAATATTAAATATATCGCAGGAAGTAGGATTAGTTGATTACTATTATTACTAACCTATACTTCACAGATCAACTATTTACACAAACACAAATGGCGCCACATACAAATTCCTTGTGGCGGCGGATTAAGAATAGCGTCACTCCATTTCCTTCTGTGGATGTCGTAGAAGGCGACTAAGGAAATCAATTACCAGGAGACGGGCAGCAGCGTCTTCCTGAGATTCCAACCGCATACTGCGATCGCCAACCCGCCTGCCGAGCGTGGCGATTATGGCAAAACCCTTCATGGTTGGAAAACCATGAGGGAGGTCTATGTCCTGCAGTGGGCGTCAAATTGCTGATGATGATGATGATTTGCACAAATAGCGTGACTAGCAGACGTTTGAGTGGCAGACGCTTTAGTTTACTAACTGTTGAAAAGGCCATGAAAGAAGAAATTAAGTCAGTACTTTCGAAATATTTTATGTTTTCATCATCATCATCAGCCATTTGACGCCCACTGCAGGGCATAGGCCTCCTTCGTGGTTTACATGACCGTGAGGGGTCTTGCCATAATCGCCACGCTTGGCAGGCGGGTTGGCGATCGCAGTATACTGTTGGAATCTTAGGAAGACGCTGCTGCCCGTCTCCTGGTAATTGATTTCCTTAGTCGCATTCTACGACATCCACGGAAGGAAATGGAGTGACGCTATTCTTAATCCGGCGCCACACAGTACTTTCGAAATATTTTATCTTTTAGCAGATCCCAATCAAACTGAGACTTCTGCGATGCCAAACATTGCGCCTAAGCGCATCGCGACTTGTAAGGCAGTATCCTAGAGCGCGATAGAGATTGCAGATGCCGCGACACTTTCATCCGACCATCCCGTTACTGCTAACAAATTGCACTGCGCCAGGGACGTACGCAGGAAGGGGCCAGAGAGCTTCAACACTTTTGGCGCTATGTATAAAAGTCCGAAGTGCTTGTTGGACTCGCCCACTATTATAAGCAGATCAGGAATCGAGTCTGGCACTTTTTTCCGAGCTTTTCCCGAACTTTAAAGATTTGACCGATTTTTTTCCCTGTACTTGTAGTATAAGACGATATGACTTATCAAATTTCGTAGCTCTAGGTTAACAGAAAGTACCTTATAAATTTTGACTCCCTTGAGTGTCGAAATATACGTTTTCTGCGGCATAAACGGCCGTATAATTTTTTAAGTTAATTTAGATGTTTAATTTTTTCTGTAAATAAATAGTCTGTGGTACAGACTTTACAAGGCTAAAGCTTCACCACAGACTATTTATAGGGCGTTTATGGAGTGTTGTAAGTAAATCGTATTTTTGTAAATAGCACCGTATGTTTTGAAGTGAAAACTTAATTAAGCGCACTTTTTCTTAACAGTGAACGAAAATACTCAGTTCCAATCGGCCAGTAACAACTTTACTCCAGTCGTTAGTTTCTCATACTATGGAACACCAACTTAGTTTTAGCTAAGAGAAGCCTTAGTCTTTCTGACTCAACGGTCATATTTATTAAAACATGATTCCTTAAAACAATAGTCACATACAGTTTAGACAGTCTGTGGTAAAGGGAAAGACACAGATTACTTAGACTATCCATAAATTTATACGAAGCCCTCGGTGCACGAGGCCAACTCGCACTTGGCTGGTTTTTATTATTTCTATCAACTAAGCATGCCGTATTAACAAAGCTTTCTTACCTCTGAAGTCGCTCTTGAGTGCGCTGCCTGTCAACTTGCTGTTCTCTTTCATACAGTTTCTTCTTCTTCCTGTGTCTCTCCACTACTGGAGGTTGGCCGTCAGCTCATCATATTCTCCTTCATGTCTCACCGAGCAAAACAGTTCTTCGACGCTGTCTACATCCGTCCATTCCCTGATGTTTCTGAGCCACAAGTTCCTTCTTCTTCGAACAGCATTTTGAAATTAATACTAGAACGATCTCAGCTGTAAGAGCGCTTCATTAAAACGGCCCTAACTACATACCTGTCCATTTCTTCGGGTTCCAGTTCGTTGCGATGACGTTTCTTGTCTCCAGTTGTTGGTTTATGGTACATTTATACTGGCAACACTGATTGTCCTTTCCTGTCCTGTTGTTTGCTAATGGCTGATCATAGCGGTGTGAAAATGTGATTCAAAACATTAAAGTGTGTTTTCATAAGTAACCAGTGTTTGATTGAAAGATATTAACATGGTAGCAGAGCGTGGTTACATGGACAATTGTGTAAACTATATTTAGTTGTGAAAATTACGAGAAGACAAGTGATAATGGCGGCGAGACCAAGTGACATAAATATCCCAATTTTCGACGGGGCAGATTACAGTAACTGGAAAATAAGAATATTAAAGTTTTTACAATTTAAGAAATGCAAAGATGTGGTTATGCGCAAAAAAACCAAGTCCGACGATGAAACATGGGAAGATCGCGATGTTCAGGCTACCAACTATATATACAGCGCCATATCTAACAGACAATTGGAATATATAAGCGAACTGGAAACCGCGTACGAGATTATACAGAAGTTTGACGAAATGTATCTGAAGAAGTCGACAGCCTTGCAAATTACTTGCCGTCATAACCTAGAAAATGTAAAACTGAAAAATTACTCGGATGTGACATTGTTTTTCGACGATTTTGAAAAGGCAGTAAACGAGTTGAAGCAGGCGGGTGCTGCTATTACCGAACAAGAAAAATTGAACTATATGTTAAAAGCCCTGCCGCAGAACTATAGCTACATAGGTGACTTGATTGATGTTTTGCCTGAACGAGAACGGACAGTTGATTATTTAAAGAGTAAAATTAAACTAAAGAATGCCGATGAAAAATCCAATGAAGGATTTCATGAGGCATCAAATGCTTTTCGAGCGGAAGCCAGGCCAGCTTCAGTAAATAAAAAGTGTTTCAAATGTGGATTATTTGGCCATGTAAAAAGAGACTGTAATACTCGTACTGATACATATCGAGGAAGAGGCCGTGGATACTCAGGTATTAGAGGTAGAGGAATGCACAATAGCAGGAACTTTCATAGAGGGCGAGGAAACTATCAGTATCAACAACAAAGAAACTATACAGGTGAGCCTCAAGGAAATTGTTTTCACACAACCATTGCAAATAGTACATCAACAAGTGCAAATGAGATGCCAAAGAAGGGTCAAATAGAATGGTTACTGGATAGCGGCTGCACAGATCATATAATAAACACCGATGAATATTTTGAGCGATGCGAAACATTGAAGAAACCTGTGAAAGTAAAAATTGGTGATGGCAGAATATTAGAGGCTACTAAAGTTGGTGATATCAATGCTTATTTCCCAGTTTCCGGAGAAAAGTCAGAGGTAAAGTTGACAAATGTCTTTTATGTGAAAGAAATGAAGGCAAATTTACTGAGCTACTCGAAAATTACTGACAACAATTCAGTTGTGTCAAGAGGAAGATTATCAAAAATATATAACCCATATGGAGAGCTTATCGCTGTGGCAATAAAGGATCAAAGACTGTATAAGATGACAAGTTATGTTAATGAAGAAATGCTGGAAGCAAGTGTGAGCAAAAGAGTAATGACTACAAAAGAAAAGCTACACCGTACTTTGGGACATATAAATTTTAATAACCTGAAAATGATGTGTCAAAATGAATCACTAGATGGACTGCCTAAAGAAATTGAACCGGATTATTTAAAGTGCGCAACATGTATTGAGAATAAGATGCATAACTTACCTTTTCAAAATAACCGTAGAAGAGCAGAGGATATACTAGAGATAGTTCACACGGATTTAAATGGGCCTCACCAGACCACCGGCGACCATGGAGAAAAATACTTCTTGAGTTTCATAGACGACTATAGTAAATTGGTCAAAGTTTATTGTATCCGGACAAAAGACGAAGTATATGATTGCTTTGTGCAATATGTAAATGAAGTTCAAAATCTCACTGGAAAGATGATAAAAGAATTAAGATGTGACAACGGGAAGGAGTATATAAATTCAAGAGTGTTTCAATTTGCAAAAGAGAAAGGTATAGTAATAAAACCCTGTCCTGCATATGTACATCAACTTAATGGAACTGCGGAGAGGTACAACCGCTCATTAATGGATATGGGAAGATGTCTTCTGTCAGAAGCGAAGGTTGAAAGGAAATATTGGCCAGAGATAATAAAATCAGCTGCTTATCTCAAAAATAGAACCCTGACTAATACACTTGAAAGGAAAACTCCCTATGAAATATTCTTTAAAAGGAAAGCATCAGTTAAGAATCTGAAAATGTATGGTAGTAAAGTGTTTGTACGCATACCAGAAGAAAGAAGAAAATCAAAGTGGGACAAGAAGGCAGAAATTGGTATCTTACTTGGATATACTGACACCGGATATAGAGTATTGATGAATGATAAAGTGATAATAGCTAGACATTGTGATATTATAGAAGAAGATGTGACATTATGTGGACTTGATGATGAGAACAATGAAAAGATTGAAAAAGAGAAGGCAGAAAAGGATTTGGACAAAATAAAAGAGAAAGAAAAGGATACTACGGAAGACCTGGACAAGAAAAGTGATAGTGATGGTGAATGTAATACTGATGAAGACAAGAAAGAAGAGAAAACAAAGAGAGAAGTAAAGCCACCAAAACGGTTTGATGAAGAATTTGGCTATTACTGTATAAGTGTAAACTACTGTGACGCTATGAACCCTGAAAGTTTTCAGGAGGCGGTGACCTGTCACGATTCAAATGAATGGAAAATAGCTATGGACCGTGAAATGGACAGTCTAGTAAAGAACAAGACATGGACACTTGTGGATAAGCCATCCAAGGACAAAAAGGTTATTGATGTGAAGTGGGTTTACAAAAGGAAGAGTGACAGTGAATATAAAGCCAGGTTAGTGGTAAAAGGGTTTCAGCAAATTGACTGTGTTGATGATACTTATTCTCCTGTTGCTAAAATGCCAACTTTAAAAGTCTTATTGTCATATTGTTGTCAAAATTCATTGGAAATCCATCAAATGGATGTAGAAACAGCCTTTTTAAATGGTAAAGTCTTGTCTGAAGTTTATGTAAAACAGCCAATTGGTTATGAAGATGGCACGGAACGAGTTTATTTGTTAAACAAAGCATTGTATGGTTTAAAGGAAAGTCCACGTGCCTGGTATGAATGTTTCAATAAATATCTGACTACTCTAGGCTTTCAGAGGTGCAAATATGACTATTGTCTATATTACAAACGGGAAAATGACTTGGCTGTATATATAATATTATTTGTTGATGACCTTTTGATTTGCTGTAGCGACAAAAAAGTTATAGATGACATTAAAGTTAAATTATCTGAAAAATTTAAAATGAAAGATTTAGGCAAAGTAAAAAATTACATTGGTATAGATATTGAATATAATTATGGACAAGACAACATTCTAACTTTGAGTCAAAAACATTATATTGAGTCATTAGCTAAACGTTATGATATTGAAAATGCAAAGTTGTACAAAACTCCTATGGAAATAAACTTAAAACTAGAAAAATGTGAACTGAATGAAGATGTGAAGTATAGAAATTTGATAGGTGCACTTTTGTACATCAGCTCTGGTACTAGGCCAGATATATCTTTCTGTGTAAATTATCTGAGTCGCTATCAAAATTGCTGTGATGAGACACATTTTAGATATGCACTGCGAGTCTTAAAATATTTATTTTTGACAAAAGACCTAAAATTGAAATATTTAAGAAATTGTAATGCGGATATATTAGATTGCTTTGTTGACGCCGACTGGGCAGGTGACATAACAGATAGAAAGTCTACCACTGGTTTTGTAATAAGATTATTTGGCAATGTCATCTACTGGAAATCCAAAAAACAAAATTGTATTACAAAAGCATCCACATTTGCAGAATATGTAGCACTGTCAGAAGCGGTAACAGAAATTAAATTTTTGATTTACTTGATAAATGATGTATTTACAAAAATTTGTGAGCCAGTTAAAGTGTATGAAGATAATTCAGGTGCAATAGCAATAGCTAAATATGGAAACTTTACTAAAAACTCCAAACACATAGAGGTACATTACCATTTCATACATGAGAATGTCAAGAAGGGAATAATTGAAGTTGTAAAAGTAGAGTCAGAAAATAATATTGCTGATATCTTAACTAAGGCTTTGGGAAATGTTAAATTCATTAAATTTAGAGAAAGTTTAAATATTCAGGAGTAAAATGAGAAATAATAGACATGTTAAGTTTCTGAACTGATTTATTTTATAACAAGTTTAAAGTTATTTCTGTACTAAGAGCATGTAAGGTATTATCTTTGAAATGTGTTGCAATATAAATGTAAGGAGGCGTGTTGGTTTATGGTACATTTATACTGGCAACACTGATTGTCCTTTCCTGTCCTGTTGTTTGCTAATGGCTGATCATAGCGGTGTGAAAATGTGATTCAAAACATTAAAGTGTGTTTTCATAAGTAACCAGTGTTTGATTGAAAGATATTAACACCAGTTCTTTGCGTGACTGGAATATAGCAAATTGGTCTATGGGCTAAAGGAGGAAACTTGATTATGTGCGGCGGTTTTATAGTGGCACCTCTATTACTTGGACAAATTCCTCGTTCAGTGCATTTTTATCGGAGCTATAAATTTTCTAGTATTTTATGGTCTATTCATTGTGAACTTGATTCCGGAATCACTTACTATTTAGTGCTTACGAAAGTTTGAATTCAACAATATGGTCTGCTCATTTATCATTTCTTGTTATCATCGAAAATGTGCCAGCAAAATATGTCATCACACCACATCGCTTATGAATTTTGCTTGTAGATGTCATACCATCTACGCGTTGACTTGCATAACTGCTATTTACAGTTACCTCCCATTCTTCTTCTGAGCGTATCAAAGGAAAGAAGGCTCGTCATCGTCGTCATCATCATTGTAAAAGTTGTTCGTATAAACTAGTAGAACCCCCCATTTTCGGGCGTTAGTTGTCATCTCGGCCGCTTTCAAAACTGGGATGCGGGCGACTCTCCTCTTTATGAAATAGTTATTGTTCATCTCGTCCCTTATCACTTTTTCATAAGGGACGACTTTTCCTCTTAGGCCTTTGCTAATAGTCGATTGGGATTAATGAAGTAGCGACAGGAAAATAGAGATAATTTTAGGATCTATACGTGGATACTTTTACACTCTATAGGTTTGTTAGAAATTATTTGTCACTTCGCACTTCGACTTACTAGTCACCACTCTCTGATTCATAATTGCTGACATTCCTATGTTATGTGGTTCGTTGAGTATTTATTCTTCTGAGACCACTTGCTTTATAGCAGCCACGCCGACGTGAACAGGTTCCTGTCAACAAAGTAAGGTTTCTCATAGAATGTTCTTGCTGTTCGCACAGTGGGGCTTACCCTGTCCCACTGTATCAATAATTACAGTAATACGATCTATCCATCTGCCTTTGCCGGCGCACATGTCTTTAACATCATGTTTAACGGGCATAAAGGTTCCAAACCGAGCTCAGCCTAGATGCTACAGTTCAATTATTTATTTATAATGTTCCTTTGGTGCCTTGGGACATAAATCGTGGAAGAATATTGCAGAAGGTTCGGTTAACGGAGAGTGCAAGTGGCTTACGCATACGCTGGAAGTTTACGCTGCTTAGAATGATTCTGCGCTCAGAATATGTTTGATATGAACCAAGTTTTACTTCTTGCATTAATTAAACATAGAGTTATAAACACTTTGTCGATTCTCGCTAAATATATGTTTGTTGTATTTACCTCTTTTAAAGTGGAGACCAAAATCACTGCTTCATTTTTTCATGCAAATGGATCAGCGTTTAGGTAGTTAATTTCATGGTAATGACTAATGTTTAATTACCTGCATCAGCAAAGCTTAGTCTCGACTTCACAATGTTCTTAACTTACTGACCTTCAATCCTTTCTGCCTAAAGGAGATCTTTTGTATCATCCTATATTTCGCTTCGGAGGCATTCTTTACCCCGGAGCTGATCATTAAAGTCGCCAGACCGCTGTGAGTTAGCGGCGCGCCCGGCTCCGCCCAGGGCAGCGCTCGTCCTTTGTTTTTCGGAATGCTAATTGTTTTTTAATGAGATAGGCTTCTGAATACTCGCTTGTATCGCGTCCTATGTGCTGAGGTAATAGGATTTCTCAGGGATTGTATAAGTGTCGTTTTCTTTTTTTTGTTTGTGGAATGATAGCTTGACAGTGCTATTACTGGAGTGTTTGAGATTCTTGACTTTACGTAATCTGCTAAGTATATTATTGTATGGTAGCTGTGTTTCTTAACAGACAATGACTCCGAACAGAAATTCTTTCAGCCACGAATTCTATTTTTATTTATTCAAAAATGCAACAAAATTATCCCTATAAAAGTAGCCACTTACACATTTAAAGTAGCTGTTTAAGCATTCCCTTGTGAACTCTCGCCACCGAAGTTCGGAAGCCTGTAGAATTAAAAATCCCACATTACTTTAGACCGCGAGGCCCAAGCAAATTGTTCCAAAAAACGTGCCTCTATCCCGCTTTTCCCTCGGGCTAATGCCAATGTATGAAAGAGATAGATATGTTTAAGTTAATGGCACTTTTTGCCGGGCCTTCGGTTCATTTGCATGAGGCTGCGTGTGCAGGTTTTTGAAGCACAAAATAATATATCCAGTGACCAGAAGTGTAGCCCAGCAAAGTTTGCATGATAAGCGATCAAGTTATATCACTCAGAGAAATCTAAAAATAAAGATAATTTAATAATGGAAACTATTTTTAACGAATATAAGAATGTCACAGAATGACACCACATAACATCTACAAAAAGTTTAACTGTTAAGCCTATGCTTCGAATGCTATCGTGTTTTGTAATCGTGGGTAGATTTTGTGAAATTGAATTACTTAAAAAAATATTGTCTTACTTTTAAATTAGCCTACGTTACCGACTTGCTAAGTGAAGCGTGACCAAAGCCATTCTTTTGCTTGTATTTATTTAGAGCTTCGCGGCGGTTTATAAACACGCCGTCCGATAACGGTCTACAACCTGTTCCTAGCTCAATATAGGTCGCTCCTGCACCTCACTATTTGGCATCTTGATATTGTGGCATACCAATCAATTGTTATTTAAATTCACTAGGTTTCCCTCACGACGCTGTTTTGGTTTCCCAATTTTGGTTTATTTGTGCAAAATAATTTGGATGAAATTTGTATCCGAATCGATGTAGCAGATTTAAGCCTTATTGCGTGAAAATGACAAACATATTACCTAATGTTTATATTGTATCGGTGATTATTACGTGGAAAGAAACCAGGAGTGGGTTTTATTAAAAAATGTGGGTCGAGAAACATATCGAATGATGTGTCAGCAGTCACAAACATAACTTGGGATCATTGGATTAGTAAGAGTTATTAAAAGGAGTTTATTGCCCAAAATGGTAATGTTACGACTTCATTTCCATGTTGTATCTTTTCGATATTATTTGCGCTGCCGAGTGCAGTCTTAATGAAGGCAACGGTCAGTCGAGTTCAGTACGTCATTACCATACTAATGTCTTATTATGAAGTTGCAATAAACTCTTTGAGGAGTGAGGTAGCGCAGGGTGTACTCTGGGATCCGCCTTGTTACTAATAAATGTTTATATAAAAAGTTGGAATCAGTCAGTTTACAATATTGCTCATAGTTTCGATATTTAGATGTGTTTAAAAACGAATCAATTTACTTTCTAATATTTATGCAGCTTATAACACATTATTTATAATATATCTATGTCACATCTATATCGATGCTGAGACTAGATAATTCCATTATGAACTACCTATGTTATAAGAAGTGAATGGACAGCTTAGTCTGCTAGCTAGACCATACCATGTAATCAAAGACAGGGGATCACAAATCATTGGAACCACTAATCCAAGCCACACAATAGTGATGTACCGATCATATAACCGAGTTGATAATATCGATAATTATGGCTTATTCGAGTTAGCCCTCGACTTGGGCTACAATTAGTGTGGTGCTCGGTAAATATATCGATGAACTTCAGCGTGGATGTCAGAAAATACAATACTGTGATTAGTGATCATAAAATAGTAAATAAATGTTAGGAGATAAGTTGCACTTATACGTGATTGTAAAGAAAGGGCTAAAGATACGCCACAGCAAATTTTCATTATAGAAAAGATTAAACCATAAATCACAAACTAAATGAAGAAAGCGAGGAAAAGGTGCACAAAGAAAATAAACCTAACCACAGAGCTGAGATTAAGTAGAGATGCGAACGAAATAGCTATCGCAGTAGGAAGGTAATAGCCCAGGAACAAAGTATTGCAAGCAATCTCGGGGTTAGCAATTTCTTCGCAAAATATAGCTGCAGCACTGCTAGATTTATCTTAGCTCTGTGCGGGATGCACTCTTACAGATTAGACACGGTGCTTAATGTTACTTGGGGGCTACGCAATATCTTCCAAATTAAGTGTAAAATTCCTTAATCACAAAATGCGATAGTACAGAAGATTGATCTAACCCGTCCCCTCTCATTGTTCAACGTTCGTTTGACGAGAACTTGATATTTATAATATCCCGGATGGTGTTGTCGTCTTAAATATCTGCTGCCGTATATAGAAGTCTAAAACCAAAGATTTTCTCGGGATCATCCGTACAACAAAACTCGTAGAACTTAAGCATTTTCTTTCGATCCTTTTGTACCTTTAAGTCTTGTTATTTTATCTACCATCGGCTAGAATTGTAAACCAAGTTTTAGATTTCATAAGTTTACCTTTTTAATAGCTAACAGCTATTTCTCAGCAACCTCTACAGGATTGTTAACTAGAGGTATTTATGAACGACTACTATAAAGTTTTACCAATAATTTCAAGACCGTAATCAGTGATGGTGGGCTGCTTAATAAATATTTTCAGAAAGACATCTTTGGTGTTGGATATTACGTGTATAATGGTGTACTGCAATAATCCACGTACTGGGCTAGAAGACTTCTACTGCCTGTCTTTAAGTCTTTAAAGATCATTTTGCAAGTACGTACTTAAGACTATATAGTACCTTCAGTGTTCTGTATTTATGCAACCAGACCGACTGTGTGGGACAATAATTATAAAGTTTATTAAACAGTGGGTGGGCGAAGGGTTTTATTGAGACGCGCGGCAGATAATCCATAAAGTATCGTTAAGAAACCTACCAATCGAATTTTAAGCCTGAAGACATTGCATTGATATTAAAACTCATAAACCAAGATTTTAATTAACTCTCATATATGCAAGATACTTAAGAGCATTTAACATTGAGCAAATTATTTTAACAGGAGCAAGAGAGTATAAGATTTAGTATTCAAATAGAACAGTAGAAAAAAAACCAAAGGAAATATGTCAGCGACGGCAACGAGACATGTAAAAACCTCGAACTCAGCCAATATTCTAATGTGCAAGCAATGGTGGAGAGTATGCTGGCTTTATGGAGACCAAGAAAAGTACTACCGACAGTTATACGGGAGGAGAAAGATGGCACATGCAAACAACATACACTTCGACCTACCTGATATCAAAAGAAATGGCGCTCAGATCACTGAACTCACTGACGACTTTTTAGACCAGAAAGATGTTGATACGAATAATGACAATAATATAGAACCGGCCCCAGATGATACCAAAATAGACAAAGTTAAAAGTAAAGACTACATTTTTGGCGTTGAAACGGAACCCATTTATGGATTCAATGAGTTTCAAACAAACTGGCAGAAAGACCAAAGACGACAGCCCATACAGCAAAGAGAATACGAAGACTACATCGACGCGACAAACCTAGACGAGATTTTAGGCGCGAACCTAAACGCCGATAGCATCAAAAGTATGTTAGAAAACGGTCTACCGCTATCTGATATGGGGAGATCTAGATCGCAGCCACAGATAATAGACTCGAAAGAGCAGGTTCATAAAAACGGCAATATTTTCGGCAAAACGTCGAAGACACTAAGTCGGACGCGGAAAGGAGCAATCGTCACGGAAGAAACCGTAATCTCCACTGACGGAAGGACTACAGCTAACCTGAAGTTCCAGCGGTCGTCAGTGCTGACTGGCCCGAACCGGACCAAGGAGGTTCTTCAGCCTTTGAAGGAAGACCGGATCCTAAGCAACTGCTTGAGAAAGAAGTGCGTCGGCGACAAGTTGACAACTACGACGACGACGCTCGTCACTGTCACGCAGACTTCAGTCACTTCATGCAATGAGTGAGTACTTAGTTTGTAATGGATTTTATTGAAATGTAAACAATATTGGTACTAAGGAAGGGATTAATCCTTTGTAATATTAACTTTTTTTATAATTCGACCAAATAGGGGATGTATCCGTTATCCATGTGGCGCCGGATTAAGAATAGCGTCACACCATTTCCTCTCGTGGATGTCGTAGAAGGCGACTAAGGAAATAAATTACCAAGAGGCAGGCAGCAGCGTCTTCCTGAGATTCCAACCGCATACTGCGATCGCCAACCCGCCTGCCGAGCGTAGCGATTATGGCAAAACCCCCTCATGGTTATGAAACCCATGAGGGAGGCCTGTGCCCTGCAGTGGACGTCGAGTGGCTGATGATGAGGGGATGTATTAGCGAAGGACAAGATGAAAAGTCCTCGAAACCGGCATGCGTACTAATAACTGTTGACGAAGCGAAAAAGCTTTGTCATGGGTGGCAAATGGCAAACCCTGCTCTCTGTGTAGCCCCCAGGATCAGGTGTCAGTATGTATTTATTTCAAATGACACAACCTTTTACGTGCAAGACATTTCATTGACGAGAGAGAGGAACAAAGATTGGAATTTGGTGGGGATCGACTGTGCTCCGAAATGGTTGGGTTTTCGTTTCGTTTTTATATTCCTCGATCACTGTCCCTCCCCTGATTTTGATGCGTTGTTCCAATTCTTACGAGTTTCTTTTAAACTTCCGTGATTACTAGGTACAGTCGACAGCACAGCCTTTACACCCGTGCACTCTTATGTCACGGACGACATTGGAACTAAAAGGTGAAGATTGGTCTGCTGTTAACTTTACTTCTTATGAGCGTTGGAGTTGAATCTACAGCATAGCAAGTAGGCTTATAAATTGTGTTCTCTGCGGTTGAATGTGCAGTTTGATTTATATTATGCAATTTCTCAAAAGCTCTTACAAAGGTGGACAAGTGGTCAGGCGTAAAATATGTCCCACACTATAAAGTCAGGATAATGAAGTATTGGACAGTTTTAAGGGCCATTAACTGACAATTACTATCAAAGGCCCGGCCTCTTTCAGATATTTATTATTATTCATGGTTCATGTAACTAAAAGGCTATTAAAAGATCGAAGTCTTTTTGAACTTTTTTCCTTCCTTCATGTCGCCATCTTAAGACCGGGCTGCATAAACCGATTGTTGCTACACGCATGCGTTTAACGTCCTCCCCATCAAAAGGTACGAGTATGTCAAAATTAGATATTCTCTTCCAGCATAAATAAATAAAGAGTAAGAGGTCTGTCAGGATCATGGCAAGCGGCAAACCCTTGTCTCTGCTTACCCTTTAGCCCAGCAGGCGTAAGTTTATGGCGTTGTAACGGTTGTATAATACAATCCGTGACGATATGATAACCTCACCACAAACGCGGAGATTATATGCACACATAAACTCACGCCTGTATCCCTGCGGGACAGGCTGGGCTTGCCTCTTACCACTTGATCCTGAATAAAGCACTCTTTGTGCGGGAAGAGCTGCTTCACCATTAAAAATGTTGTTTTGCTGATGAAAGAGATGACTGGAATTAAAGCCAGTTTATTACGCCGGATCACCAAATAATATAGTAGATTGTACAACAAGTGCATAAAACGCACCATTTTACTCGAGACGTTTATCCATCCGAGCGAGCTTGCGAGCGAGGATAGATATAAAGTCGAGTGTAAAATGGGTTTTATGGACGAGTTGTACACTCTACTTTTCACTTCGATTGCGAGGAAATGAAACAGCAACATGTAAAATAATTATGGTTCCCGCCAATTAACTTTTTTTTCTTTTTTTTTCTGTAGGGACGTGACACCTGACTTAAGGTCGTTACATACTGCTCAGTTATAAAAACATTTTCTTTTTATAACTATGATAAGTTGTTGTTATGGCTTAAATACTATACTGATCTACTAAATTGAAAAATAAACAAATATAAAAAATAATAAATGAGACGAAATACAAATTATAAGTTTATTTCATGAAGTTTTATTGTGTACTTTGGCTGTTGGTATCTTTGCCTTGGTCTTAGAATACGAACGAAACGAAATAAAATAAAGAGGTTGTTGTATGAAGTTAAAGATGTTCGTGTGGCTGTTGCAGCGATTGCCTTGGTCTTCGACGAAGATTTTACTTTATGCTCTAGAGCATAAAAAGCGACTTTATGTCGCCTACGCACGACATAAAGACGAACTTTTAGAGCATGAGAAGTGAAAAGACTATTTATATGGCCAATAGTGTCACTAAAGGAGAAAAAGCCTTGTCTGCGACACCGTCTCCACAGAAACCACACGACCACTATAATGATACTTCGCAGAAGCGCGCACAATGCTTGCGGTTTCGGTTTTTGGAATTTCAGCGACGCCTCACAATCCTTTGACATTGTGAACGTACATAAATAAACTTGCACCTGTATCCCAGGGGAGTAACGAGTTTTGCCACTTGCCACGATACTGGCACACCTCTTTCGCTTCAAAGACATTCTAGTTTTTGTCTTGCCCTTTGCCTGTTTGGACATAATATATATTTGCCGATGAAAGACTCACTCTCTGTAAACTTAACCAATGAATAAACGGAATCTAGTAGGTACCTCTGCTCACCACAAAACGGGATAGAATTGACCAAAAACTATCAGATATGAGAGTATGACTAGTCTTTGAGGTAGACTTTTCTTTTTGGCAGATCAGTGCGAATAAAGAAAACTAAATTTATTCAACAGAATCGGGTAAAATAGAGTCATCAAATGTAATTTCTTCCTCAGGGAAGAGACTCGTGCCCCTCGGTGGGGACATAATGGGTTGATGATGAATTTGATGATGATGAAAATGTAATACGAGACATTCAACATTTATTTGGTAGATAAAACTTTTATTTCACTAGTGAATTTTGACTACCGAACCCCTGAAATACTCATAGGCTCGGCTTAACAATTCATGTTTTAGGAGAGTAACCTAACTTTAACGTCTGTATGTCGTACGTATGCCCAACTCTGAACTATTTAAAGCAGTAAGACAGAGAACAACAACAAAAAAAGGAATTACAAATGCTTTCTTATAATTATCAAAGTGATGGTATACAATTGGCGGACTTGTAGCTTAGAGCGATCTCTTCCAGACAACTATTGTACGGCGTGGATTACAGGAGGAATATAGTCTGTAGGTGGAGGTACATAAATAAGTAAGTCAAGTTCAGATTAGCAAGGTCTATGATGTTGACTGTACCATCCATGGCGAGATTCGCACTTCGCATTTTGCTGTCAACACAGACATAGAATAACTTCTACAATAATAGTCCAATGGGTTTGACCATACATTATGTAATACTCTACAAAGTATCAGATAACACTAAAGGATTGCTGAAACGGCTTCCAACAAAACCCCCGACGCCATAGATAAAAACCAGAGATAGAAATGTCAAAATGCCTTCACTTTCCGAAGATTCCACAATTCGAAGCAGCGTTTTTTCATGTCCAACATCCATAGACAATCCGTCTATAAATTGCTCAAAGTCGCTTCGCCCCGATGGGGCAAGCTTCAGCCATCACTCTGGCTGCCTCTACACGGTAGTTGCGCGATAGCATCGACGGCTCAGCGGCCGCCATCTTGCTTTTGGTTGTTTTTTAATCGATTTACTGAAGACGCCGCCAGCGGCCGATCGATTCCCGACAAGGGCCGCACTCGAGAACAAACCGAATCGATCTCGAATTATAACAGTTTTTTTTTAAATGTTTTACTTGAGTAGATGGGACATATGGGGTCTAATATCCGCTAAACTGCGTAATCATATTATGCTTATGCAATTGATATGAAAAAGGTATTTATTGCATAAATTTAAGCACAGATAAAGACATCTAATACTTGAATTTAGACGACTCTAACTACCACATTGGTACTTTTGAAATAACACAACTTGAAAAAGAAGCGGATACTGCTTTCTTTGCAATAGAAGCCATTTCAACTAAACAGGGTGGTGTATCAATCAATCAATCAATTCATTTATTTGTAAACATAGGTAAATTACACAAGATGTCATAAAATAATGAAGTCGCTCTGTTTTGCCTTAGGGCGTACAAACTTAATTAATATTGCAATGAAAATTAGGTATGTTAAATAAAATGTTTTAACAAACAAAAAAAAAAACACACAGATTTAAAATTAATGTAAAAAAATGCATGATGAAGTTTCATTTTAGTAGATAAGATACAACTCAATCCATTTGTACCGAAACCGATATCAGATTTTTTGCGAATCGATTACAACATCAATCAAGCAGTCACAGGATAAACCAGGACCGCCAAAATCTTTAAACATATTTCTTGGCATCATCTCAAAAAAACCTCGTTTCGGATTAACCGTTCCTTCCTGACGTTTCGGAGTAAACGCCTTTTCAAGCGACATGTATGTAATTAAGAGCTGATAAAGATTTTAAAGGTTGCTTCTTAAAGCACACGGTTTATCTGAAAATTATTAAAGCGTAGAGTCTTTATCTGAAAGGTATTTATAAAGAGTTAACGCGACATTAATTTCGTCATATCTGTTGAGGGGTGATTACGTCTTAAGTGGATATAAACTAACATCGGATTTTGTAAAAAAAAAAAATTAAGAACGGTTGACAGCTGAGTAAAATTTACAGTTTGGATGTCAGACGTTCTTATTAATAATACGTTCCTAGAATATTATTATGAAAAGACTAAGTTTGCTGATCTTTTGACAATTTTTTGTCCAAGATGATCTAAACTTTAAAATGGACACCTAGTTTTACTTGTAACGTTCATTAAATCAGTGTTTCTGTGTTATTTTGAATAAAAATAGTTTGATTTTAATTTTATGTCAAGGGTGAGATAAAATATGTGTTAATTTTTCCACCCACAAACTAAATTCTGAGATAAAATACAAAAACAACAACACACTGCAACATCATGCACTATTTGTTGAAAGGCTGAGTCGGAACTAGATTAACACATCTATTCTACCTCTATAACTTAGGTTTTCAGGCCTCAAACTTTAAAAGACCAAAACATAAAATAAAATAGCCATTAATGCAACTTAAAAAAACACGATATAGGTATGTAAAAAAATTAAATATAAGATTGAAATAAATCATATAAGTCAGTATTAGAAAAAATGAAACGCTTGATGCCCCTTATTGGCTAAAGGCCTCCCGTCTTCTGGACCCTTCCTCTGTGTGATTTTCTTTGTCCATCTTTTCTGTTTTCCATCCTTGCGACGTGGCTCGCCCATTTCCATTTTCGTTGTTTGAGGTGGTTACGTAAGTCTTATATTATTATTTGTGTTACTAATCTTATCTTTAACTTTTATCTTGAGTATACTGCGTTCCATGGCTCTTTGGCATACTGCAAGTTTCTCTATATTTCTTTTCTGTGAGAGACCATGTTTGACATCCGTAAGTTAGTGATGGAAGGATGCAAGTATCCATCACTTTTTTCTTTGGGTGTCTCGGTAAATTACTCTTTAGGACTTCCTTGTAAGACCAAAACTTCTTCCAGGAAATATTAATTCTTCTCTCTATTTCTTCGGTACTCATATATCTAAACAATAATAAATTGCCTAGACAAATATAGTCGTTGACAAGTTCTAGTGTCAATACACAACCGTATCGTCGTTTATTTTTATTGATGTTTGTATCTGATTCGTAATTATTTTTGTTTTTTCTAGATTCATCAGCAATCTATGTAGAGTTTGTAGCATGATTTCTCATTATGTAGGTGTATCTGCGAAGAGAATAATATCATCTGCAACGCGTAAGTGATTTATGAATTCGTATGGCCCATGTCACTCCATTTTTGCAATCACGCAATCAAAAACTGCTATAAATAGCTTTGGAGAGAGAGGGTCATCTTGGCGGGCCCTTCTTGCTATTTAAAAAAAGGGCCCAGGTTTTTCTAGTTTGAATCCGCTTTCGCAGTATTTCTAAACATTTTGGAGTATTCCAATACTCGTAATCCCGCTTTATAGTAACGTTATGTGCCTGACGTACAAGAGAAAGATTCGTAGGATGTATTTATAGGATGGTAGAACTGCGCAAGAAGATTCAAATATAGGTTATTGTAGAGCAAGGGATTGAACGCAAAGAAGCCGAGCGGTTGTGGATGAATGAACTAAAAAAATTGTTTATATTCTTTTTGTTACACTAACCCGTGCTTAGGACAATTTTGAAAACCTTGGTAAATAGGTTTTCTAAAAAAACTGTACCAAGCCTACCCGACTGCCTCGTTGGTCTAGCAGTTTCATATCTGATTACCATGCCAGAGTTCATAGGTTCGATTCCCACCGGGGGGCCGCCGTACATTTGTACAAATGGTATCAGTCTGAGTGTATTTCTATGTTTGTGGTGTCCTTGCCTGGTTACTATTGCAACTAAATAGAGTTTGGGACCAGGACAAGTGATTGTGTTGTGTGGAAGTTATTTTTATTATTACTATAGCGTCACAGTGGTCACTCCACCTAGGAGTTGCAACTGCAAGTTCTATAAATTATCCAGCATATTTGTAAAAGGAGAGTCAGCTTGACCATCACTTAGTAACATACCAGGGACGCGAGTCTCTTTTTTGCATAGTTTTCCAATAGAGATATGTTAGTACGACAATGGTCGTTTCATTGACTCTCGATCTCCTTCGCGAGAAATGCCTATTTAATTTTGTAATGACATTCTAATTCTATTGCTTAGTAGACTACGAAAAAGCGTCAAATTACAGCCATTATCCTGCTATCATCATTCAGCCACAAGAGGTCCACTGCTGGACATAGGCCTCCTCCATGGATTTCCAAAAAGACCGGTTGGAAGCGGCCTGCATCCAGCGCCTTCCTGCCCAGCGCCACTTGGATGAGGTCATCTGTCCGTCTTGTGGCTGGTCGTCCTACGCTGCGCTTGCCGATATGTGGTCTCCATTCGAGAACTTTTTGGCCCCATCGGCCATCAGTTCTGCGTGCTATGTGCCCCGCCCACTGCCACTTCAACTTACTAATCCGCTGGGCTATGTCAACGACTTTCGTTCGTCTACGAATCTCATCATTTCTAGTTCGATATCGTAGAGAAATTCCGAACATAGCTTTTTCCATAGCTCGTTGCATGACCTTAAGCCTTCTTATGAGGCCCATAGTGAGAACGCTAATTAATCATCATGCTAATATCACTCTATTGAACTATGATGCATTTACTTGACTCTAGGCCCAGCACACACGTCAACATCACTTGGAACCAACGGCTTATGCTAATATCAATAACAAGCTGCTTATCGTATGCAAATCGATACAGTCCCATACCCATACCCTGGGATTGAATACATTACTCATCGTAAATTAGGCGGACTGGAGTCCGGTTACACGCTAGGGTTTCATAGAAGGCCCGGCCTGACCGGCCCTCAGCCTTTTTTAATGAAGCCTATATACGTCCCACTGTAGGGCATAGGCCTTCTCTCAAAGTAGCCTATAAACGTCCCAATGTAGGGCATAGACCTTCTCTCTCAAAGTAGCCTATATACGTCCCACTGCAGGGCACAGGCCTTCTCTCAAAGAGTAGCCTATATACGTCCCACTGCAGGGCACAAGCCTTCTCTCAAAGAGTAGCCTATATACGTCGCACTGCAGGTCACAGACCTTCTCTCAAAGAGTAGCTTATATACGTCGCACTGCAGGTCACAGGCCTTGTCTCAAAGAGTAGCCGATATACATCTCATTGCAAAGCACAAGCCTTCTCTCAAAGAGTAGCCTATATACGACTCACTGTAGGGGATAGACCTTCTCTCAAAGAGTAGCCTATATACGACTGACTGCAGCGCACAAGCCTTCTCTCAAACAGTAGGCTGTATGCGTCCCACTGCAAGGCACAGACCTTCTTCCAAAGAGTAGCCTATCTACGTCCCATTGCAGGGCACAGGCCTTCTCTCAAAAAGTAGCCTATTTACGTCCCGCTACAGGGCACAGGCCTTTTCTCAAAGAGAGAAAATGAGCTTAATTACCACGCAAGCCCACTGCCGATTGACTATGTCAAGCTCTGAGGTATGTGAACACCGCAGACACAGGTTTCCTCACGATATTTTTCTTCACGGTCTGTGAGTATTGCTACTACAACTACACAAATGAACGTAACTTAGAAAACAAAGTCATTGGTACATTGGGGATTCGAACCCACGATCTCCCGAATGTAAGGCCAGCGTTTTACCGCTGCGCTACCACCGCGCTCTGTGTTAATCCTGTTTTACTCTCTCTTTTCCCAACTTTAGTCCCACGTGGTGGTGGGGTCAGCTTTCCTGATTTTCATGACCTCGTTTATCGAGGCTTAATCCTGGTTTAAATTCGCTTTATTTTCATGCTTTCAGCACTTCACACTTACTATTTTATTTTTATTTTATAAAGCATGAAAATAAGGCAAATGTAAGCCAAGCTTTGGGGGTTATTTCTATAAATTATGTACAGCTCTCAACACATAGTTTTCAATTGTTATTTTCAAGGTCAGGTCTGAGAAGGTTAGATGATTTACATGTTTTACGCAGCAGCGGGCATAGCAAAAAAACTGGCCAAGTTCGAGTCGGACTCGCGCGAAATCGGTTCCGTATCTATGCAACATTAGACACAAAGATCGAGAAAAAACGGCCAAAAATCAAGTTTTTTTGTATTTTTTTTATTTTATTTTAATTTAAATATTTATTTTTGTAGCAAATATAGAACTAAATATTCTGTGAATATTTCAAGCGTTTACCTGTTGCCGTTATTGATATAGGGCAAAAAACGTAAAAAAATTACGTTTGTTGTATGGGTGCCCTTTATTTTATACTGTTTTTAGTATTTGTTGTTACAGCAGCAAGATAAATACATCATCTGTGATAATTTCCACTGTGAAGCTACCACGGTTCATGAGATATAGGCCTAGTGACAGACATACAGACAGACGGACACACAGACAGACAGTAGGACAGTGAAGTCTTAGTAATAGGGTCCCGTTTGGCACCCTTTGGGTACGGAACCCTAAAAATGTAAAGCTCAGCTAAACATCAGTTTGCATGATCGTGAAAAATATACTCTTAACAAAATCCCAATACTCGCCGAGACGAACGACTTTTACTATAACAGTAGAATCCCCCATTTTCGAATGTATTGGGTTTTATCACACTGTCGAGAACTAAGTTTACTAGATAAGTTGAGATCCCGTTTTGACATTGGAAATGTCTTTTCGTTCGCTCCAGTGTAGGCTCCGATTTCACGAGTGACAAGACAAGACCAGACAAGTGCGATCCCCTTTTACCTCAGAGAGTGTGAAGATATAATATTTAAAGGACTAAGAGAGCTGTATGGTGCAAAAAGAATTATTCAAAAAAGTCAAAAACGAAAAAAGTTATGGGGGAAATGTCAAAAAAAAATTTCTTTTATCGCTCGATATTTTGGGAACGGAATTCTCTGGAAAATTTAGTCAACTACAATTTGAGCCTAAAACAAAGACGATCAGGTTAAGAGTTTGCCCTGTAGCCTAACCTTTTTGAAAAATTTAAAAAAGTCAGAACGACATTATTCACATAGCATTTATGACTCGATTCATTTCCAATGTGCTCGATAGTCGTGTGAGGCACGAAATCTGTAAATTTTTGCGTGGAATTTTATTACATTGTAAATATTTAAATATATTTTGACTAATTTAACAAAGAAATATCCGAGCCGAATCTTCTACGTCTTCGTTTCGAGTTCCGATTGACCCCTGAGGTGAAAGCTTTTTCGTTAGCCCATCGGCTTAAAATATGAGCCTAATTGTTTTCTTTTTCGACGGCTGTAGTGATGGCCGCACATTGTATTTTTATGATCAATAAAAGTTTGAAGGCATTGGAAATGCTAAAGTTTGGATGTTTATTTATTATTAATTTATCCGTTTTGTGTCCGTCCATCTGATCGTTTGTTCATTCACTTATTAATTTATGATTTATTTCTATTGTGGCAAAAAGTCGTGATTTTAGAAGTCGGTACAAATTATAAAAAAGATAAATAATTAATAGAGGTCTGTGACTAAATCGAGCTCTCGGGCAAAGGGCTGAACTGATTTTAATGAACCTCTCTAACCAGCAAACCAGGTCTTGAATCAAAAGCTCACAATATACTTTCAATCCTAGATTCGCGGGCACAGCCAGTTCCATTATAATTGCCATCCAATAAAATCACACGGAAAATGGCTAAAGCCAAGACAGCCAACAGCAAGTGCTAATAAAACAGTCCGTATAATGGAAACAGCAATAAATAGCGATGTCAGCAGTCATAAAGGCATAAAATTGAGACATCATTGTCAGAGACGTTTAGACTATACTCCTTTCCACGAAACGAGCTCCCGAACAAAATCGTCCATGTGCGCCCACTGGTAAATGCGCGTGACCTTCAATACTACACTGCAATAAGTAAACCTACCCTACGAAGCGGACCGTCTTCGCTTATTTTTTTGCTTATCTCTAGCCGCGCGCATTGACCAATGAGATGCGAGTATTTGTTTCCCTAGTAGTTCGACTCGTGGAACGGAGTAGACAGTGTGTTATTTTAAGCAAACCATGAGAGTCGTTGAAAATATTCCGTTATACCTGTTAAAATCACAGGCCGTTATTTTCGTAACGCCGGGGGACGAGTCTCCAAAATGCATCGTTTTTAGGGTTCCGTACCCGAAGGGTGCCAAACGGGACCCTATTATTAAGACTTCACTGTCCATCTGTCTGTCTGTTTGCCTGTCACCAGGCTGTATCTTAAGAAGCGTGATAGCTAGGCAATTAAAATTTTCACAGATGATGTATTTCTATTGCCGCTATAACAACAAATGTACTTAGAAAACAAAGTCATCGGTACGTGCCCGCACTGGGAATCGAACCTGGGTCTCTCGCTTCCGAGTCCAATGTTCTACCCACTGGGCTACCACCGCTCGCCTTTGCACATATTTCTTATGTAATGTCCTGTTCAATAAAGTAAGACTGAATGTCTGAGATGTTCACATACCCCAGCGCTTGAAATCGCAAATCCGCGGTGGGCACGCGTGCTATTTAAGCCCATACTCTCTTTCTCTCTCTCTGAGAGAAGGCCTGTGCCCTGCAATGGGATGTATAAAGGCTATGCCTATTAAAATATGTGTGAAAATAATAGGGAATGTATAGCAAAGGGCAAGAAAGTACCCGATACCAGCGTGCATGCATGCAACCAATGTTGAGCAAGCGAAAGTGATCTGTCAGGATCGTGGCAAGTGGCAGTCCCTGGTCTCGGCCTACCCCTCTGGGATATAGGCGTGAGTTTATGTATGTATGTATGAAAAAAAAACTTTCTTTTAAATACGCCTCATCTGTAGTTCAAATACATTCCTTGAGGTAAAGGTCATCTTTCGGATTCAATCTATGCAACGACAGTGGGACACAGTTGTTGATTGGATTCCGGTTCCGGCTGTGACTTGATACATCGACATGAGTATTGCTACTTTCTCGCAGTTTCATACAAAAGTAAAAGTCAGTGCCAGAGAAAAAATGTCACACTGTTTGGGTGGCTTTCCTTTTCCGTTTATTCTGCGCTATGTATTGGTTTCACAATTAAGTTGTTTTGAAGTCTGATTTTCGAGTTAAAATATCTTGTTAATTCTCCAATATGATGTTGCCTGTAAGAAATTGCTATTAGCAATAAGGCCGCCAATTGTATCTTTTCTTTTGACATTGCTGTTTCTGTAACATTTTTCCGGCATACAATAAAGAATATTCTTATCTTATCTTATCTCTTTTTATTATTTTCTTTTATAAATTTAATATGAAAAATATATTTAATGGCCTCAGTCTGGGTGTAGTTCCATGTTTGTGATGTCCTTGCCTGGTTACCATAGCATAGGTATCCTAGTTTGGAACCAGGAGTATTGTATTCATCATCAACCCATTATGTCCCCACCGAGGGGCACGGGTCTCTTCCCTGAGGAAGGTATAGGCCATACTCCACCACGGGGGCCAAGTCCGGATTGGTGGAGGCTTGTAGACTAGTGGCTCGTCTACTGTCAGAAGTTGTCAAGCCGCCCTAAGGCCTCGTATTGTATTGTGTGGATGTAATTATTACTTTATATTTATGATTATTATAAAAAAATTGATCAACACCACACTTGTTATCATCTTCCTTCAGAGCTGTTACGCATTTTTTGCATTCTTTTAGGCAAACTTATGCCCATAAATTATACCCTTATTTCAGTGGGATGCCCTAATGCTGGTAGTTCAGTAATAGTAGCCCTTATCGCGCACAACATAGGAGCGAGAATCAATAAAAAAAGTGAGCAGGCAGTGAGGTGGACTGTACCACGAACCCGGCGCTCCCTGCTGAGATCATACCACTAACATTCCACGTTGAATATGGCATTACGGTTATCTCCTACATCGGGAACGCCAAATTTAAGTACCTACATAACCCACAGATTCGGCTGCTGATACTGGAAGTGCCGTTACACTGTGATGGTTATCCGATCGGCGCATTTCACAGTCTAATTAAGTCGTAAACCCACAAACATCGGACTTGTGTACAGAAGTACCTACTTACACGGGTCGTACTAAATTCCCGTTATCTTATTTGACTGATAAAATTATCAGTAAAATAAATAAACATAAACATTTACATACAGGCACATACATTGCTTCTGGCCCCACACTAGGATACCCTGTGTCGTGGGAACCAGAAACAACGACATCACAAACATGTAAACATCCAAGACCTGGGGTTTTTTTTGTCCCCAGCCGGGATTCAAACCCGGGACCTCTCGCATGGTATGCAGATGCACTACCGCTGCGCCACGAGGTCGTCGGCTCTATCGACCTCGATAGTCTCAGACTCTATCGAGCAATTCGATAGAGTCTGAGAATGGAAAACATTGCTTCTGGCCCCACACTAGGATACCCTGTGTCGGGGGAACCAGAAACAACGACATCACAAACATGTAAACATCCAAGACCTGGGGTTTTTTTTGTCCCCAGCCGGGATTCGAACCCGGGACCTCTCGCATGGTATGCAGATGCACTACCGCTGCGCCACGAGGTTGTCGGCTCTGTTGACCTCGATAGTCTCAGACTCTATCGAGCAATTCGATAGAGTCTGAGAATGGAAATAATAAATAAGAACTTCCACACAATGCAATCACTTGCCCTAATTCCAAAATAGGATACCCTGCGCTTTGGTAACCATGGAAACATGTAAACCCAGACCGACGCCATTTGTACAAAAGTACTGAAATCCCCAGTGGGAATCGCACTGACGACCTCCGCTTTGTTAGTCAAGCGTTACCACAACCCGCTACATGGATATATAGGCTACATTAAAAATACACATGATATATTAAAGAAGTTACCAAACTTTAATAAACCTTAGAAACCAGAAAAAAAAACAAAAAATGTTTTGAATTATTACGCAAGAAACTTTTTATTTCACTTTCTTCCTAGTTTTACGTTTAGCGTTATGAAATGAGCCTGTCGATCAAACAACACCAAACGTGCCTTCTGTAGGATTTTATGTCACGTGATCCATAGACAAACTTGTCTATTCTTATACATAGTATTAATGAGCGGTAGCGAATTTGTTATACATATATTTCTTTTATATGCAAAGATTGTTATCAAAACATATCCTAATTTGAACAGTAGTAAAACTAAGCCATTTTAAAAACTTAACTAATTTGATGACTTCCTTTAGTGATGTTCAGTACCAAACCTATTATACTGATTAACATAGAAATAACACAGACTAAATCGTTGTAACAAGTATTTAATGCAAGATCCTACTTATTTCTATCCAATATAAGATTGTTATTATTTTTATGACGTGGAAAAGAGTACGTAGTTAGGTACTTTATTAAACAGCTTCTAAGGGCACTTCTACATCAAGGCCAACTTGCACCACTTTCTAAATGTCACTTAAGACGCCATTTAAATAGACATATTTGTAAAGAATTTTAGTTAAATGCTGTTTAAGACGCATTTAAGAAAGTAGTGCAAGTTGGTCTAAAGCTCGTAATTAAACTCCTTGTTTAAAAAAATTTGAAGTATGTATCTAAAATAGTATTTAATTGTGTGAATTTCAATTTTTTAACAATGTAAAATGGGTCGTGTAGTGTAAAATAATAAAAGGCGTTTTAATTTATTATCAAAACGACGGAAATTAAAATAGCTCATGGCTCCAATTTTTTTGATGGGACTCATACAGGGTTATTTTTCAAATTCCCAATTTTTTACACCAAATTATGAGTTTGTCATTTATGACAACTTGAATTTTGATTTTTTGGATTTTCTTGGTAGAATTTTCCATATTTTTAAGCCTGTTTTAGGATGTACCCAAGGGAATTCATTGTCCGTAATGTTTTTTAAGTCACACTTTCTGTGTTAAATAAAAACACTCTGATTTTTATATTTTAGTAAAGGCGACTTTCATAAATCCTCATTAAAAAAAATACCTAAGAAAAATCGCACAGAAACACAAACTCAAATTGGCATGCTGTTTTTGTCTGTGATAAACTTGAATGTTGCATCACACATGCGTCTATCTGGTAGCACCCTAAAAGTCGTAAAACAGAACAACCTAGTTGAAAAGTTGTTTGACGTTCCACTACACGGCAGCTCCTCAGATGAAGTCGTATTGTTACGACTTAAGTACATGTTCTAGGCTCAACTAAACTATAGTTTACAGGAAAAAAACCGGCCAAGTGCACGTAGAGTTCCGTGTAAAGTGTTTTTACCAGCTTTACAGAATTTAAGAAGAGAAGTAATTTTCAGTGGAATTTGTACGAAGTTTTCCTTTTATAAGTTAGTCGCCTATTACTCGTTAACTTGTAAAGCCTAGCCGTGATAGCAATCCTTTTAAGTTAATTATACGTGCTACTACCCTGAATTTTTTCACTATTTCACATTATAATTTAGTTAGGGTTTAGTTAGCATGCTATATTTTTTCATATTTTAATAACCAACAACATTTAACATTTCTTTAATAAATTCACAGCAAAATTTTAAGGATAAAGTTGGCTGTTCTCGTGTCTAGTATTACCTAGTAGTTTATTTTAGCGTAGTTTTTAGGTTGGGAGACAGTTTTTACACCCTGTATAAATATTTTTTCTTCGAGGTCCCCAAAAATCCATGGAACATAGAAAATCGAAAGTTAAAGAAAGATAAAACACGATACACCTTGTGACTACTCTCTGTGATTCAATAACAATACTCAGTAATAAGCACGCAAGGTATTATTGGTCGATTGGTCGACCAATTAAAGGAGGCATACTTCCACTAAATAGGGGAAATATGGGTGCCATACTTCAAGTAAAAATGGGAATGAAAGGGTAAAGGGCAAGTTGAAAAGTACCCGAAACCGGCATGCGTGCATGCAACGACTAATGTATGTCGATGAAGCGAAAGTGATCAGGGTCGTGACAAGTGGCAGACGCTAGTCTCTACTAACGCCGCCAGGATACAGGCGTGAGCTTATTTTATGTTATGTTTGGGGTTTTGTTTTTCAAAATTCCACTCTAAAGAAGCGTTCGTAAAGAATCATTGGACCGCAGCGTCACTCCTCCGGAAACACCCGACCGATTGTTATGATTAACCGCCAACAGTGTTACGCAATCACGCAACGTTTCTCCAACGATGGCCGATGGGGCCATGGGAGATGTAAAAACACTCGATCCTCGGTGGATAACGAACTCTAACCACTCCCTTCCGGCCGCGAGTGGGGGCGAGAGTACGGCAGAATGTCCACTTTTGCTTCTTTGTATCTACTGTTTCATTAATCTGATGTAGCTGCAAATATCGATAGTCGAAAATGGATATAATTTTACTCTCACATTTTGCTTGAACGAAGTTTGTCAGTTTGATTTCAAAGTGTATTTTTCAGTGCATTTAGGGCCGGTTTCTGAATTGAGAATTTCACTAAGTAAATACTTAAGTAACGTTCTGTCACGCTCTTCTCTGAAAAATTCGAAGAGACAGCACTACAGTTAACTATTTACTTTGCGAAATTCTCAATTCATAAACTGGCCCTTAGTAAGGATATGCGTATGCTGACATGCATAATATTTTATTTCATTTCGCTTTTGTCGGAGTGTCAAACATTTAACATAAGCCGGACAAGTGCGTGTCGGACTCGCGTACGAAGGGTTCCGTACCATTATCTGTACAACATTTGAATATTTCTACCTGTTGCGTTTACCTGAGAGCAAAGACGGCAAAAAAATCGCGTTTGTTGTAGAGGAGCCCCTTTAAATATTTATTTTATTCTGTTTTTAGTATTTTTTGTTATAGCGGCAACAGAAATACATCATATGAAAATTCCAAATGTCTAATTATCACGGTTCATAAGATACAGAGATGTAGACGGACGGCCGAACGGACGGATGGACAGCGCAGACTTAGTAATAGAATCCCTTACCCTTTGCGTACGGAACCCTAAAAATGACCAACATGTTTTGAAATTTTATGCAAGAGAAGAAATGTCAATTTATGGCTTGATATTTCTTGAATTAATGAGCTAGGATCCACTCACTAGTCATTATTTCTTTTCGTATTTGAACGGCCTGTTTACATGAGACCAAAGCCGATTGAATTTAAATATAATTTAAAAGTTTGGTAGGTTTCATCTAAGGCGATTCTACTGAAACACTGTTAAGATGCAATTAATGACATTTTATAACAGGAATTCCTCTGATAATCGTGTTTAATAAGACCGTTGAAATTTGGTATTTTTTATGTTGTGCTTAACTTTAAAGTCTTCTGTTAAGTGTTCTTTCTGTCGTTTGATATCAATAGTGGGAGTGTTACTTGGAAGAGGCGGGCTGCGGGCTTCAAATGTGACTGCCGATGGAATCTATTAGAATTGGAATCAGCCAGTTTCAATAAATAATTACATTCAACAGAATTGAAATTGATCCTTATACTGCGCGTTATTTCAAATGCAGTACCTAATGGCTTGATGACTGAGTCTGAGTGAGCCGACGTTCTGAGGCAGATTGCTGGCCGTGGCTGGGCGAGGATGGCTGATGACAATGAAGCAGTGGACGGGTACGGGCTGAATGATTGATTGATTGAATCTCTTCCTCTTTCTCAAATTTACACTCTCTTTCACGGTATTTATCTTTATAAAGCAGCTTATAGACGTCTCACTCCGGGGCACAGGTATTCTGTCACAGAGAGAGAGAGAGAGAGAGACATAGAGATAATATGGGCTTAGTCACTACGCGTGCCAATTTCAATTCAAGCGGTTTGAAATGGTTGTCTGGAAGAAATTACTGTTAGAAATAAGGCCGCCAATTGTGCTATTCTTTTAACTTTATTGAAATAAATATTGTAATTTTAGTTGTTGTCGACTCCTCCACAGACATCTCTATATCAAACCGAGGCTAAGTGTGTCGTTAACGTATGAAGAGTTGCGAGTAGGTGCTCCACGTTTGGCTGTATAAAGCCTTAACATGTTTACGAATGCTCACGAGCACACCAGTTGTAGTCACATTGTCACTTGACTTCTTGTCAGGCGATCGACAGAGCCTTAATGACAGCCAGGTTACGGGTTCAGTTGACGACAGTCCTGGCTTCATTTTTTAATCTTATTGCGTCAGGGTTAAAAGCGAGTATTGAATAGGTGGTAGGCAGTCCGGGTACAACCTGCTTGCACATAATATAGGCTCTACTTGAAAACATTATTATTTGTTTGAGTTTTATGGGAACTAAGAATTACCAAGGCGCATGCAGAGAACAGAGTTTGCCACTTCCCATCGTCCTGATAGACCTCTTTCGCTTCATGAACATTAATTTATCGCTGCATTGAGATACTCGTAGATGGAACGAGAAACCGGCGGCGCACATGTACTCCGGTTTCTGGGACTTTTTATTCCCAAATTATCGTGGTAATTATCAATCATATTATTATTATACATTCATACATAAGCTGCCTATTTAGGTATTTAATTGTCTAGAATGTAAATTACATAATTTAGACAAACTTTATTTTTATTTTTGTAATGTTATTTTTTGTAAATTTTGTTTAACACGTATTCGTATGCACTGCAAGAGACCCCTTTTCTTTTACAGTTATGTCCCATCTTCAAAATATCCAAATGTCAAAACCGCAGCCTATCCTTCGGAATTTTAATCGCATCACCAGCCCATAAAACCGCCCATATCGTTAGTACAGCAGAATGCACTTCCAGAGTAGCCCCCCACTTAACCAGCATACTTGTCTCCGCAATAAACTATCGGATTCAATAGAAATCGCTCCACTCAATAGAGAAAATATTACGTCGTGTTACGTGAATGCTAATTGACGTCTTTACGTCCCGACCCTGATGTGTATCACAGAAATGAACAACTAATGGCCCATTCAATACTTTACGGCTAACATAAGGGTTTATTTCCAGCTATCACAATGGTGGAGAGATAACAGACGAAATAAAGTACCCCGACGGACGTTTGGTTACGTTTTTCCTGTCTGCTTTAACACTATCTGAGAGAGTTTTAATGTGGTCGTTGCGTGGCGTGAATATTGGTCTTATTCAGAGGTACATCCTCTGAACTAGGATTTATCCTGTGACTAGAATTTAGAAAGGACATATGGAGAGGATAAAGAAAGAAAGATTAACGAAAGAAACATGTTGAGCGAACGTGGGTGGAAGGGCCGGTAAGGGACGTCCCAGGCGGACATGTTTCGACCAAATAGGGGATGTATTAGCAAAGGGCGAGATAAAAAGTACCTGAAACCGGCGTGCGTGCATGCAACGAATAATGAATGTTGTCAGGATCGTGGCAAGTGGCAGTCCCTTGGTCTCTGCCTACCCCTCCGGCATACATGCGTAAGTTTATGTCATGTTTTATTCGGATACTCTGATTATTTCCGCAATCAATTAACCTAATTTTTTTATACAGCTTGTATCTGTATAAGTGAAGTGTAAGTCTTCTCTCAGAGAAGAGGAAATCTGAGTGTCTGAGGTATGTGAAGACCTCAGACACTCAGATTTCCTCAAGATGTTTACCTCTATACCCTCTGATAATACTATTGCATTTCTACTGAGATAGTTATTACTGTAACGAATATAAACGTATACTCGTAGTCATTGACAATGTTTATACTGGTTACACCAACATTTTCAAGTAACTGTCCTTTGAATTCTAGTTGGTCTATAGTTAATGCCTTATGCTTTCTAGGAAAGATCCATAGAAGGAACATTAATACTCAGGACGCTACTAAAACCACAGAGACGCCAAGTGTTGCTCAACCTTTTACCTCACGTACCTAGATTTTACTAAAGTTTCATGTTCGTATTTACTTAGATTATAGTCCTGCTTTTATTATTTTAAGTGAATGAAATGTAATTCGTTCTTATGAGAAATAAATGTGAGAGAAATAAATTATGAGAACCCGAGTTACTGATATAGCTCGAAGAATTGCTCAGGTGAAGTGGCAGTGGGCGGGGCACACAGCTCGAAGAACTGATGGCCGTTGGGGCGAAAAAGTTCTGACCTGGCGACCGCGGACTGGGCGACGCAGTGTGGAAAGCCCCCCCCACCAGATGATTACGGGGAGTCGCTGGATGCGGGCGGCCCATGACCGAGAAGCTTGGAAAACCATGAGGGAGGCCTATGTCCTGCAGTGGGCGTCAAATGGCTGATTATGATGATGATGATACTGAGAAATATATACTTCTATCTACCTCTAAAGTACGTCTAAAACCCAAGGTTCTTGGACATGCCCGGCTAATCACCATTTATTTAATTAGCTAAGCCATTGGGCTTGTACGAACAGAAGATTTAGCCTACTGCAGCGTCAAAACTATACCGTGCATATACATGCTGCAGTGGCAAACCAAAATACGCAGAAGATTTAACTTATCAATTACCTAAGTAATAAGAAACCTATTTAGAGGCTATAAATTCCACCCATGCCGGGACTTGAACCCGCGACCTCTGGCTAACTGTGCCAGCGCTCTCCCAACTGAGCTAATGGGCAAGTGCAGACATCGGCGAAATTTCGAACCTCTTTACAAACTTCTCTGTATTGCGTACAGGCAGCGACAACTGGCTGAAGTAATTTACATCACTTTCAGCCCCGAGTTTTTACATCGCAATGACATCGCTGTACCTAAATGATTTTATTCTTTTTGTTGCACTAATCCGCGCTGAGGACAATTAGCCACGACGGTTAGCCAGAGGTCGCGGGTTCAAGTGCCGGCATGGGTGGAATTAAAAGCCTCAAAATAGGTTTTTTAAAATTGTCCTCAGCATTAGTGCAACAAAAAGAATAAAATACCTAGGCACTATCAATCAATCACGCAAATACCAATGCGAATCCTGCAGGGGTAGTACAATGACGCTAGTCGCGCGTTTTAAATGTCGAAAATCGCGACTTTTCAGTACATCACTTGTCAAATTCTGACATTTTAGCGCCACAAAACGGACTTTTCAGTACATGACTTGTCAAATTCTGACATTTTAGCGCCACAAAACTGATTTTTAAGTACATGACTTGTCAAATTCTGACATTTTAGCGCCACAAAACGGACTTTTCATTATATGACTTGTCAAATTCTGACATTTTAGCGCCACAAAACGGACTTTTCAGTACATGACTTGTCAAATTCTGACATTTTAGCGCCACAAAACGGACTTTTCATTATATGACTTGTCAAATTCTGACATTTTAGCGCCACAAAACGGACTTTTCAGTACATGACTTGTCAAATTCTGACATTTTAGCGCCACAAAACGGACTTTTCATTATATGACTTGTCAAATTCTGACATTTTAGCGCCACAAAACGGACTTTTCAGTACATGACTTGTCAAATTCTGACATTTTAGCGCCACAAAACGCGTGACTCGAGCGAGCTATCGTACTACCCATGGAGTATCATCTTACCTATTTGGCTTATGAAGGCCTCGGAGGTCTAGAGGTATCACGCTTGACTGCTAAAAGAGTAGTCGTGGGTTCGATGCCCGCTGGCAATCGCTGTACTTTGATTTGTACAAATCGCCTAAGGCTGGGTGTTTTTATTTTTACTTGTCTGGTTACTATAGCATAGGGTATCCTAGTTTGGGACTGATGATATTGTGATCGATCATCATGATAACTAAGTATGGAGTTTTTGCATATTTTTTCCATAACTATCTATGTAAAATATTTTCACTTTCACTTTCAAATTTTGCTTGAAATGGACACCTATGTTTAATTCGTAACGTTCATTAAGTCACAGTTTCTCGACTACGCTGTTTTTTTGGTCTAATGAAGCTGGCGTTTCATCCCTCCACATTATTGTGTGCTATAGCCAGATTTTCTTTTGTACGGATTCCCGAAGCGTTGTTGTGAGGGCAGCACTGCCTCATTAGCCAATACCTTTGTGCTAATGACTATTCGCTGACAAAACCACCTTTCGAAGCAATCTAGACCTTATTGCAAGGGCCGACGCGTTATGAAAAGTGTAATTATAGTTTGGCGCTAAGTTTAGTACACGTCTCAGAAGCGTTGGTCGCGCAGCAGGTTACACGCGACCAATTACTAGGCTTTGACTATATTTAGGATACTGTTCATATCTATTTTGGTTTAATTAGACACACATTCCAACTGTTATAGCCTTTAGGAAAGGTAATGTTAGTCGTCCGAAGAGAGCAGTATTCATCTACTTGACTATTTTTATTCTATAATTAAAATTAATTCATTATTCTTTCTTAATTATCATTTATCATCAATCAATTAGCTAACTCTACTTCACGGTTATTAACGTTATTTTAAAGGCCAGTCTCTTATTGACCAAGAAATAGATTCTTAGATGTCAGAAATCGAATTTTGTCTCGAATCTTGCATTCTACCTTCTTATATTGCAGATACACAATATATTTTTAATTTTGACTGACCGATTTTAATACTATCATATGATCTATACCTAATATACGTACTTATTTTAAAAATATGTCAAATAGGGTTTGTGTTTTTACAAAACGTTTTTACATACGAGTTTTTTCTTCCTAAAATTGATATTTTTCAGAATATCAGAGATGCTAATGTAGATACCTAATTGAATAAAAGTCTAAGGGCCAGTTTCTGAATTAAGAAATTCGTAAAGTAAATAGTTACCTAACTGTAGTGATGTCTCTTCGAATTTCTCGGAAAAGAGCTTGAAAAACGTTACTTAATTATTTAGATAGTGAAGTTCTCAATTCAGAAACCGGCCTTTATACACTCATTACCCATTTCTCAAAAATCGACATACATTTCAAATATATAAACCTATTAAAAACCAATGAATTGATACCTCTGGATAGAAAAACAGTTAACTGAAGAAAATACGAAGTCCAAGAATGTCCCAACAGACAATGGTCCCCAATATTTGTGCTACCCTTCAACAGAAGGCGCACCTGCTCCCAGACGACAAATTGAAAAGGCCAACGCATCGACGAGTGGCTAAGACAAACATTACAAGCCACTGTGAAAACACAACCTTTTGTCTCTCTCCATCGGCCATTATTTATTCAAGTGCGAACGAGACAGTCGTTTGTGGACAGGAAAATGGATTCAGATGATACAGAACGCCTACTTGGTTATTAGAATTAAATCATCCAATCCAATCTTAGTACTCATGTCATATTATTACTTTTATATCGTAGAATGGTTGTGATCTGTTTTGTACACCAAGTAAAATAAAATAAATAAATCTATCAACCCAAATTCATCCAGTGCAGGGTACGAGCCCCTTCAAAGACAGGACTCTGTTTCTTGTCCTACGCCATCTACAGACATGAAGATTCTAAAAATAGCTATCACCGTTATTGTTTACTTATTATAATGAACACATTTTGAAAAAACCTTTTATAATAGAAGATATGTTTTTTTTCATTCTTCTTCTTTTTCTGCCTGTGCCTATCCACTAATGGAGGTTGGCCATCAGCTCCATATATTCTTCTTCGTTTCTTGTCAAGGGAACCAGGTCTGGCGACGCTGGCTACATCCGTACATTCCCTGATAGAAATAAATATAGAGATAAAGATAGTGATAAAGATAACTTTTATTCATTAAATATGATGTTTCTGATCCACGACCCGGCCCTCACTTTCATCTGACTCTCTGAAAAAGGGCATGTGCCCTGCATAGAGCATCTAGACTGTCTTTTTGTGCTGTCTTCCTTTCTTTCTTTTTCTTCAATATTTGTCGAATGCACACCTCTAAGACTTCCATCGCGCTCAGTCTACGGATATTTTAGTCCAGGTCGACCCTGTAGCAGCTCTGATGTCATGATCGTGTAGGTGGTCTGCCTACACTTCGTGCTCCTGTGCTGGGTCTCCATGACAGGACATCACGACACGATACCTTTCACCCTCCCAGCGACATATGGGTCCTGCCCACTGCCATTCTATTCTATGCTATTCATAACATTATTAAAAACTTGGCTTCTGTTTGCCTCCAGCTACCAAATGGTAAGAGAGTGTGAATAAGCAGAGGTGACTACCCAATTTCCAACGAGAGTCGATTTGACGAGACGCTAAAAAGTCAACACAACGAGGTTGGGTCTACAGAGCTCACAACGCTTTGTTGTGAGAAAGCTACCTCACTTGCCTATGCTTACGTCAGCAATATAATAAGTGAGCTCTGCACGTGTTTTGGAAATTTTATTTATGGTATACAATTAAAAACACACGTTAGACATATTCCATCTCCATAAAATTGCTAAGTTTATCAAAAAATTGAGAACTTTAATCGTTAATGCGAACAACATCTACAATGGGGAAAACTTCAAAATCGGGAAACAAAATATAAGCAGTTTTCAAACTTTCATACTTTAGTGTGGAAAAGCCAAATGAGAAGGGCGATTATTTTTTCGGTGTTTGAATCTATAACCCAAGTAAAAATTACTCGTATTGCGTAGTACCTCCCCCTTTCTGATAAATATTTATCAATGGAGGCTCAAATCCATCATCAGAAAATCTAAGCAAACTTCGTCAAAAATTTTCAACAGTTTTCTGATGTAACAGAAAGGTAAAGGTACTCAACGGAAAAAAGTTAAACCTAAAACACGGACCTACCCCATTATACTGGACATGAAGGAAAGTCGAAAATGCCGCTTAAATACACGAAAAGTTAGAATATTGTAGTTAGAGACACGAATAAAAGCCTAGTGGTAAAAGTAGGCATGATACGGACAACGGATATTAAACCATGATTTACTCAGCTTCGTTAGTTGAAATTGGTGAACACGTCTAGTGAATAGATGCAATTAACTTTCATGTTCGGGACGCAATTTCTGTAAATCATTTAGGAAACCAAAGCTTGTACCAGAAACGTTCTAGTATTAATAACAATCGTACACTACAATCTAGATTATCTGCAGATTAACCCATTCGTCTTGGAGCTCGGAGATAAATCGGACCATTTTCCGGTACTAGAAACAATATTTGTTTTAATGGCGAGTAAATTATCTCCTATAATTATAGTTCCTCGATAGACACAGAAGATTCACATGGCCGCTGTCTAGGTGTATTTACATGTTTGTGATGCCCTTGGCTGGTTACCATAGCACAGGGTTTGGAACCCAGGTCAAGTGATTGTGTTGCGTGTAAGTTATTACTTATTATTTTTATTCAGACAGATGATTAGCGTGAGGTTTAGGTCGAGCTCAATTCAGCTCGGCGACGTTAATAGTGCCATCACATCGCTCTCAATTCTATATAGTCCATGATGTCAAAATTCTATATTTATTTAAATAATCACTGCTACATTGCACATTGCCGAGGATAGAAAGAAGTGATCGATTGATTATGAACTCTCTCTATTCTCTTTTTCTGGTTTGCAACAAGTGCTCTCTTTTTATCTATCTCTCTCTCTGTTATAGAAGTCCTGTCTCTGGAGTGGGACATACAGTCAGCTTATGAATAGCTATTTCTTCTGGTCTTTGTAATATCAATTCCTAATACCAATACCAAATACCAATATCGATTCCTATTTATTCAACTTATTTTAACTATGTTATCCCGTAAAGAAACTTAGAAACATGGTGCTAGAGCATGCACAGAACCTTCTTTATCATCTCATTTGATGTCTCATATTAATTAACCGTACAAAGGTACTGAATGATACAGAGCGGTGCTAGTCATCTTAATGCCAACTTCTTGGTGGACTCTTTATTCAAACTAATAGTGCCAATCTATTGGTCACCAGGGACCCAGCAAGCCACAGTACCACAGATATTTATTGCCATCGAACACGGAATCTGTAGCGTGGTGAATGCGCTGAGTTATCGCAACCTGTTCTCAAACGAACCGTATTAACTTTGGGAGACCCGTTGCTTTTGGAATGGCTCGAGATGGAGACAAATTGCAATGAGTAATTATTTGAACGTGAAAAAAGTTGAAGAAGAAGAAGGATAAAGAAAAGATAAGGGAAATTTTCCGAAATTTCTAAAAAATATGCGATGGGGTTTATCAGTTTTATGGATATGACTAAATCTTAACTTCCGTAACGAGAACAATTCTAGGAGAGTAGTTCTTCCAATTGCTACATCGAGCTATCAAAGTTTCTTTCAGAGTTAACATAAAATATAAGTAATACCTTGAGAAATCTTCACTCTAATAGATACTGCGTATTTCCGGTAGTTCTGTTCGGACATTTTACTTCCAAACTGAGGAAAAAAACATTTAAATGTTAAATGTGAAATAATTCTAGTATTTTATATGAGATTTACAACACATTTTCCTCCGCCAAATCATTGGTTAAGATAAGTAAGTACTGGTTTATTTTCTAGCCAGGGATGAATGACAATTATGGGTCACTGACGAATTCCTTGATATCTCAGCTATGAAGAATGGTAAAAATTACGTGAATTACATAAATACGTGTATTTCCATGTTTTTAATATATTTACCTACTAATCATAGCACAAGTATTGTTTGGGCCCGGGACAACTGATTGTGTTGTGGGGATATTTATTATTAATTATCTCCAGTGAGCTAAGCTTCGTTTATCCTCTACCACGCCGGATCCCCCGCTGGCAGCAACCTTGCCGCACCGGTCAGCGGAACCGACACGCTCCCGTACACATTTCTGAACGGTCCAATTTTCGAGGGGCTTCCGATGTGTCCGGTAACGGACATTTGATCGCTTGAAACTGCACTCGAGAGCAATGAGTCACTGACTTAATCGTTCATTCTCAGCGAGGAAGCATGCTAGCTCAATAAAAACCTTTCAAGTGCGAGTCAGACTCGAGCACGAAAGGTTCCGTACCATTATCTATACAACATTAGACAAAGATCGAATTTGAGAACAGCGCCATCTGTAGAAACCAACAAGAAGCGTTTAAAACATTAACATTTAACGACATGACATCGGCGCTGTGAAGGTTACATAGATGGCCTCTAGATGGCGAGCGCTGTCTCTAGACAACGTTTGTTGTATGGGAGCCCCCCTTAAATATTTATTTCGTTGTATTTTTAGTACTTTTTATCATAGCGGCAACACAAATACATCATCAGTAAAAACTTCAACTGCTTAGCTATCACGGTTCATGAGATACAGCCTGGTGACAGACAGACAGATAGAAAGACAGCCGGACAGTGAAGTCTTAGTAACAAAAAATACTAAAAACAATTAATAAAAAATTTAAGGGGGGCTCCCATACAATAAACGTAATTTTCTGGCCGTTTTTTGCTCGGTATTAATAACGGCAACAGGTAGACGCTTGAAATATTCACAGAATATTTAGTTCTATATTCGCTTAAAAAAAATTAAATTAAAATAAAATAAATATTTAAGGGGGGCTCCCACTCAACAAACTTGATTTTATGCTGTTTTTTTCTTGATCTTTGTGTCTAATGTTGTATAGATACTCGTAATGGTACCGAGACCTTCGTGCGCGAGTCCGACCGGCACTTGGCCGGTTTTGGTTTAATCCTTGTATAACGGGTATCATATATCAAAATTATTGTTCAATTGGTTGTAGTAACGACACAATTGAGAAATAGGTAAATTGTTATTTAATGTTGGAACTTAAAATAAGCGAAAGAGTCTTTGTGGTTGCTGCTGGCTTTGAGGCAAAACAGTGATAGGACCCATCTATGAGCAAATCTAGTAGGTACTTGTGCAGTACTAGGTGTTACCTGCGACTTCGTTCGCGTGGTAATTTCTACAATCTATCCCTGTGCTAAATGTCGTCCGGATCCGTTCAGCTGTTTTTGCGTGAAAGAGTAACAAACATCCATCCATACATACAAACTTTCGCGTTTATAATATTAGTAAGGATAGGTAAATACTATTTAGGAGGGTAGTGTGTAGGTAGTTTCAAATGCCTTCCGCAACAGTTATTTTTAGTATTTGTACCTAATTACCTAATTTAGGAGTTATAGAACTTTAAAACCAAGAGCAAAATAAAGTAACACAAGGTCTTGAACCAAATATGAGATGTATTAACAAAGGGCGATAAAAAAGTACCCGAAACCGGCGTGCGTGCTTGCAACGTCTAATGAATGTTGAGGAAGCGGAAGTGATCTGTCAGGATCGTGGCAAGTGCCTGGTCTCTGATACATTCATGAATTTATGTATTGTAATGTAACGGAGATTACCTACCTGAAGCCCCTGATGCTCTAAGTGCTCCGGTCCGGAAGTGCATATGTTTAGCAGTAGACGAATATAGACAGATTAAACCACCACAAAAAAAAACTGTAAGCCCATAAAAATACAATTTCAATTTTCAAATTTATGACCAAGACAAAAAATTGTTATAATGTTCGTGTCGCCCCGCTCAAGGGTTGGCTAGAAGAGATTTCTGCCGAAATAAGTCATGTAAAGTTGTGAATTGTTGGTAAATGTTGTGTTCTATATTAAATGTCTTTTATGTGTGCAATAAAGTAAGTAAGTAAGTAATGATAAAAGAAAAATTACGACATGTTGCTCTGTTGCAACTACCGGTTATTTAGCTACCGCATTGCAATTTGAATAAAACCATCGCTTCCTAACCCCCGGGTCCTCAGTTCGAAGTTGCTCGATATAGCATTTGATTTACAGATATTGCAGGCTGTAGCCTGAAGCGCGAACTGGGTCTCTGAAGCTATAAAGCGCGATAGTATTTGAGATTAGATTGGAGCCAACCGCCTGCGGTTACAATTAAATAATAATTATTAGAAATGTGCACTCATTATTCCATAAATTTGAGGAAAACGAGATATAAGCAATCCGTCAATGAAAGTAATTTAAAAAACTATTTGCCTCTCGTTCACACAACATAGACAGCAGTATTATTTTCTATGATCAGCCATGCTTATTAATCGAAGATTCTTTGCTACACTTGATTCTCGTAGCAGACTAATGTTTGAATTATACAGAAAGAACTTTAGTGAGACACACAGTAAAGTTACAATATCCTCTCTTTCCCCTCTCTCGGGTGAGTACTCAAACATACACACATAAACACACGCGCACACATACACACACGCAAGCACGCATGCACGCACGCACGCACGCTCGCACGCATGCACGCACGCACACACTTTATCTTTCTAAATCCCATTACCACCCATTATTATGAAAACATTGCACAGTGCTCGTACAAAAGTGACAATAAAGGTAACTAAACAATAAGATGAAATTTTCCGTAGTTGCCTAGGAAATTAAATTTACGAAGCCAGTAAGTTGGCGGTACCGAACTCGCGCCCTGCCGGCCGTAAAACCTTCAGCCCGTCCGCCGGCCACGACCCTCATGATTTAATCAAACATTCTGTAACTCTGTAACAGAGTTGGCAGTCTAGAGATGCTAGATGAAAATGCAAGGAGACATTATCGATAGTCGAGAAAAAAATAGCAGATTATTTTTCTTTTAACACATTAGACGCCATGGTGGTCACCGGTGACCACCACTATGCTTTCCTTGAGGGCCGACACCGAATCGTAATTTCGACAAATTTTTCAAATGATATTTTATTAGCTTATACGATTCAAAATAGTCAAAAACCCCGATCAAAACAATTCTTTTTTATTTCTATCAAAAGAATTGACAAAATAGTTGCTGTCGCTCACCGGTGACCACCACGGCCTACGCCGATAGAAATCTGCATTTCCTCCCCGCGGAGCCGCGGGGGTCACGGTGCCGGCCACACCCCCGCGCCCTTCGCGCCCCGCGTGAAATTCCCGGAAGCGCTGCGCTTGACACGTGCCATTACATCGAGGTTAATCGTACGCAAGGTCACGCGCATTGTTTATCTTCGATTGTTTTAGCGAAAGTTTTACTCTGATTTACCTCTAAACTGAAATAAATGGTGTACTGTCTGACTGTAAAGTGTAGTGAGAATCATGGATGATTTTGAAGACTTTGAAATAACAAATGACGATTTGACGCAGATTGAAAATATTGAAATTACCTTGCTCAATAGTAGCTTCCAGCTGAATTCGGAGTCTGAGGAAGAGTGTTACTTACAACCACCGTTACGAAAGCGACGTCGACGAGTTCTGTCGATTAGTGACACGAGTGACATTGAATTCGAAAATGCCGTGCCAAGTACTTCTGGATACACCGCCTCGCTTCCTGCATCATCTACCCTGTGGCACGAACCAAAAGGTAATCAACGTCGGATTATCCCTTATACAGAATTCCCAGGATTAAATTCACGAGTTGCAAGAGAAATGGTCGATAAGACCCCGGCAGATTTCTATCATCTTTTAATACCAAACGAAGTATTTGAAATGGTGGCCGATCATACAAATGGCTTTGCTATAAAAAAAATCGCAGGATCTGACTTAGCCTCTAAATCTGCGCGGATTCGCCAGTGGACACCTACATCCACAGCAGAGATCAAAAGATTTTTTGGATTGATTATTTTCATGGGGATAGTAAAATTACCCAAAATATCTGACTACTGGTCAAAAGATCCTGTACTTGGACAGAACTTTCCTCGAAAAATAATGAGTCGAAACCGTTTTGAGCTGCTATTGCAAATGCTGCACTTTTCTGCGCAAGACGAATAAATATATCTAATAGACTACACAGGATTGCAAAATTGCTCGAAGTAGTAAACAGCAACTTCCAAAAAAACTACACTCCGTCTGAAGAGATCTGCATAGATGAGAGCGTGGTGCCTTTTCGGGGACGATTAATTTTTCGTCAATACAATAAACAGAAAAGGCATAAATATGGCATAAAAGAGTTTAAATTATGCACTATTCCTGGCTATACATACAAAATAAATGTATACGCAGGAAAAAATGGTGATGAAATTAATACCACGCCGTTGAACGTTGTTATGTCTTTATGCAGCGATCTTCTTTACAAAGGACATACACTAGTGACCGACAACTGGTACACCAGTATGAATCTTGCCAAACAACTTTTGGATGCAGAGACTCATCTTGTAGGCACGATTCGGAAGAACCGGAAGCATCTGCCAAAGGATGTAGTAAATGCTAAACTGAAGCGAGGCCAGTTCGCAGCTAAGGAAAACAGTGAGGGCATAACTGTAATGAAGTGGAAGGATAAAAGAGATGTCCTGTTGCTGTCCACAAAGCACTCAGTGCGGTTCCAAAATGTCCGAAAACGGAACAAAGTCATTTCCAAACCGAAAATAGTAATTGATTATAACGGCGCCAAAGGGGCAGTAGATCTGTCCGATCAAATGGCGGCTTATTCAACTCCACTGAGAAAATCAATAAAATGGTACAAAAAGTATGCAATCAACCTTCTTCTGAACACGGCGGTGGTCAATGCACTGGTTTTATATCAAAGCGTCACTGGCAAGAAAATACAAATGGCGTGCTTCCGGCTGGCATTACTGAGGACATTTTGTAGCCAACAAGATGTTCCAGTTGCACGACCTAAAAGAATGGCACACAAACTGCAACAAAAAGAAGGGCAAGCCAGAACAAACAGACGCACATGCGTAAATTGCTACAAAAATAATGTAGCTTCTTGTGGTAGAAACTTTGCTAAAAACAAGACTAAAAAGGTGATAACTTTTTGTCCACAATGCCCGGAGAAGCCTTTTCTTTGCATGTCCTGCTTCAATGTGCTTCATCATTGACCTTTTTTAAATTAATTTGTTGTTACGACTGATTTCATTTATGTGCCAAATATTCATGAGAAAATTTAAGTTATTCGTAAGTTTTTTTGAGTTATTTTAAGTTTTTTTTTAAGATTCTTTTGTTTATGTTTCACAAGTACGAAAATAAGTAATTGCCTAACGTACGATAAAACATTTTGTAATAAAACACTAATTTTGCAAACCTTCTTTTATTATAAACCGCCTCTTGTATACTTAGCCAAAAAATCGTCTAAGTCTTTTTTTACACTTAGTGTCGAAGCGAGCTAGTATGTGTAAACTGTTCGCTAGGGCCGTGCCGGGCACACTACATATAATTTTGTACCGTCACGGTGTTCTCCAGCGAAAAAATCGAGTTTGAATATGAGCATGTCGCGCGGTCACCGGTGAGCCCCACGGCCCGAACGGGTAGTATTGCTGTCACTCACCGGTGAGCCCCACGGCCCAAACGGAACAACCACTATATTTGATTGGCGTTTAACGTGTTAATAAATGTTGTTTATTCTAAAATCATTCTGCAAAATATTTAGGTTCTCTGAAAACCCTATGCGTTTACATGTACATTTTGTTTTTACAACAAAGTTGTCAGTTTGAAGAGAAACTGACAAAGAAACTTTCGCATTTATTCTTACAAAAAAAAAACATTTCATAAACAGACGTTTTAAATTTAGTTGCACTAGTGTGGTACCTTTACATCGATATCGAGATAATCTCCCGCAGCAATATAAAATATGTCGTGAGCGGTCGTGACTGCACTGCACAAAGCGGCGCTGCCTGTCAGTAGACAAATAGTAAGGTGCCGTTATTTACACTCTTCTTACAATATGATACGCTTGTCGCGACGAGGTTAAAGATAAAGATTGATAAATATATCCTGGAGGGGTAGGCAGACACCAGGGTTTGCCACAGGTCTCGATCCTGATACGCCTCTTTCGCTACATCGACATTCATTAGTCGTTACATGTACGCACGCCAGTTTCGGATACTTTTTATCTTGCCCTTTGCTAATACATTTCCTATTTTATCAAAGCATGTCCGCTTGGGACATCCTTTACCGGCCCTTCCACCCACATTCGCCCGTTTAATGCCCATATATATTTATTTCGTCAATCTTTCTTCCTTCATCCTCTCCGTATGTCCAAACCAACGCAAATTTTTTTCTCAATTTTAGTCACTACATCCTCCTTCAGTCCACAACGATCTCTAATCACACTATTGCGTATTCTGTCATTGAAAGTAATAAACTATCAAAACTTTTAGGCGTCAAAGGTACGAAAAAACACGTCGTGAGACCCGACTCTGTATCATTATTAGCTTAATTCCCGTTTCACTTACCGTGTATCTATCATAGCATTATAATGCGCTAACAGAATCGAAGCCCAGTGAACAGAATAACCGGCTGTGATGCGAACAGCAAACCGATGGGTGTACTTTAAAAAAACCTCTATCTATAATCGAATCTCAATACTCCGGTCCTCGCACGGTTACAGACTGAAAAAAAACATTTAAGTGAATAATCCGCGTTAACGCCTTATCTAGAGGACTAAATGGAATGTTAAAAAGGCCACTTAACAAACCGTATAAGCCGAGAACGTACCCACAGATACGTGCATCCACATCACAGCACATCAACCTTTGCATAAGTAAACTGCGTAACGCCTTACCTAGAGGATTAAACGGAATGTTAAAGAGACGATTTAACAAACCATATAAGCTGATTACTTGTCACAAATACACTACATCCTGACTACGTCACGTCAACCTTTGCGTGCGTGCACTTCAAACCAGCCCCCGTACAGTTTACAGTAGGGGCCTGTTTCATAGAACTACAATTGGTTTCCTAATATAATTCGATATACATTGCAAAGTTTATTAACCCACAGATTAACAAGTAGACCCTAGTACGTATTGTTTATTTTATTTTCTTTGTTTATTTTTATATATTTCATTGGGTTTATCAACAGTATATACATCCTTACGTGCTAACAGCAGAATATGAGGGTTATGTTGAACTAGATGTACAACTTATTAAAGATAAACTCAGCATGCATGACAAAAGTAGTTAGGTACCTACAGCTTGATCTTAATGATAAGTTACTACGTTAAGCGGTTGACATAAAATTATTAAATATATTATTCCGATAATTTTGTGCAATGTCAAAGTGCTCATCTGGAATGCTACTAAGTTTATCGTAACGTTGGCATATACGTGGAATTGGTGAGTTCTGGCCTGACACAGTTTTTCTGTAAGGGACCGAGAAAGGATTTGGAATGACTTTACGGGGATTTTTGTCCAAATGAATAAATTAACTTAAATTAAATCCGTCCAGGTCAAACAGCACAAAACACGGAATAACGTTAAACCGTTATCGTTACGCAGTTTGGCTAACGTGACAATCATGTACTTTTTGCCTATTGATCTCAATAAAATCTTCAAAGAAACAAAAGGTCATAAGCTTAATTCCGGATTCACTTACTTCATTTTTGGTCGGATTTTTTGTCGGACTCTTCCGACCAAAAGTCAAGTAAGTGAATCCGGAGTTAAGCTAATAGTGTGTAGTGCTTGCGAGAGTTTTAGTTCAAAAACAAAACGTCCTTTACCTACATTTTACTTCTACCACAGACTTCTACAGTCGCCCGTAACACAACTAAATAAAGCGCAAGCGTTCAAAGCTCTATTCGCTGTCGAGTGTATTTTTGACGCGCAAGAAGGAACTTAATGAATAACCTGTCTTGGAAACGTAGAGAGCGGTTTTTGCACCAATCAAGGTGCATATTATACACACATAAACATTTTATACAGAGTTGCTTGCTTCTAAAATGCGCAATTGCTATCAACCGCGCTCTACCGCTAACTATCTAATTTTCTTTAGAGAGTATATCTAACGAAAATAGGTAGTGAGTGATTGATTCAGGGGTCTTCATACTTTATCTGATTAGGATCTATTGATGGGTGATGAATTTGGATTTTAAATATCAAGGAAATCGAATAATTTTAATTTTTTTTTTGGATCATTTTCTTATGCTTACGATACAGCGTGATTTTGAAATCGTTAGCTCCAAATATATTTTGAGACAATGTTCTTTTCATTGTGAACCACAGAACATATTTGTAAATATTCGTGACTTCCGACCTTCTGCTCGAAATTGTGAATCGAAATTTAAAGTTTTAGGAAGTACCATGACGTTGAAAAATGTTTTCTAACATGTTAAATGTATAAAAGTCTGTCCTCCGAAATTGGGTAAAAAATTAAAAAAAACGAAAGAGGCCTATGTCCTGCAGTGGGCGTCAAATGGCTGATGATGATGGGCAACACCGCGGCCGCGCCAGTGTGTGGCAGACTTAACAAGGTTGTATTGTACTGTTCCAACAAAAACACAGGCGGATGTTTATGTATTTACTATAAATTAAATACATACATACACATACATAAACTCACGCCTGTATCCCAGTGGGATAGGCAGAGACCAGGGACTGCCACTAGCCGCGATCCTGACAGATCTCTTTCGCTTCATCAACATTAATTAATCGTTGCATGGACGAACGCCGGTTTCGGGTACTTTTTATCTGGCCCTCTGCTAATATATCCCCTAGTTGGTCGAAGTATGTCCACCTGGGTCGTCCCTTACCGGCCCTTCCACCCACATTCGCCCACATTTAAATTAAATAATTTGTAATTAATCTGTTATAATTTTTTGTTTCAGGTAAGTGTCATCCAGGTTCTTCACAATAGTGTATTCATTAAGTTAGCCTTTCCGTGTAAGTAAGCGCTAAAATTTTTCTTTAAGCAGTTGTAGCTTAAATATCAATTTATATCTGGCAGCCAATAGTAGTATGTATTCGTTAAAACCGTTCCTTTTTCCATCAACACTCGACAAAAAATCAATCAAAAAACTTTAATAACAGAATGCCGTTCGTAGGTAACTAATTATTCATTACAAATGAAGTAATGAAAAAACATTACGATAAAATAAAACTTCTAATAAAACCGGCCACGCGCAGTGTAGGGTTCCGTAGAAACCTCTTTCATCTGCTTTACAGAACTAACAACTTCATCGAAGTAATTTTCAATGGATTTTGTACGAAGTTTTCCCTTCATAAGTTGGTCGCCTTTTACTCGTTTACTTGTAAAGCCTACTTAGCCGTGATAGTTTTCCTTTTAAGTTAATTATATGTGCTACCACCTTCAATTTTTTTACGTTTCTATAATTAACAGATTAGCCAGAACCGGGGGAGACATCCTACTCGAACAAAAATTTGCTCCTTAAATCTTAATATTTCGCAAACGGAACTCTAAGTCGATAAATGGTGTTCCTACACCCACAGTATTTTTAAACAACCAATCCAACGATATCCCACACGATGATGGCAAGATGTCTATGCCAAATTTCAGCTTTGTTGTACTAATCAACTCTGAGCGAGGCCGCGGACGCACAGACGGACAGACAGACAGATGGATGGACGTGGCGAAACTATAAGGGTTCCTTGTCGACTACGGAACCCTAAAAACGAGAACCCCAAATTAATGAATTTCTGCTCGGCGACAGGTGAAACTTATTTTGATTGATGTTCACGTTGTTTTAGAATTATTTAATATGTAGTCGACATTCTTCCTAGTATTTAATTGTTCTGTGGAGTTGACGTTTGATTCCTTACTGACCAGTGACGTCACTGATTCCTGTGTGACGCCATGTTGCCCAAGATAGCGTTTTGTGCGGGTTAATTAAAAAGTGAATTTTTATTTGCTTTTTTTAAAAGAAATACACGAAATAATTTTAACAATGAACTCAATGAACACCAACAAAAAATCTGAGATAGTTTTCAGAAACCTGTCAAATAGCCTATTGTGTATTATTACACTTTGATTTTATTCGCTATGGGATAACCGCTGCTACTGTCACTTCCTATAAGTTCAGGATCGTTATTAGTTCAGATAATTAATTATAATTATTATCGATGTGTACACAAGACAAATTCTGATGATGATGATGACACAAGACAAAAGATGGTCAGCCTTTTTAGGGTTCCGTAGTTGAAATTTTAAAAGATGATATATTTCTGTTGCCGCTATAACAGCAAATACTACAAACAGAATAAAATAAAATATTTAAGGGGGGCTCCCATACAAAAGACGTGATTTTTTGCCGTTTTTTGCTTAACAATGAATATTTCAAGCGTCTATCTGTTGCCGTTGTTAGCAATAGGTAGACGCTATAACAGCAAATACTAAAAACAGAATAAAATAAATATTTAAGGGGGGCTCCCATGCAACAAACGTTGTCTAAAGACAGCGCTCGCCATCTAGCGGCCATCTATGTAATCTTCACAGCGCCGATGTCATGTCGTTAAATGTCTATGTTAAACGCTTCTTGTTGGTTTCTATAGATGGCGCTGTTCTCAAATTCGATGTTCTCAAAGTCTAATGTTGTATAGATAATGGTACGGAACCCTTCGTGCGCGAGTCCGACTCGCACTTGGCCGATTTTTTTACTACAGATATAATTTATTTCATAGGGATCATCTTAGCTTAAAGGCGCAGACAGAGTTGAATTAAATGTGTATATCGTATTGCATGTACAGTCGATAGCATGTCTGCTGCAAAATCGCCTGTATCTTAACTGCTCACATTTGTAGGTCTTAAACTTGGTACACAAGGACTAAACATTTACTAAACGAGTACATAGGCGAGCTTATTGTTTAATATCTCTAAAATATCATTTAAATCAGTCTAAAAGGTTATACTTAGTAAGGAAAGAAACAAAACACAACCCTATCTTGATATTTTAAGGTCAAGCACTGACAGTATTGCCTTTCTCTTTAAATTATCATTTAAAAGTAGACAGTAGATAATTCATTCATTCGACATAATTCTTAACTTCCCGTGAAATGCATAGTCAAAGGTAAATATCAACAGTTGCTCCGAGGATGTTTCTTTTCGCACGCAACCCGCCTCAATCGATGCACGCAATCGTAATGAGCACTCAATTATAATAGGGTTGTCCAAACCACCAATTGAAAGTTCTTTAAATATATTTTTGTGTTATTCGGATGTGTTTTAGATTAAAACACATCTTTGTTTTCGACATACGATCGTATACCTCATTTTAAAATGCTTTTTACGCGTATTTCAAAATAATTATGTACTAAAATAAGTACACATGTACAATTCGGGCAGTATATTTTTTATTTTGATCTTATTTTATATTTTTTTCTTAAAGCAGAAGTAATTTCTAGAGACTAATTTAATTTTTTCAGCGATTTGTTAAGTTTATTATTATAAATTATTTATTTAAAATATTTGAAAGCGTGACGTCATATTTTTCGAGTGCACACGCCGAAACGTCGCGCAAACTGTCACACTTTGTTTCTGTCATTTGCTATCACAGACGTTTTTTTTCACAGACAAAGGAAATTATATGCATATGACAGTTATGACAGCAAGTCTTTTTTTAAGTAACGTAGTGTTGCCATATGTTATGTTTATTTTAAAATGTGACGTCATCAGAAGGTCAAATGAAGGTTATTGTTTTTTTGGCAAAAATAACGCTCATCTTCCTTAATATTTATCTTAAATATAGAAAATATGGTTACTTAGATGTTAATCTCGAAATGGTTTTTGATTCAGCCCTCAAGAAAAAAAATAGTCTTAGCGAATTGTCTTACATAGGCAGCGTATATAATCGTCTCATTGCAGTGCACATGCCTTCTCTCAGAGAGATATAGTATGGGGTTTAATCCTTCGTGATTCGAGAGCAAAGCATAATACCTATTGGCGATTTTAAGCGCTGCTATTTGTGAATAACTTAGACGCTCAGAATTCCACTCAACTGTCGTAGGTTTTATAAAAACCTATTTAAAGGCTAAAAAGTCCACCCTTGGCGGGACTTGAACCCGCGACCTCTAACACGGGTGAAATTTTTAGCCTCTAAAAAGGTTTTTAAAAAATTGTCCTCAGCATGAATTAGTGCAACAAAAAGACATAATGTCTTAGGTTTGTTTGTCAATTTTTCTATGTAGCTTAATCCACTGGTAACGCTATAAAAACTCCTCCATTTTCAATTGCGACAAGTGAGAGCGATGAGAAAAGTGCCCCCTAGATAAACGCAATTTTATGCATAATGTTTGTTTGACTTATTTTCCGTTGAAGTTACAATAGAAGGAAAACCAGACGATATGGGCGGGGCAGACCCATCAATACCATTCTAACAGCGAAATCGCTTTATCTTAATCATGAATAAATAAACCTTCAGCCTCTATACAAGAGCCATACGAACAGAAAGCTTGCTTCTAATCAATCGTAACGATACCGGTTATTTTCCCACTTTTATCGTATCATTATAAAATATCATGTCGTGCAAAAATATACCTATCATGTTATGTCATAGTGGAATAAAACGTGTTTGCTTAAAACAGAACCTTCATGAAATAGTTATTTGTTATACAAGGCTGCAAAGTTAATTTTTGGCGCGAGTACCTTGTATTGAATCCTGAGCGTAGCGAGGGTTTCAAAGGTACGAGACGCTAAATAACTTTGCTGCCGAGCGCAACACACAACTTTTCACCTCACTAAAGCGAGGAAAATGTTAGGTGCAAGAAAAACAGTTTTAATAAATATTAAATTACTGTTTATTTATTTCAAAAATTAAAAGTAAAATTACTACAATTGGTAATATTGAAAGTAATTTTTTTTTTTAATCAAATTTTCTTGCCGGCCAGTGCGATTCTTTAAATGAGGCTGGCGCATGACATGAAATAAGTATTTGCATTTCAATCATCAATGGACTGGCTGCAGAGAATATAAACTATTACGAAACCAATGAGGTTCTATATATATGTAATTTATTGTACGAAACCTTTATTGAATAAAAATATTCGAATTTTAAAAACACTTTCCACGCTAGCGGATAAAGTGCGATTTTCCACGCAGATTTCGAAGGTAATTAATAATTAATATTTCAATATTGCTGGGCATGAATGTAACAACAAAGCGCGCACTTGCGGTATTTTTTTAATAACAATATGCGGGAGGAGTCCGCTTAGCTTGCGTGGCGTGCGTTTTGTTCATGTTACCATCGGGACCAGGCCCATTGGCAATATGCCCGGGCACGTTGGCTGTATTCCCGGGTGTGGTATATCAATAAATAAGGAGGAGCTGTCAAAATTGCCTAATTTCGAAGATGAAATCGAAACTTCGCATTTTATAATATGGCCCTGGCTGAAATAATTTGCACCTTTGATTTAAATACTTTGTATCAACTGTCAAATAATTTCTGACTTACTGAAATTATTTTGTAACGTTACTAAATAGTGTTTTTAGTATCGGTGGGCATTTCCCTGCAGCTACAGCTAAAAAAAGTTCATTAAGAAATTTAATCGAACTCATCTAAGAATGTTGTTTCAAGTATGCTCTTCTGGTTTGTAGTTATTCCATGCCGGCCAGTATCTAAATCGGTTTTCGATTATATCGACATGAGCGCCATCTTTGATTACTTGTCAACTGTTGCATAAATGCATAAGCTCCACGTATCGAAATATGCATTCATAATAATGCCACTTTTAGGGCTGCCTATCATGGATTAATATACCAGTAATTTTATGACTTATCTCGAAGATTGAGATGTTATTACGAAATCTGTAATTTGGGTTTTCGAACAAAGAACATAACCAATTGCAAAAACCAAAACCAAAATGTGACACTTTTTACATATAATTATTTGGGTACTAAGCCTTCCTCAATGCCTTTGCAACGTACCTATAAGAGCCTTATTTGTCGATTCTACACAATTACTGACAACACTGGTGAATATTTTCTTTATTATTTTTATTTATTTGTATTTATGTTTTTTTTTTTGTTTGTTTATTTGTATTTATGTTTTAATTTAATAATAAATTGATTATTATAATCGAGTACTTACATATTTGGTATTTATGTGAGTGGCAACCCTGTGTTCTAAAGCAGCGCTGACCAACGACATACAAGTTACTTTTTTTTCTTGACTTTTTCTTTTTTGCGTTCCGTTTCTTGTCGGCGTTTTGTTTTGTTCACCACGCTTCGAGTTATCGACTGGAGCCTCCGCTTTGATCGCATCAAGCCTTAACAGCTTGTGAAGCCTAACCGCCTATATACGTCCCACTGTAGGGCACTGGCCTTCTCTCACGGAGAGAGTATCTAATAGGCTTTAACCACGCGTGCCCACCGCGGGTTGGCGATTTAAAGCGCTGAGGTATGTGAATAGCTCAGACACTCAGGTTTCCCCACGAGGTTTTCCTTCACAGCTACCGAATGCCATATAACTTCACAAATGTACATAACCTGTGTCTCTCGCTTTCGAGTCCAATGTTCTATTTACCCACTAGGCTACCACCTTTTGTAACGCTAGGTAATAGTGGAATTGTGACTTAGAAAGTTACGTTAAGAAAGTTATGGTTTTTAATGAAGTTTTATCTAGATTATTCGGGAGCTGGGTACACTGTAAATAATACTGGTCAATGATAAAGTAACTTTATTTATTTCTTTTTTATATTGACACTGGCAAGTTGACCGATAGCTGTAAGAAATTCACTACGTAAAGAAAGAAAAAGAAATGCCTTTCCTTGTTTGAATTATCTTTTTCATTGGTTGGTCGTGTTCAGCTCCCGTGGCCAGTACGGTATTTATACTTTTTTTAACTTATTGCTGTTTTTTTACTTTCATTCTCATCGTATGTAATGGATCGCAGCAAGCTGACAGCCAGAGATGGTATTAATTTTGCAAGATTAACATGTAAAGGATAACTGTCTTCGCTTATACTTCTTTGTAAGCCGACAGCGGGTACTGAAAGGTCGATTTGCTGTCTCATATGTTGATTACTTTCATATTAACAAGCATACGCCATGTCCTTCCGTCTGTCAATCTATTTGTCTGTCTGTCAGCGGCTTGGCTCTGAGACGCTGAGTAGGTACTTATAAAGCTGAAATTCGGCATAGATACGAGTATATAAATCTACATATTAATCACGCCGACAAAACGGGGAAATATATTATACTAGATAACGTCAACCGTTTTTTTTCTTCTCACCGTTTAAACCTTCCCTGGACTTCCACAAATATATAAAAACAATAATTAGCCAAATCGGCCCAGCCGTTCTCGAGTTTTAGTGAGACTAACGAACAGCAATTCATTTTTATATATAAAGAGATAAAAAAATTGAAATTCTCTCTTACTCCTAAATTAGTGATAATTTTTTTCTCGTCTATCAAAGCGTCTAAAAATATTGTGTAGGAAAATCATTTTTTATTTAGGGATTTTTTTTGCAAAATATTCTTAAATCTTTAAAACATTATTTAGAGTGAAGTGATAATAATAATAACTTCCACAATCACTTATCCTGGTCCCAAACTAGGATACTCTGTGCTATAGTAACCAAGCAAGGACATCACAAACATGGACAAACACCCAGACTGAGGCCGTTTTACTAATGTACGGTGGCCCCCAGTCGGAATCGAATACACGACTTCCGGCATGGTAATCCGACGTGATACCGCTAGACCAACGAGGCATTGCAACAAGCAATTTAAATTTTGATCAGCTATCTACTACTGTAATAAAACATTTTTAAAAACCTATTTACACGGGTCAGTGCAACAAAAAGAATATAATAATAAGAAATTTTGTTCAGGGTGGTGGCTTAAACCTGAATATTACTAACCCCCGATTCTTCGTGAACTAAAAATCTGGTTCAAGTCCCAGCATGGGTGGAATTTTTTGCCTCTAAATAGGTTTTTTTTTTTTTATATTCTTTATTAAAAGGTTTTGTCGCACAGCGACAATGTCACTTTTATAAGGCTACACATTAAAGACTAAATGAACTCAGTAATGTAACAAAAATTTAAAGGTTTATAAAACTAAAAATCTGTTAAGGCTGTTCTTATGCATAGCATGGTGTCGCGCTCGTACAATTTAATAATTTTAGTGATTGTTATAAAATTGCTATATTAGTTTTGATAAATGTGGTCTGAAGGTTTGATAGTTAAATAATTGCAAATGTTCAAGGCATAATGTTTCTTGCCCTGCACTGAGTTTTTGATTTAGGAAATTTGATTCCAAAATTAATAATTTTGGAAACAGCCGTTCTTTATGAAAAACTACTTAAAGGAAAAGAAAAATATGTTTAAAATATCCGAAAATATTTAATTATGCATGAAACCCTCAGACCACCTTTATCAAAAGTTTACACATATTATGCCCTTTGTGGCAAATATGTACCCGTTTGCTAAATATTAGGCTTTAGAACCCAACATTTTGTTAGAATAGAGCGTCCTCCCCCCCGATATGTGACTGCCTCGTTATTCTAGCCGTTAAGGCGCTTAGCTACCAAAACACTGGTCGTGGGTTCGATTCCCACTGGGGGGCGCCGTAAATTTGTACAAATGGCCTCAATCTGGACGTATTTCCAGGTTAATGACGTCCTTGCCTGGTTACTAAAGCGCAGGGTAACCTAGTTTGAGACCAGGTAAAGTGATTGTGTTTTGTGCAAGTTATTATTATTATTATTACATCTCAGGTAAACAGAAGTTTGTAAGAAACGAGGACAAATTCCTAGGACAGTACCTAGCACATAAAAAAAAAAAGTTGAAAGGAAAACCATCACGGCTGAGTAGGCTTTAGAAGTAACCGAGTAATAGTCGACCAACTTATGAAAGGAACATTTCGCACAAATTCCATTGAACACTACTTTGGTGAATTTGTTAGTTGTTATATATTCGTTTTGTTGCACTAACCCGTACTGAGGACAATTTTGAGCCTCTAAATAGGTTTTTTTTTTTGTTATTTGTGTAAAGCAATCAAAAACCTCTGCTTCTACGGAACCCTACAGCGCACTTGGCCGGTTTTTTTTTCTCTCAAGAGAAGATAAATCGTGGATAGTAAAACGGCCGCGAATGTCATCAATAATGGACTGCCGCCGGGCACCGATCCGTAAGCTACCGTGTCTAATAGAAAAGTTAAAGTGACAGACAGACAGACGGTCTGACGGGCGGGTGGGGATAAATCCCCTGAGCCAAATGGTTTGATATTAGATAAAGCTGCACCTAAAAGTTGTGCGTGACATATTCCACGCTCCAGCACTAATGGAGCCTGTCTTTAAAAATGAAAACCAATTTTATTTCAAAATTCTTTGAGTAAAGACCTGTGCCTTACAGTGGGAAATTATATAGGCTACACTTATATAATATACTAGCTGTTGCCCGCGACTTTGTTCGCGTGGTAATTTTGATGTGTATTTTTCCGGGATAAAAAATAGCCTATGTGCTAATCCAGACTATAATCTATCTGTGTGCAAAATTTCATCCGGATCCGTTCAGCCGTTTTTGCGTGAAAGAGTAACAAACATCCATCCATACAAACTTTCGCGTTCATAATATTAGTAATTATTATAAAAATTGCCCTATGATAGTTTCATGATAGTTTTGGGTCTGAGTTTCGACATATGACTATTGGACAAAGTATACCTGCTTTCTTAAGAATAAAAGACACGCACTAAAAAAGAAGAAGTAGATGAGTTTTTCATGAAAACGTAATGACCAAATTTATATGCGACCATTCTGGATTTCTGCCAAAAAAAAGAATAGATGAAATCGGACATCGTAGTGTGGAACTATCGCGGAACTTATACAAAAATATAGGGAGAATATCTTTATGGCCTATTATTTATTTAAACTGCACAGAAAATTTATTTAAATCTACACAAACTTAACGATTAAATAATACATCTTAATATATTATTCCTTTTTGTGAAGTCGGTTAAAAATTCAGGGTCAGGTAACTAGTTAGTTCACCAACAATTCTAATGACATATATTTTTTTAATATCGTAGCTTAAGAGGGGCCCCAGTTAAAAGGAAATTGCCTCGAATATATTGAAAAAATTCTTTGCGACTTCCAAAGAAACTTTTTCCATTTGTTTATTTCTTCTGTGAAGTTTAATAAAGTTCTCTATCTATCTATCTTCACTGTTAAATCGAATGTCTAAAGTGTCTCCACTGGAATAAGAGTTGTGATTTTTCTACCTTTCACCAGACTCTCGTAGAGCCTGGCATAAGCTTTCCCTGCGAGTAACCAAACCAAACACCTCCAGCAAATTCTAACAAGATTATCACAACCGACTGCGTTCTCTTGCGCTAATCCGCACAATACATCACAAATTTCCCAGGCGCCTACTTTCGCTGGCTATCTATTGAGCTGATCTATCACTAGTATTTGTGCAATAAAAGTACATACATCCGCTCACAACTAACTTTTTAAACGAGGGCTCTTAACGCACAGAAATAAGTGCGATTATCGAAAGGAATGGGTATCTTAAGGTCCCGCTTAGTGTAGTATAGTTACTCATTTATAACTGCCAAAAACACTGTCTGGCTGGTTAATATCAAGGCCATTTATTGTTATGAATGATAAATTTGTTATTTGGGTAGTGATTGTATTGACCAAGTTCTCAACTGTTACTAACGTAAGCAAGTAACGTAATTTAAAAAAACCAACCAAGTGCGAGTCGGAGTCGCGCACGAAGGGTTCCGTACCATTCCGTAACATTAGACTTTAAGAGCACTGGATTTGAGAACAGCGTCATCTATAGAAACCAACAAGAAGCGTTTAACATTGATATTTAACGACATGACATCGGCGCTGTAAAGGTTACATAGATCGCCGCTAGATGGTGAGCGCTATTTTTAGACTACGTTTATTGTATGGGAGCCCCCCTTAAATATTTATTTTATTCTGTTTTTATTATTTTTTGTTATAGCGACAACAGAAATACATCATCTGTGAAAATTTTAACTGCCTAGCTATCACGGTTCATGAGATACAGCCTAGTGACCGACAGACAAACAGTGAAGTCTTAGTAATAGTGTCCCGTTTGGCACCCTTCGGGTACGGAACACTAAAAAAGAATACATGCCAGATACAGAACGTTAACAGTAGTTTTAATTAGATAAAGTTTTTAGTCCATTCATTACAAATTAATGGATTATGAATCAAAAGGCGACTGGAACGACAAATCTTCAAAGTGAAATTTCTCCAAAGTATCGAAACACTATCAGATTTTGTACGAAATTCGAAAGGTAATTGAGTTTTAAGGATTAAAAGGGCTCAGCTGGATAGACAAGGAAATTAGACGCCATTTACTGTGAATTTAAAAAGGCACATGGCGGCAGCTTAGCATTCCTATTGACCTCATGTTCCTAACTCTGGGAGCCCGCTAGATAAGTAAACATATCGATCTATCAATAACAATGCGAATTATTGATTGTCTAATCCATTATTTAGATTATTCTAATGAATAAATAAATTTGATGTCGTACTTAGTAGTGCTAAGAACGAACTAAAAAACTATTAGCTGATACACAGCCTGAAGGCAACAAAATTAATATTTGTAACCATTAATCAAGATATCATCGCAATTGTCCTCGCTGTCGTAATCACTACGTTATGACATTAGACTAATTGCTGCTGCCCATCTATTACATAATTATTTATCTTAGAGAACAGAAAACAGGCAGAGGGTCCATTCAATAAATTCTTCATTCTTCCTGACTCTCCGGTACATAATCCACACCACTTTAATGGGGTTTATTACCTCTTTCCTTCGTGTAAGTTTCTTTTTAGTTTTTTTTGTAGAGAGTGGCTGAAAATCAGCGCTGCCAAGATCACTTCGTCGACTTGGTTGAGTAATGCTGAGCCTCGACCCTTTGTCTTAATATGTCCGTAAAATACTTTCTATTCTATTATGTGTACAAAACCCCCGAAAAGCTTACCCCACACAGTTCAATATAAATTATTTACTCCAATCATGGGAGGGAAGTGCATGGGTTTGCGTAAATTTGTATGGGAGTGCAATCATACTGCGAAGATCTTATAAGACAAACAATTCGAAAACAATTATTTTACATGAAAAAAACAACTTTACTATAAACTAATATTACACACATATTAGCACAGCGCGCTATGCGCTTTATGAGTTAGTTTGAAGAACTAGATGCAATAGTTGGAAAAGTAAAGTGTTTACACGAATACACTCAATACTTCCTTGAGTGATCTCGCATATTCTACGCATATTCCACAGTGAACCTTCCGTGCTAACTAACCACTGATGATGAATAGATGTGTAATCTCACGGTTGTCAACTAATAATGGGAAACAGGTTGTAAGCTGTGACTACCGGAATTTTTGGATTTTTTTCTCCGGTTAGATATTAGTGTTTGATATGATGAGCCGATATTAACCGCTGATTAGGATTTTTTATATAAGAACCCGTGTCAGACTCATGACTACTCTTGCGTGACATTAAATTTTTGTTTTTTTTTCTGTCTCCGAAGTTGACATATTGTAAGAGGTTTGGTTTGTAAAAAATAATTTACTTTGGACTGGGTTTTTGGAAAAAAAACACTACAATTTTTACGAACTTGACATTCGTGAGAATTCTAGGAATGCCACAAAAAGAATTGAATTAAAAAAATAAATTGTAGCTTATCATTTCATCCTTTTTTTTGGGTATAACTTAATTTTGTTTTTAATACTGTCAAAATCAATATTCAATAACAGTGGATATTTCTTGAATTAATGACGAGCAAACAACTTGCTAACATTTATTTTTACAATTTACATCGGTTGTTGGTTACTACATGTCTACAAAAGCTGAATAAAGTAAAATATTAGCTAGTTTTTTATTTTTATTTACGAGTACGGGAATGATTAAGATGCTAAAACATTGTCAAGCCCCTAATATGATGATACCTTTGCAAAACAGTGCTAACATATTGATGAGTACGTAATAAAATAAAACATAGAATTATCTTAACTGTTTCATTGAGTTTCGTATAGAAGTAACTGTGACAAAAGAATTCCTACGGTCCAGTCATAAACCAAGTGAATTCGCTACATTTTTCAAATTCAAAACCCAGTGGATGGTCATTAACCTAGTCTGAGAACTCATATCCTCGAAACAATATCAAACAGTATCCGCTTAGCCACAAAAATTTCAAACTTTCTAGTTTACTTCCATCATGTAACAATAGAAGCTAGTTAACAGTTAAAAGCACCCGAAACAAAGTTCTCATATTACTTTTTAGGGTTCCGTACCCAAAGGTCTAAGGGACCCTATTACTAAGACTCCGCTTGTCCGTCCGTCCGTCCATCTTTCTCTCACCAGGCTGTATCCCATGAAACGTAATAGTTAGTCAGTTGAAATTTTCACAGTGATGTATTTCTGTTGCCGCTATAACAACAAAAACTGAGTAAAGTAAATATTTAAGGGGGGCTCCCATACAAGAAACATGACTTTTTTGCCGTTTTTTGCTTGATATTAATAACGGCAATAGGTAGACGCTTGAAATATTTAAATGTTGTACAGGTAAAGGTACGGAGCCCTGCGTGCGCGAGTCTGACTCGCACTTAGCCGGTTTTGTAATTAAATATTCATAGGTGGCTTGTTCTACTTGGTTTAGCAAACCGCCCGTTTGTTAGTTAAACGTTTACGAGCCTATTTCATGTTTGAACTGTATCTACCTCTTGCTTACTAGTTACGTACAAAATGCGACGCACTCAAATATAAATAATAATGATACTCAACACTTGATCATGTTTGTGGCTTCATAAGCAAGGACTGAAAATTACGACAAAAAAGTACATTGTGAAATTAAATATTATATATACATATACTTTATAGTATATGTATATATAATATAGTATATGTATATATAACTTAGCTTTATGTTATTTCAATTTTACACCGCGCTGTAATTGAGTGGCTGTATAGAAAGTTGAACAGAAATGTGAAAATAATTGTAATTATATTTTGATTAAAACATTTATTTTGAGAAATTGTAGAAAAAGTTATGGAAGTCGACTTACTCATTCGTGAGCCGATGAGCCAGAGAGCTAAAATAAGAAATATGAGATAAAACTTGAACACGCGCACCGTATTTATAAGTGTCAATATAAAGTAATCTCCCGCAAGCAAAAGTATAAATTCTGAATTTTATTTGAAATGTTGTACAATAAAAAACTTTTGTTATTGGAAATTGTTTATCGATACTGAGGAAACCGTGTTCCTATAAGCTTAAAATATGTTTTTTTACTATTGCTTATTATACGAATCATCACAGTTTCAGTCAAACCAAACAATTCAAAATTTTGCTGCAAAATAAATTCCTTCCACGGGCCGCAATAATTTATTCCGCAACAAAACACTGGAAGTCTACAAATCAATAGCTATAGATGGTCGTGTCTGAATGTTGATAAAAACAACGTTTTCTCCTTAACAATCCATTAATATCACTTTGTTGGAAACAAATGGTGTTCTAATGGCGCGTTTAGTGTCATTTAATATGACAATGGCGATATTTATCGATATTTCTTTGCCTATCGGTTTTAATAGCGCTGCCTTTTGTCATGGCCGGCAAAAAAAGTTGGCAACTTTTTGACGAGTTTTTATCAAAATCTATCAAATAAATCTTAAAAATCTGTTATTCTTGAGAATATTTCTGAAACGTCTTTGTTTTTGAAACAATAACGATGTAAATAATTCGATAAAACAAATGCCGACATTTATTTATTGATAATTAATTTAGAATGCAATTAGTTATTAAACTTTATCGATAAAATTAAGGGAAACAACTCATCATAATATTCTTAAAAAAATTGTGGGTTTATATTTTTATGTAATCTAATAGTTTGTTAATATATTTTATAAAAATATATTTATATAATATAAGTATATTTTTTCCAAATCTTCACTATAATTCGATAGTGATTGTTAAGGCCTGTTTGTCAGAGTGAACAATGCTCATTACAAGGCTCAGTGGCCTAATTACGCGGACCAAATCCTGAGCGATTCCAATCGTCTAACTGTCAAATTCCATACTAATTTGACAGTTAGACGATTGGAATCACTCAGGATTTGGTGCGCGTAATATAGGGGCAGGTTCTCTCTGAGATCAAAGGCCTTAAATATGTAAAAAAATATAATTATTTACTCTTTTCTAGTTTCAACAATTCGATTAACGTTTATTCTTAGCTGGTACTAGCCTATACTCACATCCCACTACGTTTTCTAGTACATACTTCAATTAAAAACAAGCTGCCGACCATCATTTTGTTTTACGATGCTGTTCCTATTTGTCTCACCAGATGCAAGTGGGACTAATGCCAGTAACTCTCGTTTAGTGGACACAATCACTTAGAAACGTACAATAACTTATGTCTGCGCGGACAGATAAGACCCACAAAGCTAGAAGTCGTAGTTAGGGACACAGTCACTTAGTATAGTTTAATAATATAACACGGCCGGCAAGCAATTGTTATTTAACCAGGGTTTGATTTATGTATGTACAAAACATACAACGTGATAAAAACTGATGCCCAGTTTTAGATTTAGATGATTACAACTAAGATTGTTCAATTTGAAATACTTTCAAACCCTGGGAAAACTACCGGAAGCATTTTTTGGTCAAATTGGTCAGAAGTATCACAAACACCGAGTGTATGAATACCACGGGCATAAAACGCCATGACTTTGTTGTAAACTATCAAATTACTCTATTGGATTGAAATCATTACCTTGGGCAATTGTATCTAAATGTAATAGCACGCATTTTAGAAGGGCCGCTTCGTACTCTCAATTTTGAGCTGTGTAATCATCGTCAGAAAATAGCACTTGAAAGTCGTGGACAGGAACACAACCTCTTAGCCCAAGTTGCAGGCTCAAGACGCGTGACAAATGATTCCCACGTGGTCCGTGCAGACAGCGCCGATGTCTCGCGCTCGATATGCGCCTACGACGCTCACGAGCCCGGTCGTTAGAGGGTGTACTCTCGTAGTAGCTTTGGAAAGAGGTTTGCAGATACTTATTATGTAGAATTAGCTGTTGGCCGCGACTTTCATGTATATTTTTTCCGGGATACAAAGCTATTCCTGACTGTAATCTATCTCAGTGCAAAATTTTATCCAGATCCGTTCTGGCGTGGTTGAGTACCTGACAAACATCCATTCAGCCAAACTTTCGGAATTATAATATTAGTATAATACCTTTAAAATACAGACTTTTTGTTACGAAGGGGTGTGTTATAAAGGGTTTACCTTATGGTCATGAATAAATTTGGTCAAGATTTCTCGATTGAATTTACGAGAAAAATCATTGAACTCTCCAATTTGTATAGGGAAGAAATAATGGGCGAATAATTTTTTACCACGTCAACCGATTTTAATGACTAACTTTGTGTTGGAAAGGAGTTACTTCATGGAAGTTTTTTTTTTAATAGTTTATAATGGGATTCATGAAAAATAACGGAACTCCCCAATTCGTGTATTGTTTTTTGTAATCATGTATTCCTTAAAGTAGTTTTTTTTTATTTCAAAAATAATCTTGCTCACTATCCTCACTAACTAGTTACGGCCTTATTTATAAAAACAAGATTCCTCTAAAGTCAATCTAAAACTCTGTTTATTCAATCTGTGGCTACATCTTTTCCTTATAATCGGGGTTTTTGAAGTGTTTTAAGGAATCGAGTTTTTATAAATAAGGCCGTTATTGGTACTAGTATATTAGCTTGGGCTGTTGTTGAGAACTGCTTGCTTATCTGTTTTATCAATCTCTCGCGCTGTGCACATCTTCTGTCTACCAGTTCCACACCATACAAGAGCTATGTTGAAATAAAGGAAAGCGAAATACATCCTTAAAAATAATGAGAAATGAAATAGACTGTTCGCAAATATTGACACAAATTATGCAAACTAAATTACCGAAAAAAAGAGAACACGGCACTATAGATGAAGAGATAAAAACACTATTGCATAACCAGAAAAATAAATACATGTGATTTCAACACCTTGTCTCTTACGACGACTGCACGACATATTATGTAGAAGAAAAAGAAGAAGAAGAAAAACATTTATTTAACGCCACGTAGATATACATAAGCGGTAGTAGCCTAGTGGAAGCGGTGGTAGCCCAGTGGGTAGAACATTGGACTCGGAAGCGGGAGACCCAGGTTCGATTCCTAGTGCGGGCATGTACCTATGACTTTGTTTTCTAAGTTATGTACATTTGTGAAGTTATAGTAGCAATACCACTCGCTAACGGTGATGGAAAACATCGTGAGGAAACCTGAATATCTGAGCTATTTACATATCTCAGCGCTTGAAATCGCCAATCCGCGGTGGGCACACGTAGTGATTAAGCCCATACTCTCTCTCTGAGAGAAGGCCTGTGCCCTACAGTGGGACGTATATAGGCTGCTTATGATAGATATACATAATTATACAGGAAAAGTAAATACAGAAAATAAGAAAGATATAGGACAAAAGCAGGCGAAATGTGAAGCCAAAAGTGAGAAAAACAAAGGCTAAGGGTGCAGTGGATGTACTCTGTAGGTCGATGCAGCGGAAAAAAGGCCTCATGCTCAGTATTAGCTGAGGGTTTGCACCCACAACACTGATTTTAAGCTAGGGCCTTCTGGTGACTTCCGGTGTCTTGTGATTGTAAAACAAAACTATCGTCATGATCTGACGACATATTCTCTAGTATTTTTTATATTTGTAATGAAAAAAACCAGACAAGTGCCTGTCGGACTCGCCCAAAGAGGGTTCCGTACAGATTTGTAGTCTCGTAGTTTTTCCGAGCTTTTCCCGAACTTCAAATACATTTTTTTTATGATTTAACTATGAATGTATAGTTTTCAGATTTTTCCCTGCCCTTGTAGTATACGACGATATTATTTGCCAAATTTGAAAGTGCTAGGTCAACGAAGAGCACCCTATCAATTTGATTTCCTTAAGAGTGTCAAAATATACGTTTTGTGCGGCATAAACGGCCGTGGTTTTTTTTTTACGTTGACTTAGAAGTTAAAGTTAAAAGCCTCAAGGTACTGTTGACCTCAGCGTATGGTTTTCATTTCAACTTGATAGCTCCACGCGTTCCTGGGATAAAGATTCTTGACAGACAGACAGACGGACGGACAACAATGGTTTCGTTCTTCCTTTGAGGTACGGAACCCCCAAAATTAAACAAATTTTCAGATTTTGGGACTAAATCTTGTAGATTTTAATTTTACGTATTTATTGACTTACAAACTTATCTACAACATGCATAAAACCTAGCAAAGATGTTCGCTCAGATGAAAGCCACTATATAATATTACTGTACTAGCAACTGGTGTTCGTAAGTAATTAAATAAAATAAATCAATCGAAATACGGTCCCGAGTAGACTTCTAAGGCTGAAGCGCGCCCACGCACCTCCATTGGAAACATATTTGCCGACGATTTATTCGCCACTGCCGGAAATATGCAGACGAGAAATTGTTGAGAGGTACCCTTAAGCGTGGAAAGTATTCGAAGACCGGGGGAACGCTAGATAAGTGAAATGTCTAAAATACTTTGTATGAGAAAATATCGAACTATAAGTAGACGTCCGACAAATAATGAAAAAGTTGTCACCTTCGTTCTTGGTATTTATGTTTATGTATTTGGTATATTGGTAATAAATGTTATAACTACGCAATTTTGGTATATTATGGTCTATGTAATTTTTCTCAATAACTCTTTCCTGGCACTACGCCTTCCACTATCCACGTAACACAAGGTTAGCTGGAAGAACATACTCATTAGTGTAAAGCTCGCCTTTTGTACAAATATGCTTATTGTGCAATAAAGAATTTTCTAATCTAATCTAAACTTCAAAATCGAGGATCGCATCATCATATCAGCATGTGTTTTTAGTGGTTCCTATCCCCTAGCCTAGTACCAGCCGCCTGAGCAAAACCATGTGAGATGCCAACTCTCCTTGTGCGATAGCTGCCCGGGCGTGTGCAATACATCGGCGGTTAATGTCGCATTAGTTGCGGTTGCCGGCGCTATCAACCGATCGACTGGGCTCTAGTGCTCAAAGGAACAGTGGCACTCAATATGGAACTCATGTGGTGCCCCTTCAAGCCAAAAACTAACCGCTTTCCATTGGTATATTAATTGCTAAGGGAGTCAGGATAAAAGTGACGTTTTGTGTAGTGTTAAAAAGCAAGACCAGTGCCCTACTTCATATTACAATTCATGGTTTTCTATGACGATTCGATGTACATTTCAACGTCGATTAACCCACAGATTAGTAAATAGGAATACTGGCTACACAATTGAAATGAATTGTATTGTGAAATTGTGTATTGTACTTTAATGAAACGCGGCTTTAATAGACTGTGTAACCGTCGTAACAGCGACCTTATCAGAGTGAATGCTCGCGGTAAGGTAGGCAGATACCAGGATATGCAAAGGATTTGCAAAGATCTTGAATTTTTGACAAGCAAAAAAATCGCCCAAGTGCGAGTCGGACTTGCGCACCGAGGGTTCGGTATAAATTTGTAGGTAGGTACTTACATATTATAAAAATAGTTCGGGAATCGAGTCTCGCAGTTTTTTCCAAGCTTTTCCTGAACTTCAAGGGCAATTTTTTTTATAATTTAATCACAAATGTTTCAGATTTTTCCTAGTACTTGTAGTATAAAATTATATTACTTGCCAAATTTCATAGTTCTAAGTCAACGGAAAGTACCCTATAAATTTTGATTCCCTTGAGTGTCAAAATATACGTTTTTTTGCGGCATAAATACGGGAATAAACAACTGACAACTGTGTAAACAAGAAAATCTGTGCCCAGCGCACCCAATAAGGGACCATAGGTAGCGCTGCCATGTTGAGGTCCGCTGCGGCAGGGAGATGCGTGTCGCGATACCGCGAGCATTCACTCTGATGTAGAGCCCTTTGTGCCGCCGCGATAACAGACTATTACTCCATACGAGCGTCTGTGTCTACACTGCTTCAACGCATTTGATGTGACTTACTCTGTGTTGTGTGTGACTAAACATGCACGCTGGCTCAGCCCTTGTATCACGTAATTTTCCACTCTATCGGGTTAAGCATTTAGACGACTCCAAAGTGCCAAAATATGCATGCATTTGACAATCAGACAACTCCATAGTGGAGGACTTACGTGGTCGCACCCCGGAAGTGGTTCCACTTAAAACTGCTAAAGATATATTGTATTAAAGAAAATTTTCGGTTTTTGTCTACGATTAAATAGTGTTGATCGTATTTAAGCGATCAATATCGATAAATCTATATTAAGTAGGTGATGACGCGCGGCGTCAAATAATCGCCAAAACTGAAGCGGCAAAAGAGTATTTTTTCTACAGAACGCTGAGGATAACCTGAACCTTATCCAAGGTTTGATTTGGAAGAAATACGAAACTTTTTCATAGTCTTTTTTATTTAATACATAATAACATAGTACACGTAATAGAAAGAAAAAAAGCAGTAGACGGACGGATGACAAATTAAAAACAATAACTGAACTAGCACGGAGTTCCGTTTGGAATTGCATACTATTTTGCAGGCGCAAACTATAATAGCTTTGATAGCTTTTCGATGATTATAACGTGTACAAAACAGAGAATATCAGAGTCACTTGTGTTGTAGGTCTCGACCAATGAACACGTCATTACGGTCACACAATGCACCCGTATTGCGCCGGCGCATTACCCAAACCTGCTCCGAACAAAGATGCAAAATAAAAGTAAGGACTTACACTGAAAATCTTTTTATTGTTCGAAGTTCTGCTGTGGAAAAATACTTAAGTTCTGACAGTGCGTTGAGTTATTTTCCTTTCAACAAAGTCTGACTGTTAACCAACATAAAATTAAACCCCAAACTGAAGGCTCAGAGTAATTTTATAGTGTTCGTTGTTTTTAAGTAAAGATTTTTTCCTTGATTTTTACAAAACTAAGATAGTATATAAAACTAAGATACTATTCTTTATTATACGCACCAGAAAACAATTACAGAGACAATAATTACAAAAGAAAAGGTGAAAATTATCAAAGTGAAAAAATATCAAGTACCTAAATGATTCCTGAATTAAGTTAATAAACTAAAAATTGTAAAATATTCTCCTAAAAACCTATTTAGAGGCTAAAAATTCCCATGCCGGGACTTGAACCCGCGACCTCTGGCTCACCGTGCCGTGGTTGTATTATGGAAGAATTTAACAGTTAAACGTAATTTACTGCGGCAACAAGCATATTATTACTTGCTTGCTACATCTATGGTCCTGTTTTATTTATTCGTTTTGTCTGTTGTGTATTTAGTTTTCTTTCTGTTGTTGTGTATATTATGTTACTTATCTGCTTATTTTGTTTCTGTGATGTATCTTGTTGGTATAATAAATGTCTTTCTTCTTCTTCTTCTTCTTCTTCTTCTAATAAGGCCGCCAATTGTACTTCGATTTATGAAATTTCTGTTAATGTAATCTCTGTGAACAATAAAGAATATTCCATGTATCTATCTATCCATTTAATACTACCAATATCGTAAAAGCAGGAGCTCATTGTTAAAACTTTCAGAGTAACTCTCAGGTCCCCCATTGAATGTCATCATCGACCGCGTAAAATAAGAACAAATCTGATCGAATCAACGCGCAGGATGCCTAGCATGTCCCGGCTCGATAAAACGATTTGAGTCAAGTGGTTTCTTTCTTTCGCCCTTTAATGTGTCTTTGTCAGTTAAGGGCTGAGGGCTTACTCAGAATAACGGCTCTCGGAGGCCCACGTGGAGAGCTAATTTTTAATAATATATAATATATATTTCCATGAAGTGCGTTAATTAAATGGAGAGTTTAAGTGCTATGCGTAGTTACTTCAAAAGATATTCATAGTTTAGTAGGAACTATAAAGTGCTATTTAAATAACACATAACCCGAATAAATTATAATATCAATAAATGAAACTGCTCCGATTTACGTAGCCACCACATTCTTATTCAGTATTTCTTGCTAACTTTACTACGTCGACACTTACTGCCTCGTCTCAAACTCTTGTATAAATTGTACTCCGTGCAACAAGTGCGTACTAGGCGTGAGCCGTAGTCTTGTTTTCGGCTGTGCCGATGCATATCGGAGGCTGATGGGGTTTTCGTTCGAGCCATTAGCGGGCGCAACTGGTTTCTTATTGTGTACTTAATAACGTTGGCGCCGTGAGATTTTGGTTATGAAATATTACTACGTACGCCAAAACCGGCGCTCGTAGAATTGACATAACTGTGCAGTACTTGCTGGGTGTACCACCTAATACGATAGTATAGTATCTACCTCTTTTAATCTGTAAGCAATGTCCTATGTTGTATTTATGTTAGTTGTTATGCCTTTTTTTTTCTTGTGATTTGTTGATTTGTCCTAATAAATGTCTTTCTTTCTTCTTTCTTTCAATGCAACCAATGCAACCAATATGTATGTAAAAGTTCCTTTGCAGGGCACAGGTATTCTCCTTGAGAAAGAGTATGAGCTTGTTCACTAGTCGCACCCAAGACGGAATGGTGAAATGCTATGTCAACACATTAAACGAAGAAGAAGAAAGACATTTATCATACCAACAAGATACATCACAGAAACAAAATAAGCAGAGTAACATAATATGCACAACTACAGAAAAAAAACTAAATACACAACAGACAAAACGAATAAATAAATAAACGCTTTATTTTTCTGACGATCATTTCCTTCACAGTCGCTTGTGGTATCGCTACACCAAATTCATACGTAATCTTCCTAAGAAGTACTTTATAACAATAAAGTACTAATCAACTAGGGACCAATGGAAAAATACCTATCACTTGGTGACAGAATTTTTTTGTGAAAACTATCTTTCCTTTGGCGCTAGCTAGTACCCAGCTAGTTAGTAAGAAATGTGTTTTTCTCATACCTACTTATCGTAGATATTTTTCATGACGAAAATATAGTAAAAATGAAATCATTATTTGAATAATGTAAAAACGAGTATTTGTTTTTGAAGAAATTTAAAAAAAACTGTCTTGTTTTTTCGACGACAATTACCCATTTTACGACCGAGCACACGCTCAAGTAGTACCTATTACTCATCATAATATATTTAACGAGTCTCATCGCGATGGCAACGATTTCCAAACGTCGGTAATTATAAATAATCGCGAGACCAGTTAAATTTTGTATGAATATGAGTCATTATTCTGACTAAAAAATACAAGCACTACTTAAACAAGTGTCCATAATTGTTATTATTAATCGGACACGTCGCCCACTGATTATCCTAACCACCTACCGACGGGGTCTTTTTTAACGGTAAGAAATTGCATAAGAAACAATACCCATAAAAAAGAACTTGTCCGCTCTATAAAAACAGAGAAACGCTTTAGTTTTTTTCGTCCAGTCTCTTTTAGGTAGTCAATTAACCGCTTGTAGCGCGAAGGAACCACGAGCCAGTTCCGAGCAATCAATTGCTAAACTAAAGCCGTGTACGCCCGCGAGGCTCGAAGAGTATCTGTTCAGAAGTCCTAGCCGACCCATACAGAATAATTAAATAAATTCTACGCAACACAATCACTTCATCATCATCATCATCAGCCATTTGCCGCCGTGCTGCAGGACACAGGCCTCCATCATGGTTTTCCTAACCATGAAGGGTTTTGCCATAATCGCCACGCTTGGCAGGCGGGTTGGCGATCGCAGTATGTGGTTGGAATCTCAGGAAGACGCTGCTGTCCGTCTGCTGGTAATGTATTTCCTTAGTCGCCTTCTACGACACCCACGAAAGGAAATGGAATGAGGCTATTCTTAATCCGGCGCCACACGGAAAACACACTTGTTAACACAAAACACACAACCACTTGTCACGCTACATTTACATTTATCGATTACATGTTGTAACCATAACTTTTCGGATAAAATATTTATTTTAATTTTATGTTGCACTAAATACTGATCGATTAACCACTCGTCTGCCGCGACACAGATCTGTGTCCAACTTATACGTTCCATTCCGCGAGGGCAGTTCAGGAGTTAATACATTAGATGTTATTATTGTTTTCTTATAATTCATATATTTAAAAGTGACAATATAATTTGTATCTGCATGCTAGCTTATTTAATTAGATTAAGTATAATAATTGTGAAATAGCGTAAGCTGTAATGTTAATGTGTAATATTAAAAAAAACCTATTTTGATGCTAAAAATTCCCATGCCGGGACTTGAACCCGTGACCTCTGGCTAACCGTGCTAGCGCTCTCCTAACCGAGCTAAGGGGCAAGTGCAGACATCGGCGAAATTTCGAGCCTCTTTACAAACTTCTTTATATTACGTACGTATTTTTTTAAAATTGTCCTCAGCACGGGTTAGTGCAACAAAAAGAATGTAGTAATTATATTAATTTGCGAAATAAATAAATACATTGTCCTCGTGTCCCAAACTAGGATATCCAGTGCTTTGGTAACATGGAAATACACCCAGTTTGCGACCATTATGAGGCAAATTTATTTTGTCAAGGTGCACTGCTTTAATTACTTGCTTCTTCCGAAATGTTGGTGACCTATCAAAAGTTTTATTTCTTTTAAGTAAAAACGTAATCTAAGCAGCAGTGTTAGCCCATGGGTAGAACAAATAACGCATTTGTTTTCTGAGTTTAAATACATAACATTTGTAAATAGCTGAAAACTTGCAAGCCTAATTTTTTAAACTTTTTTACTTACATTTAGATCACAATATTTTGTCAGCGAAACTTAAAAACGTACATTAGGTAAATTTTTCATATTTTTATTTTAGGTGATTTTTAGTCCAGTAAAAAAATATGCTCGTCCAAGCTGACTTTCTGTGAGCTCTCGTTTAGCGCCAGACGCCGCGCTATATATTGTAAAGTACATTAAATCTTCCAGCATTTGCATACGGAGAAGGAAACTTATTAAAGTCAAACATATTTGTAGATATACAGTCAACAACAGGTATTCCACTGTATCTCTATAGCTATCGGCACAAGTGTTCAACCAGAAAATTTAATGGCGTCTCTTGAATTGTGTGTACCTTATCTCGTTATCACCATGCACCACTGGTGACCCCCATGTTTATTTGATATTGGTGTTTGGGCAGGCTACTAGAATCGACTCGTTCAACGACAGACTATATCTTACTAGTGACCGCCCGCGGCTGCAATCGTTTTAAATAAAACTTACTTTACTATTTACCAGAGCTTGGCATGTTCACCTCAATTCTTATAATCGCAAATCTATGTCAAGCAGTCGTAGGGTCTCATTCTCTCTCTCTGTCTCTCTCTCACATACACACACACACACACACACACACACACACACACACACACACACACGCGCGCGCACGCACGCACGCACGCACGCACGCACGCATGCACGTACGCACGCAGGCAATATCTGTTGCCGCTATAACAGCAAATACTAAAAACAGAATAAAAGAAATATGTAAGGGGGGCTCCCATACAACAAACGTAATTTTTTTTGCCGTTTTTTTGCTTGATATTAATAACAGCAACAGGTAGATGCTTGAAATATTCAGAAAATATTTAGTTCTGTATTCGCTTCAAATATAAATAATCGCACACAACAAACGTGATTTTTTGCATTTATTCTCGATCTTTGTGTCTAATTTTGTATAGATAGTGGTACGAAACACTTCGTGCGCGAGTTTGCCTCGCAATTGGCCTTTTTTTTAAATTTTCGCAGCCCTTTTCCATTTTGGTATAATTTTCCTTTATTTTGGTGTCATTGCTTGGAGGCAATTATTTTAATACACGTTCCGCGTGGCGCCGGATTAAGAATAGCGTCACTCCATTTCCTTCCGTGGATGTCGTAGAAGGCGACTAAGGAAATGCATTACCAGGAGACGGGCAACAGCGTCTTCCTGAGATTCTATCCGCGTACTGCGATCGCCAACCCGTCTGCCAAGCGTGGCGATTATGGCAAAAACCCTCATGGTTATAAAAACCACGAAGGAGGCCTATGTCCTGCAGTGGACGTCAAATGGCTGATGATGATTAGTAGACAATGTTTTTGTGAGCATAATATTACTTCCAACTAAAAATACTCCAATGAACTCATTGGAATTACCAATCCATTACACTATCAATCAAGTTGATAACAAAAGTTTCATAGGATTAGCGAAATGAAACGAGATCACCTTGCGCAATAGGGCAAGTAAGATAAGCCGCAGACAGTGAAGCTCCTACGTGGAGGTTTGTTCTTACTCGACCATATTCACAGTTTGGTACACTTTTTATTACTCCCTATTTACTATGCGGCAGTACATTATTAACATAACATAAACTCACACCTGTCTGTTTCTCTTCTCTTTCGCGAATCTGTCACTATTATTTCTCAGCCTAAAATATTCAGGCTCGTGTGGATGTAGGACCTGTGTGTGTGTGTTTGTGTGTGTGTGTGTGTGTGTGTGTGTGTGTGTGTGTGTATGTGTGTGTGTGTGTGTGTGTGTGTGTGTGTGTGTGTGTGTGTGTGTGTGTGTGTGTGTGTATTTAATTTAATTTTTTCATCAGTATGTAGGGACTTTTAGTCTGAAATATAACTATTATTAGTAATAATTATCATAAAGTAGACTATAGCAAACTGAATTGAGCAAACTAGCAATAAGCCGAGTGAAAGTTGCTAGCTCGAATTTCGATCGGTTTTGCTCGGATGCAGGCCAATTCTTGGGTGTACTAATATTAATGTCTATCAGAAATCACCAGTCTACGCTAGCATATCTGTAAGTAAGACTTTTAAGGAATGTCAAAACGTTGTGCACTCCAATATAAGCTGTTAATGTGCGGCTCCTGCTAAAATCACATTTGCAAACATTTAGCGAAGCGTTTTCGTTGCTGAGAGAAGCAAAATAAATTTTTTTTTGTTTAATGTTACATGAAAAACGTGAGCAGCCCTAGCATAGTTTGGGAACCGCTGGTAAATGTAAAAAAAAAAATTGTAATATGGGTATATACCTAAACAATAAAGTTGGAACTATGGCAAAAGTTATGAAAACCATAAGGGAGGCCTATGTCCTGCAGTGAGCATCATATGGCTGATGATGATGATTTGTAAAGTTTTTAGTTTCTCCTGTAAAATTCGATAAAAATTACGTTCGTGGTTTTGGATGCCGAATGACAATATACAAACTGCACTACATATGTGGATTGAGAAAAAAAAAACATATTTGTATTTGTATCAGTATTCTCTTATTGGTAAAAAAATAATTACGGTCTTGTTTAGACCGTGTTATATAGGTTTTATACGAAATGTCTTTTCTTTCTTTATTTTTTTCTCTCTTTTACTTTAATATCGACGGATTGATTCTACGGCCATAAGCCAACGAATGTTTCTTTTAAATTAAAACTTTACAGCTGTAATAAATTCCCGAGACTTCTAAACAAACAATTAATAATCACACATGTAGGTACACCCAGTTCAGTGTTCATTAATTCCCAATTTAAATATTTGACAGTAGAGTTCACATTTCGATACTCAGCGCAGCGGGACGCTCCTGTTTATTAACATGTAGATACTTGAGTTCATATTATGTGGTTGTACCGTTCGTTTATTTTCTAATTTATTAACTTGAAACGACGATGACGCGCTCAAAACTAAAATTGCAGATGTTGGGGTTGAGACCGCTAAGTTAAAGTGGGACTGGGCTGGCCATGTCTGCCGTATGAGCTCAGATAGGTGGGCCCAAAATTGCGGAAGGTTTCTCGTAGATAACAGCTGTTAGTTGGCTAAAGTGCATACAAAGAAAAAAAACTGACAGCTGTTAACAGTAGAATAACAGACTGTTAGAGTATGTGTCATTTTCCCTCGTTACAAGACATGGGAACAAGTACAAGTGCTATAAAGGGGTTTCAAGGAGTAACACTAGCACCACCCAGGAAAAAACAGCCTTAGTGGGCAAAAGCATTGTATGTATGGCTCCTATAATATATAATAAAATTCCGACAATTTACAAACAATTAAACACAAATGTATTTAAGACACGGTTCAAATAACTGCTTATTGACAAATGTTACTACAATCTTAATGAATTTCTAAATGACACATTGTAATTATTTTTTTCTTTTAATTTACTGACCATTACATCAAAGACATGTGCCTGTCTACTTTTTGACCCAATTTCATCATAATAATAAAGTGTAATTTTTGGCTTGACATACTTTTATAACCATTTTATGACTGATTAATAATTACTGTGATGGCGAAACTCTCTTATTTGCACGCCACCTTCTGGCAAAACATGTTGAAGCAAAACTAACATGACAATGTTATATTTAAGACCATAGTAATGCATGCCACTGTACTATTGACACATGTTTATGCGAATAAATGAATCTTTATCTTTATCTTTAAAAAAGATCTAGTCCCAGGTTCGTGATCCTAGGTTCACGACAACGTGGGTCCTAAAGGTCGCGAGGTTCCGCAAAATCGACACCGACATCTTGGCAAACCAAAGCGAATATGCTAAGACGACCTTAATGCATTCTTGCTAGGATGGTGCTAGGTGGCTGGGGATAGAAAGAGATGGAAAGCAGGAGGGGAGGCAAAGTCCTAAGTAAAAAAAACTTATCAAAATCCCACACTTTCCACTTTGTTCATAGCGTAGTGCGTTTGGCAGAATATTAGGACCTCTTGGTTTAATCCTGCAATGGATCTATGAAGAATAATGACCTAAGAAGACATGGCAACTTTTCTATACCCTTAGCTAGAGTCCTGACAGTTGCTAGTCGGTATATTTATGACAATATAATGTGCATTAGGAAAAAGTATATCAGTAACTTTAAAACCGTTGTGTTTAAAACACAATGTAAATACTAGAGGAAATAAACAAAGAAATGAACTTTCGTTCCCAAGATTTATGCTGGCAAAGGTTGATACATCCTTTATGGGATGTTGAATACAATTCTACAATAGATATCTGAAGATATAATAAGCTTGCCAGAAACGCGATTCCAAAAATGTGTAAAGCACACTTTGTGTAAAAAGGGCTACTATAACATTAAAGATTATCTAGTTCAATACTTGAGTTCTATGTACTATACCTATACCTAATAATCATTTAAACTCTGGGAGCACTCTACGTTCGGAGTTTGATGTAATCGCGGTAAATCATTGTAACATTTTGATATCATGATGTAACGTCATCACGTCACAAAGGTTTACCTTTTGAAAAGTCATTCACCGTACCTTGTTTAAAGCTTTTATTCTTTTTGTTGCCCTAACCCGTGCTGAGGACAGTTTTAAAAACCTATTAAGAGGCTATAAATTCCACCCATGCCGGGACTTGAATCCGCGACCTCTGGCTAACCGTGCCAGTGCTCTCCCAACTGAGCTAATGGGCAAGTGCAAGCATCGATGAAATTTCAAGCCTCTTTACAAACTTCTCCGTATTACAGCTGCAATGATATTCAGTATGTGACTATCACTTTGCCCCATCTTAACTCTTATCAATTCTAATCTCTAATCAATTAACAGGAGACGGGCAGCAGCGTCTTCCTGACGCTGTATTCCAACCGCATACTGTGATCGCCAACCCGCCTCATGGTTATGAAAACCACGTAGGATGCCTATGTCCTGCAGTCGGCGTCAAATGGCTGATAATGATGATGATGATGAACTCTTATCATATGTGGCATATGCGAGGATTGAATATAAGGAACCTCTCGTTTCATTCACTCTACAGTACAGTCTACATGAAGTTTTACAATTGTGCACTCAACCCAGTAACGTTAAGGACGATTTTGCAACAAAGATGTGAATGGTTGATTATCAGTCGACTTTACCCCTTCGGTAATTACAAGATGCGATCTTTCGCACAATTTTTACTCAGCCGCATTCTTGGTCGACATTAATACCAATTTAGGAAGCCTTAATAACACCCTGTTAAATACTTCTGCAGACTAGGCAGGGATGTGTTCAGGTTTGTGAGTGTAGAAAGTTAAGGTCCAGGTGGAGTATATTTATCATGTGTGAGTACGCATATCCGTGTATTTGTTGTCCTGTTTTGAGATGATAATCTGTAATAATTATGATAATGGATAATCGAGATGACGTGTGCCCATATGATAAGATGAAATTTTAGATAAACAAAATATTTACGATTTGAAAGGTGATACAAGAGCCGAATTATCGGTGAAAGTATTACTATGTTTATCTTCCGATTTTGTTGAAAGTATGGCTACACACGATACATTCACTGATTTATGAATAGATAAAATCGAATCGATTTTTTAAAAGTCGATTTTTATTTTTTACCACGGTTTCAGACTTTTCGAGAATAACACACTATTTTTGCGATATTGCGTCCGTAGTTCTAAGCTGAATCACGATTAAGTTTTATGTTATAAATGTTACTCACGTTAGTATTAAGCTCGCCTTTGTACAAATATTATTATTGTCCAAAAAAAATACTCTTCGACCTTGGACCTTATCCTGTTATGATAAGTGTTTGAAAAGACCAGTGAAGAACCACAGATTTTGACAATTGTTTCCAAGTTCAGCACAAATTACAATTGCTACATTAACGCTTCAAATACAATTTTTTGCTAGCATACCTGAATCAGCAATGGCATGTATACATCTGTCAAAACTTGTGGATGTTAATCTACAATCGTTATTGAATAATTGTTCAGTTAACGGGTCTAATCGCAAATGTTTATTAGGTAAACGTAATTACACACCTTGATTAATTTTGGGGCAGCCCCCCTCCCCCAAAATTATTATTTGAACTTGTATCCAATTACGTCCCTGGGACTAGTAACCTGCCGCGTCTGCGCCCGCGGCGGCGGCGCGTGGGCGGCGCGCGCGTCGCATCGCCGCCATCTTGAAATATGGCGTCGCCTTATTTATGGCGCGATTTATCAAAATTGCTCGCGCGCAGGAGCGCCGGGCCGATGGATCTAGCTAGAAGTACAACTTGAGTTGAGTTTACTTGCACACGGTAGGTCAACATAAAGTAGCGTAGATTATCGTAGACAGGATTGAGGGTGTCCTTGGACACAAAGAAGTGGCTTGCCTTGGAGGAGGCCTGTGTCCAGCAGTAGACGAGTACAGGCTGATAGGTTGATTCATTTTTTCAACAACAATAACAAAAAATATATACCTTTAATATGATAGAGGACAGTTGCCAGCAAATCAGTCTTTATATCTGTGCACTTTACTCGGGTAGGTACGACGTACGTTACGGGCGACTTTACAACTAAAATGTAGGTACCTACAATTAAAAGGTATCGACTGTACAGTTAGCGGCATTATTACTAAAAGTAATTTCTTTATATTTTTTTATTGGAAAGGGGCAAAATACAAAGTACCCGAAACCGGCGTGCGTACGTGCAACGATTAATGAATCTTGATGAAGCGAAAGAGATCTGTCGGGATCGTGGCTAGTGGCAGACCCTGGTCTCTGCCTATCCCTCTGGGATACAGGCGTGAGATTATGCTATGTTATGTTTTTATTTCTTTAGACTGTAGGGGATTGCCTCTTCTCGTAGCGAGTAAGCGCTTGTATACCAACACAAAAGTCTTAGGTTCAATTCTCACAGAGATTCGTAATAATACTTCGCGTGTTTGGTCACACAAGATGAAAAAAACCGGCTAAGTGCGAGTCGGACTCGCGCACGAAGGTTTCCGTACCATTATCTATACAACATTAGACACAAAGATAAAAAACAGCAAAAAAATCACGTTTTTTTATGGGAGCCCCCTTTAATAATTATTTTATTTTGTTTTCAGTATTTGTTGCTATAGCGTCAACAGAAATACATAATCTGTGAAAATTTCAACTCTCTAGCTATCACGGTTCTTGAGATACAGCCTGGTGACAGACAGACGGACGAACGGACGGACGGACGGACGGACGGACAGACAGACAGCGAAGTCTTAGTAATAGGGTCCCGTTTTTACCCTTTGGGTACGGAACCCTAAAAACGTGTTCACACCCTGTCATAAGTTATTAAAATGCTACTGAGAAGTAATTTTCGAAGTGTAACTTCTGTTCGATTCCAGTTTGCGTATCTAGCTGGTTTTAGGGTATTTTGTTTTGTGAATTTATTTTTTTAATTTCATTAGTTATTCTAATTTCAATTATTATTTTGTTCTTATTATTGAATTATATCAGCTTTAAGCTGGTGCGTATATATCACTTGAAAGGTTTATAAAGTCCGTGTACGGCTAAGATAAATGTCGATGATAGTTTATGCCATGCATTCACTGCGGTGGGCACGCGTGGTGATTAAGCCCAACTCTCTCTCTCTCTCTCTGAGAGACTCTACAGTGGGAGGTATATAGGCTGCTTATACTGCACTATTCGTCAAAATTTTTTTTCTGGGACTGCCTTGCCATAGCTGCTTGACCATTTTCAGCGAGACCTCTCTTAGAGATTTGCTCACATACACATCTTTATTAGCACAATGACAATGGACAAATTAAAGTTAATTTATTAGCCGCGGGAAAACAAAAGTCACGTGCGAATACGTAATAAAATTAGAATCCTGTTTCGTCAGATTTAGTTACTTAATCAGATATCTGATTAGTTTCGTCAAAAAATTACAATTGCCAAAAAAAAAGAGATATAACAAAGTAAATAAATTCCAAAAGTTAACAAACTGTCAATTAAATAAACCACCCCGAGCCACATCCGACCCGAAGGTCCCCATAATGCTGGCGGCGTTGCTGCGCTGCACAGCGAGGGAGATCCTCTGCATCAGATGTGCCCCCTGGCAATGTACATTGATGAATTATTAAGAAAAGTAAAACAACAAGACGATTCCAATAAAGAGTTACTCCCAAACTAGGATTATTTGAGCTATTATTAATCAATCAATCAATCAGACCGTACACGAGTACGGTCGACGACCACGGCTGGACAAAGACAAACAAACAATTAATTGTGAAACTAACAGCTTTGACGTTCATTAAGTAAACATTTTTGTTCATTTTCAAATTTTTTACTTTGACTTTGAAAGGCCTCCCCCATCCTCCTCATCCTCGGCCATCCTTATCCAGCCGCTGCCAGCAATCTGCCTCAGATCGTCGGTGCAGCGAGCCGGACATTATTATACTTCCAAATTAGGTGGGTCTTAAAATAAGATTATACAATAATATTCTATCAATCTAAATGACTACCCGCTACATGGAGTGATCAGATCACCGAGGAAACAACAGTTGAATTCCACCAGGCGTTTCACGCAGTAAAGATAAAGGGATTTATTTGTCAAACATGTGTACAGAAAGGTGGTATACTCGTATTAACATATTTAGTTCAGCATGTTTTGCCATAATAGGCGTACAAATTTTAATAATTATTGATAGTAATAGCATAGCATTATATTATATTAACATCGTGAGTAAAATGTCAAAAGGATGCGAAATAAAAAATAAAAACCATTCCATGCGATAATAAATTAAAATGTCAAAGAAGAGAGGTCACAAGGATTATATTAAATAGAATGTCATTGTTATGTCGAGAAAATGTACGACAGGTCCAGATAGTAATAGCGGCCAATATCCTCAGCATCGCAGAACCGATTAATTGGATTGGATCTAAATAGATAAATAAATAAGGGGGGTCAAGGGAGTAACACTGGCGTCCCCGAGAAAAAAGAAACATATCTTTTTTTATCGGTCAAATTTGCAAAAATTGTCAGTACAATCTCTCAATCATGTTAACAGTGATTTTTAGGACCCACGACAAAGAACCTAGGATCACGAACCTGGGACTAGATAGCATTTATGCCAAACACGGCCGTTTCTGGCGTTAATGCTATCTAGTCCTAGGTTGTTTGCCTCAGGTTCAGGTTCATGATTAAGAGATTGTACTGACATTTTTTGCAAATTTGACCTATAAAAAAAGATATGTTCTTTTCCGTCGGTGGCGCTAGTGTTACTCCCTTAAACACCTAATTTGCCTTTATCTATGTGGTGAGAGCTTTTATCTTAACCTTTTTTAGGGAGCAGGGTACCACTGCCTTAGTGATAAGGTCACTGTAAAATGTTCCTTGAATAAATTATCTTATTATCTTACAGGAACGCAAGTTATTATATTCTTTTTGTTGCACTAACCCGTGCCGAGGACAATTTTAAAAACCTATTTAGAGGCTAAAAATTCCACCTATGTTGGGAGAGCGCTGGCACGGTTAGCCAGAGGTCGCGGGTTCAAGTACCGGCATGGGTGGAATTTTTAGCCTCTAAATAGGTTTTAACACAAGTTTTACACAGGTAGCAATAAATATTCCCTTTATTTGAGGAAGAAACGTTAGTCCCACTAATTTTATGCGTAATGTCACTTATAGCAGTTGTTCAAGGTATCCCGCTCGAGGAGTATCCCAAGACCACTTCAATGGCACTACAAGTCAGTAGGCCATTCCCCCGTGTCCCCGCATCTAATAAGATAGCGGAACAGATGTTACGGCGGCCACCGTCGTCCGATAAGGGCCACTTTATGGCCCACCTGAGCCGGCTATGGCCGCTTCGGCCATTAAGGCGGCAATGGCCCTAATAAACGATAGGGGAGGCCAAATCTAAAACGCGATTTTATCTATTAAAGGGTCATTTAAGAGATTATTCGAATCATCCCACTGTAGGGAGTAGGCTTTCTCTCAGACATACAGAGTCAAGTCTATTTGTTTCAGTTTAAGTCGCTATTGTTAATCTAGATCTTGAAATAGACACCTACATTTAACTTGTAATGTTCATTTAGTCGCATTTCTGTGCCACTTTAAATATAAATATTTCGACTTTACCTTTTGTGGCCAGTATCTGAATTGAGAATTTCGCTAAATAGTTAACTGTAGTGCGGTCTCTTCGAATTTCTCAGAAAAGAGCGGGACAGAACGTTACTTAAGTATTTACCTAGTGGAATTCTCAATTCAGAAACCGGCACTTAGTCTTGTAACTAAAACTTTCGTAAGCATTACCCATTACGATCTTAATTCCGGAATCACTTACTTGAATTTTAGTCACCTCATAATGTAACTCACTAAATTGTACGTACACAAAGGTCGATGTGCTATTGAATGTTCGACTGCCTCGTTGGTCTAGCTGTTAAGGCGCTTAGCTACCAAAACAGAGATTGTGGGTTCGATTCCCACTGGGGGCCGCCGTACATTTGTACAAATGGCCTCAGTCTGTGTGTATTTTCATGTCTGTAACGTCCTTGCCTGGTTACCTTAGCGCAGGGTATCCTAATTTGGGACCAGGTCAAGTGATTGTATTGTGTGGAAGTTATTTATTTACATTAAAATGAGAAAGATTTTAAGCATCTCTAAGATCAAAGCTGATATTGAAGTTTTATTTTGATGTATAGAATCTTTGCGCATAAAAATTCACACAATATAAATGTTTGTGTTAAAATAGTTAAATTTAAGTATTAATTAACGCATGTACCTATTTTTTTATCTACATTGAAATAAATAATTTTGAATTTTTGAAGTACCTATATGATTTATTTATTCATATGTAGGTACTTTACACGCAATTAAAAATGTATCTTGTCAAACCAGTACAGCATGAATTAGAGACAAATTACGACTTAGAGTGGGTAATAAAGATGTAAAGGTGTGTTTATGCACCTGTTCCGTAGAATCTTCACACAGAAAGAACTACTAGTAGGAACGCGCTCCGCAGTCACCAATCACTGTTTAATACTTGTTATTAATGATCAACCTAGCACCAATAGTAAAAACCTCATTACAGTGGAATTTCGCCCTTATGAATTTTTAATTTTAGAGCCATATAGAAGGCACCAGTAAGTTGGTATTGGGTCCCGTTGTGATAGCTTCCTATACACTTAGCCTAGAGGATCGTTATCATTTTCCGGTGAACCCAAGTTCTAATGCTTACTGTTCTGAATTATGGATTACCAAAGGTATGGATAAAACTGCTACAAGACTAATGTGAAGTGCAGAATTAAACGGAAGTGATAACGTTGCTAATGCATTTGTGCCATTATTTCCACATCATGGATTAGTCGAGATTATTGTGAGATTTTTAGACAGTATAATTTAACCGACCCTTAAGGTTAGGTTAGAAAAGAAAATCACATCTTTTGTAATTGTAGGTTATGGCATTTTTTGAATAAACCTCAATAATAATCGGAACGTTGTGGACTGAAAGACGATGTAGTGACTAGAACTGAGAAAGGAATGTTGGGACAAGAATGCAAGGTGTAATAAAAACTTCTCAAACATTCTAAAATAGGGGGTTCTGATGACGGCTGTACACACTCGACGAGAGCCTCTCGCCGAGAGCCTCGGGCCGGTGGGCTCTCGTCGAAAGCATTCCTGTACACACTCGTTCTGTTAGTTGCACTGAAGTCTCCCGAGACAATGGACCTAGAATTAGCTGCTGCGGCTTGTCTTTGTGCTTTGAGCTATTACAATTTTTTACAAGTTTAATTAAAAGAAAATTCGTAAGCCATGGCGAAGAAGATGGTGGATGGTTACCATGCACCGCAATAGAAACAGGTAAACTTAAATAGACCATAGTCTTTTAATAGTCGTATACGTGTTAGTTAAATAGTTTTGGACCACATTTTGAAGCGTCTTCACCTAAACACAGTCAGCCGGCAACTGCGTGAAACGAGTGTGTACACGTTCGCTCTCGTTTTCCTCGCGAGAGCCAACGAGACCCTTTGACTCGGGCGCAAAAACCGACAAGCGACCGAGACCGAACGAGGCGAGGCGAGGGAGTGCGAGACGAGAGGAGAACTCCATGTACACGCTCGTTCTCGGCCTGTCTCGGGGTCTCTCGCCGAGTGTGTACAGCCGTCATAATAGTAAACATCTTTTACTTCGAGGAAAACTTCGAAATTGCGAAAATCATGTCTATTGTTCCCTCAGCACATTGAATTGTAAGAATTTCTCTCCATTGTTAAGGTTGTTCTTAGAGCCCTCCTAGTTTAGGCTGCAAACAGGTTTTCATTACACCTTTATGTGTAGTGATTATGTTTACGAGTATAAATGATAAAATTATTTTTATTTATATACAGGCGTGAGTGCATGCAACGACTAATGTATGTTGAGGAAGCGAAAGTGATCTGTCAGGATCGTGGCAAGTGGCAGTCCCTGGTCTCTGTCTACGTACAGGCGTGAGTTTATGTATGTGTGTGTAAATAAATGAAATTAATAACTTCCACCTAGCACAGTCACTTATCCTGAGGCCTAATTATGTGCACCAAATCCTGTCGGACTCCTGACGCTTACGATAGCAACAGTATGGAATATGAGTGGCACGATTGGAATCGGTCAGGATTTGGTGCTGGTCCTAAACTAGAATACCCAGTGCTATGGTAACCAGGCAAGGACATCACAGACATGGAAATACACCCAGACTGAGGCCGTAAAAACGATCTAAATTCAATGTCTTCCGTGGACTTGGAATTCCAAAATTGTCGTTTAGAAAGCACGTCCAACGAGCCAACTACACAAGTAGGTCTATGTTAATGAATTAGTGCGAGATCCGGTGATTTGTTATTACTGGGGGGACACTAATTGTAAACATGGCCTAGATCCACTGTCGCAGATGAATGCTTTCTTAGCTTGATGGGTTACTTGCTTTGAAGCCTTCGACTGCTTTCTAGCTAATGCAGTAGCGATGCTGTCGCGCGTTCGCATCGATACAGTCACGATGCGGGCGCTAGTTGTGTGCCCTCGCCCACCGTAAACACGATTCAGTCGCGATGCAAACGCGATACCGTCGCGCTTCTGTCGCGATGCAAATGCGATTCAGTAACGGAACCAAAATGCCTGCGATCGCTACAGTTGCAAGATGGACTCCGTTGGACCGATAGACAACAGCCTCTCGATTTCTCTGTGTTGCACTACTCATGCGCCACCCTTCCTCCGTTCTCCTCCCGATGTCTTCCGATACGCTCACGCGTTTGCATCGATACAGTCGCGATGCTGTAGCGCGTTAGTAGCGCGTTGGCATCGCTTCTGCAGCGCGTTCCAAATGCGACTAAAGCGGGTTAGTAGCGATGCTGTTGCGCGTTTACGAAACGCGCGACAGCATCACTACAAAAAGTCGCCGTGGGTGAGGGGCCTAAGTGTATAACAAGTGTAAGTAAAGCACTTCTAATGTTTCATTAATTTGAAAATCCTGAAAACAATTGAAAAACTAAAAGGATTCATTTTTTTATTATTTTCCTGCTATTATATGCTCTAATTTTAAATTTATAGTTGATTATGTTGTTGTCTGAGCTATTCACATACCTCAGCGCTTGAAATCGCCAATCCGCGGTTTGCACGCGTGGTGATAGAAGGCATGTGCCCTACAGTGCGACGTATATAGGCTGCTTATGTATGTTATTATTATTATTATATATGTTTCATGGAAATAAAAAAAAAAACCAGCCAAGTGCGAGTCGGACTCGCGCACGAAGGGTTCCGTACCATTGTCACATTAGACACAAAGATGGAGAAAAAACGGCAGAAAATCACGTTTGTTGTATGGGAGCCCCCCTTAAATAATTATTTTAATTAAATTAATTATTTTTGTAGCAAATATAGAACGAAATATTCACAGAATATGCGAAAGCGAAAAACCTAAGCATGTCATCCTACTCATATTCTACTAATATTATAAATGTGAAAGTTTGTGAAGATGTTTGGATGTTTGTTACTTAATCACGCAATAACGGCTCAACGGAATTACATGAAACTTGACATACTGATAGACAAAGATCTAAATTGAGTAATAGGATACTTGATAACCCGGTAATGCGGTCCCGTGGGATAATATTTTATTGTTACGGTATCCTTTTTTCAAGCCAAACTCTAAGATATTTATTTATTGCGTTGCCATGGCAACAAGAATCGTATTTATAAACGGATTCTGTGGCGGTAGGAAATTCGCCGGGACAGATGGTTAGGCTTAATCCCTTTGGGAAACCTATTTTAGGCATCTGTCACGAGATTACCTTTTTTTAAAACGCCCGAGAACTAATAACAAGTGACCATAAAAGTAACAGCCAATAATAGTAGATTGTACAACAAGTGCATAAAACGCACCATTTTACTCGAGACGTTTATCCATCCGAGCGAGCTTGCGAGCGAGGATAGATATAAAGTCGAGTGTAAAATGGGTTTTATGGACGAGTTGTACACTCTACTTTTAACTTCGATTGCGAGGAAATGAAACAGCAACATGTAAATATAGTAAATGCTAATTTAATTAAAATTGAAAGTTACATTAGAGCAATGAGAAATATTTAAAGCTGTTGGTATCTTTGCCTTGGTCTTAGAATACGAACGAAACGAAATAAAATAAAGAGGTTGTTGTATGAAGTTAAAGATGTTCGTGTGGCTGTTGCAGCGATTGCCTTGGTCTTCGACGAAGATTTTACTTTATGCTCTAGAGCATAAAAAGCGACTTTATGTCGCCTACGCACGACATAAAGACGAACTTTTAGAGCATGAGAAGTGAAAAAATGTTTTTGCCACACCCAATTTGATTTCGCACCTCATCACGCACAATAAATCCGGCCCACTCATAGCCATAAACTTAAATATGGCTGTGTTCCAGGTACTCCCGATGCTAATTTGGCCAACTGGCGTTACAATTGTTTTAATTATTTTTTATAATATAATATTAATTAGGTGAGCTCTACCTACCTCGGCCAGCGCATCAGCCTCACCATAAAGAGAGGGAATGCTGACAGCATCTTGGGAACTCTCCCCAACGGCAGCGGTCTAGATAATAATAATAATCATCATCATCATCAACCCATTATGTCCCCACCGAGGGGCACGGGTCTCTTCCCTGAGAAAGGTATAGGCCATACTCCACCACGGGGGCCAAGTCCGGATTGGTGGAGGCTTGTAGACTAGTGGCTCGTCTACTGTCAGAAGTTGTCAAGCCGCCCTAAGGCCTCTGACTTGGCTTAACGACTGTCATCTATCGACGGCAGCCGGCACCAACAGCTTAATGTGCCTTGCGAAGCACGGAACCGCTCGGAAAAATGCCACTAGCGTTAGGCATAGACGGCGACCCATCCATGCACTGAACGCGCCCAGTGTTGCTTAACCTTCGTGATCGTTTAAGATCACTCAGGCAGCCGGGGCTACGAGCGATACTCGATATTATTTATTATTTATTATAATAATAATAAATAAGATAAACTCACGCCTGTATCCCAGAGGGGTAGGCAGAGACCAAGGACTGCCACTTGCTACGATCCTGACAGATCACTTTCGCTTCCTCAACATTCATTAGTCGTTGCATGCACGCACGCCGGTTTCGGGTACTTTTTATCTTGCCCTTTCTAGATTTTTTTTGTCTAACTAACTTTAATTTAATTAGAAATAATTTAGGCTGCAATATACTCAATTAAACAACAGAACAATGCTAAAAAAATATGCTTTTAGTTTCCAATGCGTTCAATTTTTTCATTGGTGACGCTCTATTGCCTGTTTCCATTGTTAGTCCCTGAAGTACGTAAGTATAGAGGAAATTAAGTATAGTCGTATTGAACTAAAACGAGCGCGACAGTGGGAACTTACCGTAAAAAAGCTCTCTAAAAATCCGGTTCCATATTTCAAGTATAAAATTAATTTTTGGTTGACACAGTTTATGATCTACCAATGTCCACTTGATTATAAAGAAATGGCATGCTAATGTAGTTTAAAGAAGGTTGTTTTTCATATCTAATCAGTTTGAGTCATGCAAAGGAATGCTGGCATGACTGGTTACGTCGTTGTGAATAGATTTTAGATTTATAAACTGAATTTTTGTGAAGAAACAATTAATGTTTTGTGCCCAAAATATGAACGAAAATGCCTATTATAATTATTGTCAAAGACGGGATTTTAATTACTTCTTTATGAAATATATGTTTGTCGTAATAATTTTACATTGTTTTGTATACAATTTTAAATGGAACGTTTCATACTTTTACGCACAGATGGCAATAAAAGGATTGCTCTTCATAACGTATTTACAGAAGTGCGACTATCATATAAAATGTAGTATATACGTTAATGTCGAATTTATTATTTTTCCCACACGAAGGAAGTACCTATCAAAAGAAAGAGTGCGTCTCGATAGGGAGGGCCATAAAAATTATTATGTTAATACGGGGTATGTTGTTTAATAAGGGGACATTTACTACTTTCACAATTTTATCGTGCCTGCAAACCCCTTTACGACCTAATGGGAAAATACAGAAGGCTGGCGCTGTTTTTATACATACGTACTATAAAGAAAGAAATCTTATTTTTCAATGCTTAAATGGCCATATTTTTTATCCGCCTCGACTTGCAAAATGTTTTCACTTAACTGGAATAAAAACTTCATAGAAAGAAAGAAAGAAAGAGTATATTTATTTCAATTGTCACAGAAACACAGAGGTACACAAACAAAAGACACGAACGTCAACAAAACAGAAATAAAAACAAAACAATCGTGAAGAGAACATGTGAGGCATATAGAGTCAAAAGCAGCAAGGGTTCAACATCGAAGTCGAGGCCGGCCTAGAAGACGATGGAGAGACGATCTCGACCACCACCTGTGGTCTGGGGTGGCCCAGGGCCGAAGACTCTGGGCTGAATTGGGGGAGGCCTTTGCCCAGCTGTGGGACACAAACACTGAGGCAACATAAAAAAAGGGTTCAACACTCTTTGTGATGATTTTTTTTGAAGCTGCAGTCAGCGCGTTATTTCTTACAAAATAAGTCATTGTACCGCGGTGGTGGCCTAGTGGGTAGATCGAACCTGGGTCTCTCGGAAGCGAGAGACCCAGGTTCGATCCCCAGTGCGGGCATGTACCTATGACTTGGTTTTCTAAGTTATGTACATTTGTGGAGTTATAGTAGCAATACCACTCGCTAACGGTGATACCTGAGTGTCTGAGCTATTCACATACCTCAGCGCTTGAAATCGCCAACCCGCAGTGGGCACGCGTGGTGATTAAGCCCATACTCTCTCCCTGAGAGAAGGGCTGTGCCCTACAGTGGGACGTATATAGGCTGCTTATGTATGTATGTTATGTAAGTCATTGTATCATAGCAAGATAATGTCTCTCTGTTCATGATGCCGTTACCAGATTTAATAACGATTCAATATTTTCCGTTTTATAGCACCATCAACAAAGAAAGAAACAAAATCATAAGCAAAAAAAATCCCAGTAAACAATTATGTCCTTTATACTGTACTGTGCTAAGGACATCTTGACACCTCCATCTAATATGATGTCGTCACATACCTACATAAGCAGCGTCTATAAACTGCAGGGCGCAGGTCTTCTCTCACAAAGAGAAAGTAAGGACTTAGTCACCACGCCTGCCCACTGCGGAATGGCCATTTCAATTTCGCTGAGGTATGAAAACACCCCAAACACTCAGGTTTTCTCACGATGTTTCCCTTCACAGTTGACTAGTGGTATTACTTCTAAAGTTACAAATGTACGTAACTTAGAAAATAAAGTCATTGATACATGCCGGGATTCGAACCCACGACCTCTCAAAGGCGAGGCCAGCGTTCTACCGTTTTGTTCACTGCTTTGTCGCTGCATTTATGGTTTCCCGTCATCAGCTTCCACTCGTTTCTCTTTAGTGAAACGTCTCACTACGTATATTAACTCGTTTAGCTACATTATACATCCCATAGAATGATTGTTATTATAATCCAGATCGATAATAAACTTGCGTTTACACCAAGCGTACTGCGGCTGTAAAAATAAATAACGAAAAGTAATTGTATGTAATGGACGTGTATGGACGTCCCGGGTGGTTCTCGGTATAAGAATATTGGTGTAGACCACCCCAATTCATCCCTTGGGCGTGGTAAGAAGCAAATAAGGGAAACCCCATGGGGGGTAGTAGCTCTCGTGTACTAAAATAAACTTCTACTCCAATCACCCCCTGCCCAACGTGGTGATTACGATCCAAACCCCCATGGCCATCACGCCTTTGTGGCGTGCTCTGGGGGAGGCCTATGTCCAGCAGTAGACGAAGATTGGCTGACGTGTATGTAAAAGCTGGACAGATACGTGCTTATGGCGTCATATAATGCGGTGTGTGTTGAGTGGAAGGTTACAAAAATTATTGGCAATACTAACTCGCGACCCGACTGACCGCCAGGGTCGCATTGCAGTGCTCTCTATAGATTTGTATGTAGAGCTTGCCGATGTAGGTCGCACGACACCAGGCGATAAAGTCGCCAGGCGACAAAGTCGCACAAATCCCTACAAAAGGGTTCGTGGTAATCGGGTCGCAACTGCCAAGTTCGGGAGGCTATCTTTGGCTGTAAGGGCAATTTATTAATTCCACCTTAACCTGTTATGACCTTGAAAATAACAAATAAAAATGTTATGGTGGCCCGATCAGGTCCTTTACAATTCTACAGATTAAGAGGCAATGTGATAACACTGAATACCATGGTAAGTTATTACTTTTTGTCTTTCATCTTGACTGCCCCTTTGGTCTAACGATATCACGTTTGATTACTATGCCGGAGGTCGTGGGTTCGTGGGTACGGGCCGCCGTACATTTGTACAAATGGCCTCAATCTGGGTGTATTTTTATGTTTGTGATGTCCTTTCCTGGTTACCATAGCACAGGGTATCCTAATTTGGGACCAGGACCGGTGAGTGTGTTGTGTGTAAGTTATTACATCTTAAAAGCCTATTTAGAGGCTAAAAATTCCACCCATGCCGAGACTTGAACCCGTGACCTCCGGCTAACAGTGCCAGCGCTCTCCCAACTGAGCTAATGGACAGGCATAGGCGAAATTTCGAACCTCTTTAAAAACTATTCTGTATTACGTACAGGCAGCGACAGCGAGTTATCATATTATTATTATCTGGTAGAGACTGCAGTCGTTTGTCCGAGCTGTTAGTTTAATAGATCGATCGGTATAAATGCGGCAGAGTAACTTTCTCCGCCTGTGTGCTAAGTGTAATGCAGGTAATCCAAAGCACTGACATCAACGACTTTATTTACTCTCTTGTCATGAAAAAGCTGCAAAAACCGTGTTTATCGCTGGCAATATTATGGACGATTATCATTACGTTATGAATGCAGTTATAGGACTATATAGTAGTATCAAAACACGTCACTTTGAACTGAATGAGATATTGACTAGACAATCACAAACATAAAAAAACATGCAAACTGAGGCCATTTGTATAAACCGAATACAAATGCGGGAATCTAACTGGAAAGAAAGAAAGAAATTTATTATACTAACAAGATCGATCACAGAAACAAAATAAAAAGATATTATTGATATTCACGATTTATTGGTAGTCAAACATTTTAGCGCTAAACGACCCGGCTGTCCCAATAATAAATACAGTAAGGGACATTTTTTTTTTTCAAAACCGAGATATTTCCACTATTGGTTACTAATCTCTTTCTGTATTTCTTTTGGGACCGGGGCAGTCACGGCACCTTAGTTGCACTGATATGCATCCCATAATGGGGGACTCACAAAAAAATATTCTAATCTCATTAGAGAGTTGAATATTAAACTCGGTTTCTAGAACAAAGCTTAAAGTATCGATAAGGTTTCTTGCGCAGAAACGTTCGCAATATGATACTACCAAATTATCGTATTGCGAACGCAATACAATACCAAAAGATGCAAAAAAGTGCGATTTTGAACTTAGTATCTTTTTTGGAATATATGATGTTGGTTGTTAAATACTGGCTCAAACGATGGTACCGGAGCACCGATTATGTATAAACAAAATACCAAAATTATAAATTATTTGATAATTATTGCATTAATCTGCATAAAGCTTCGTCAATCAAAAACGAAAAAATAACACTACAAAGATATCAACATATATGTTTTGCATATTGAGCTGACTCGCTCATACTCTCTGTATGAGACTATAAAAAACCGGCCAACTGCGAGTCGGACTCGGACATACAACATTTAAATATATCAAGCATGCAAAAAACTTAAAAAAATTCACCTTTGTTGTATGGGAGGCCCCCTTAAATATATATATTATATTACTACGAATCGCTCGTAGCCCCGGCTGCCTGAGTGATCTTAAACGATCACGAAGGTTAAGCAACACTGGGCGCGTTCAGTGCATGGATGGGTCGCCGTCTATGCCTAACGCTAGTGGCATTTTTCCGAGCGGTTCCGTGCTTCGCAAGGCACGTTAAGCTGTTGGTGCCGGCTGCCGTCGATAGATGGCAGTCGTTAAGCCAAGTCAGAGGCCTTAGGGCGGCTTGACAACTTCTGACAGTAGACGAGCTACTAGTCTACAAGCCTCCACCAATCCGGACTTGGCCCCCGTGGTGGAGTATGGCCTATACCTTCCTCAGGGAAGAGACCCGTGCCCCTCGGTGGGGACATAATGGGTTGATGATGATATTTTTATTAATTATTTATTTTTATAGTGAATATACAACAAAATATTCTGCGAATATATCAAGCGCCTACATGTTGCCGTTATTAATATCGAGCAAAAAAATCACGTTTTCTGTATGAGCTCCCATAAATATTTACTTTATTCTGTTTTTAGTATTTGTAGTTATAGCGGCAACAGGAATACATCTGTGAAAATTTCTACTATATACAGACGGACAGTGGAGTCTTAGTACATTGTCGCTCATCCAAAAAGTTCCAATGTCACAGTGAGTGGGCTCAGTAATTAAAAATGCTCATCAGTCAGTACAATAGACGAGCTTAATGCGGCCTGCTACTCTGAATAGGTTGCCGTTAATTGTTTGAGATTTAACCTGAGGTTAATGCCCGGTTAGATTAGGAAACGGCCATAGTGAGTTTAGATTTAATCGTCTGTTTACTTATTTTAATGGTGGCTTATTAAGTTTCACCGTGGTTTCACCTGTTATAGGGCTCTTACACAGAACTGCGACGCGACGTGGCATCGTTAAAATCTGCCAGCTCGTGCGATGCGTCGCAAGAGCTTGCTAATTGATTCCCATCTGCTTTCATAATAGGAATAAATGGATGAACCCAAAATCTTTCTTTCTTTTTCCTGTATCTTGTTAGCAATAACAGAAGTGAGCACTTCTTTTTACGATCCATGTCACGACCTAGTTTATAAAATACGTTCAGTACGGTTGACGGTCGTCGAAGGAATGGTCACCCGAATCGTGGAAGGAAGATTCCTTGCCGCTGGAAATCGCGTCGCAGCAATTCGTGTCGCAGTTTTCTGCGTTGCGAATTCGCATCGCGCCGATTCGCAGTTTTGTGTATGGAGCCTTATAATCTTCTTACATACCCAGTAACTATTCTGACAACGATAGGCAATACTCGATAACCTTGAAACCTACATTCAGAACATCGTAATGTGAATTAATTTTACTCCGGTTTTAATATTGCACTGTGCACATTAATTTCAAACTATATAAACAATTCTTCATCAAGGCCATTAAAGCAGATATGTATCTGAAGCAAAACTTAAAGTTTATGTGTTATGCCTTTTTTCCTTTTCCATTCTTAACATTAAAACCGGTGTGGTCCCAAAGTTGATACCTCAAACAGGATACCTCGTGCTGTGGTAACCAGGCAAGAATATCACAAACATGGAAATACACCCAGAAAATTAGAAAAATTTAACCCTATATTTTTAAAAGTCGTAGAACCTATGTTGTTGTCAATGATAAAGTGGTATTGAAACTTTTTTAGGTAACCCTGCATAGATATCTATGCTAGACTCCCATCTCCTACACGGAAAGTCACGCAGGAAAAACAGCGCGTATAAAGAGAGCGCAACGCGGCGCGGGCGGCAGTAATGGGGCACATCCGCGGTCCCAGCTAATTGTTTCATAATACGCGTTGTAGAATCCAGTACGGCAGAAGGTTTTCTCTTCCGAGAAGAATGGACGTGACACTTGGCTCCTCAGCGCCTTTTGTCGCGACAAAACAATCCTATGTTTAAATGTTACATCCGTAAGCGCTGTTAGCACTAAGCGCTAAGCTGCGCTTAAAATCACCTTACTTAGACACCTCTCCGGTTTTTTCGTGATGAAAAACGCTAGCGTGACTTCACAGCTAGCGTTTTTTTTTAACAATATTTATTCATTACCTTATCAGAAGATACAACACTTCTTAGCCGACGTCTCAAGTAAAGAAATTCATTAAATTTTTCATGCAACGTTTGCGAAATTTCATACAAATTTACCATGGTTTCTAGTTGTAGGTTATTTCAGTAATATACCGTTATATTACTATCAGAAATTATATACTATACGAAAATCCATTGAGTAATTTTGTGCACACGTATGAAACCCACTAGGCGTCCATTTAATGAAATGAAGTCGGTCATAAACACCGTGAACCTGTCATTATATTTTAGTGTACTAACAGAAGCCCAGTCCCATTGTATTGGAATATCCAATTTGGCGTTTTTGAAGTGTCAACATATATATTTACGTTTGACGGTTCAGAGTAGGCGAAATCGGACAGTTCCATACAGTGGAGAAGTTACGGCTCTGATGACTGCCTATCCGTCCGGGTTAAATGCATTAATATGTCACTCCCGGAAGATAATTCCCCGTGTCTCTACCCCAAGTTAGTTCGTAGCCACCGAGTCGGGCATTCCTGCGTGCGAAGACCTCCGCGCTAACAATTGCACTTGGTCTTCTAGGAACGACGATTGACGTTCTTTGACGGAAGTCGACGGTTTTCCAAAGCGCCCCCTTTAAAATGTTTAAGCTGGAATCTATTATGGTGAGGATAGTAACTGGTAAATTAAGCGCTCGTACTTCTAAGGTCTCTCTTGAGTGCGCTTTAAGTTGGTTTTTGTTTGTTGAAATGGGCACTCAAGCGCGACCTCAGACCTAGGAAAAGTTTTTTTTTATTTATTTGGATTATTGACAGACTAGTTATACGTTTTCATTATTCTAGTTCTGGGCTCTTGTCCTCAGGTTGTATTATTGAAATTCCTTTGTAACATTTTTTGTAAAAACAAATTATAAAAGAGGTTAATAATATGTATTTTTATTGATAACGATAGGTCTTTGTTCCAACCTTGGTTGACCGACCAACCATCTCTTAAGTCTAGAGCACTTCTTTTTTCCGCCTAGTTCTATGTTGGAGTTTCCAATCTTCACATTTATATATTTGTCCCCATGATTGGTATATTTTTAATGCTAACACGAAGAGACATACCGACTCCTAGTTTCCTGATCTTACCAAAATCTAAATTTAAAAACTGAAATCGACTTTTAACCGATATTCGAGCAAACCATCTAAGCATAATTTTCTTACCTAAAAGCTTCAAAAAGAAGCCGAAACGTGTACCGGGGCGTTTGTTACATAAACTAAGCCTCCGATGTCGTAAATAAAGTTTATAATGTCTGTAAATTGGTGGTTTATTGTCGAGGTGCGTGTGCGCCGCTAACGAATGCGATTCACGATCGTGTAGATCGTTTGCCGAAAAGTTAGCTTTGCATATTATTTTATTTACTATTTATTTAGATACATAGGTAGGAATAAATAATAATAATAATAAATAAATAAAATAAAATAAAAAAAATAAAAATACACAAATATACTACATTAATTCAAAGTCGTCAGGTCTGTAAATTACTGGTGCGCAATAAAGGTGATTTATTTAAACAAGTCCGCTGTGTGTGCAATAGAATGTATACATCATTTGAAATTCAAAACGTAGACAGTAAATGCCTTCGGCTTCCTTATCTTAACACTTCAACGATCTTCTGTTTATCGCAATGTTCACAAAAAAAACCGGCTAAGTGCAAGTCGGACTCGCGCACGAAGGGTTCCGTACCCATTATCTAAACAACATTAGACACAAAAATCGAGAAAAAACAGGTTGACGCCTACATAAATAAATTAAAATAAAATACACATTTAAGTGGGGCTCCCATACAGCAAACGTGATTTTGTTGCCGTTTTTTGTTCGATATTAATAACGGCAACAGGTAGACGCTTGAAATATTCAAATGTTGGTTAGATAATGGTACGGAACCTTTCGTGGGCGAGTCCGACTTTCACTTGGCAGGTTTTTTATTTTTCATGAAATCATACTAAACATTTGACCTTACAAGCCTAGAGTTGACCCATAAAATGCTGCACTTAGTCCAGCCTACTACAGCGTCTGACCGCTGCTATTGAGATGACGGAAAAACTATTTACAGAGCCGTATCTCAATCGGGCTCTAAAATATGATGTCTATGGTGACAAATTGTAGGTGTTACCAGCGTTTCTTGTCGCGGTTTATGTTACTTTATGGGCTATAATGCATACGATCGAAGGTCCTAATGGAAGGGCAGCGTAACAGTACTAAAGTGTACCTAACAAACGTAATAAAATACTAACGCAGTATTAGTCGGTCTTATACATACAAAGTATCCATGGGTACGTAAGAATTTTGGCCAGTGTCATTATATTTATTTATTCATTTATTGATACTTTTATTGGACTTTAAAAAAATCGTACAATGCGGCGGACTTAATGCCATAAGCATTTTCTACCAGTCAACCGCAGGAGGTAAGGGAAAGAGTTGGTAGGCCTGCAAAAAAAAAAAAGTTATAGTCACTTACACAACAACAATAATACTTACATATAAGCGATAAAAATCATGAGTCATCTTTCCTAGACGCAATTAAATTTTTCCCTCGAAGTTTTAAAAAAACCGGCCAAGTGCGAGTTTGACCCGCGCACGAAGAGTTCCGTACCATAATCTATACAACATTTGAATATTTCAAGCGTCTACCTGTTGCCGTTATTAATTTCGAGCATAAAACGAAAAAAAAAAACACGTTTGTTGTATGGGAACCCCAGTTAAATATTTATTCTATTCTGTTTTTAGTAACGAATACTAAAAACATAGAATAGCGGCAACAGAAGATAAAAAAAAGATAATATTTATTGATCCAATTTCATAAGATACTTACATGTTACATTAATCGGTACATAGTTATTATTAAGTATCGCAAGGTTGGTGTAGAATGGTATTCACAGTAGGCAAAAAACCTAAAAAAAATATAATTTGTGAAAATTTCAACTGTCTAACTATCACGGTTCATGAGATACACCCTGGTGACAGTCGGACGGACGGACGGACGGACAGCGGAGTCACAGTTTTTGGGGCCCTTACCCTTTGGGTAAATCAGTCGGTCATCATCAACATCATCATCAGCCATTTGACGCCCACTGCAGGACATAGGTCTAGTCGGTCATGCTTGTATCATTATATTGATTGCCTGCGTCATAAGTTTATCTTCATGCCTTGACTGATTCTGATTTGTAAAGGCATAAATATGACACTGACTACATAGGTATTATTTATAAAACTGTCATTTAAATAAATTCACTAGACAACTGTTTGCCGTTTGAGTGCCTCGTTGGTCTTCCGGTTAACACGTCTGACCATAACAAAGGTCGCGGGTTCGATTCCCACTGGAGACTGCCGTACTTGATTGGCCTCTCTTGTATTTCCCTGTTTATGATGTCCTTGCCTGGTTACCATAGCACAGGTTACCCTAGTTCGGGACCAGCGGGGCGAGTCTCTAAAATGTATAGTTATTCCATAGATTCATACTAGTACGGTAATGGTTGAAGAGCGGTAGTAGAGGAGCGTTAGAACGCCGGCTTCTCATTCGGGAGGTCGTGGGCTCGAATCCGGGCATGTACCAATGACTTTATTTTCTAACTCAGCTACATTTGTGACGTTGTAGTAGCAATACCACTCGCTAACTGTGAAAGAAAACATCGTGAGGGAACCTAAGTGTCTGAGGTATTTACGTACTTAGCGCTTGCTACGTACAATGGCCCAACCATGAGGCCAAGTGCGGAAATCTCAGGTCTAACTAGAACTAATGGTTGTTTCATTGACACTTGGCAGACTTGGAATCAATCGCATTCCAATGGTAACTCGATCTTCTTCGCGAGAGGTGCCTATTTAATTTGTGCGGGTTATGCTGTTGGGATGATATTGTACTACTATTGCTTTGTAGACTACTAAATAGAGGCAAATAATAACTACTAATGACGTGCTCACATCATTATATTGAAAAACTATTAAAATCAGTATTAAAATTTATTATATTCTTTATTGCAAATCATAGATTAGAAAATTAATTACATAGCATTGTTATAAAGGCGAACTTATCTCTAAGAGAGATCTCTTCCAGCCAACCTTAGATAACGGTAAACTGAGACAACGGGAAGAAGGGAGAAATATTAACAACTACATAAATAAGTATAAATAAGATAATATACTTATACCAACCGCATACTGCGATCGCCAACCCGTCTGCCAAGCGTGGCGATTATAGAAAAACCCCTCATGGTTATGAAAACCACGAAGGAGGCCTATGTCCTGCAGTGGGCCTCAAATGGCTGATGATGATGATGATGATGATATACTTATACGTACATAAAACTATTATCTATGACAGATATGTATATTGCTTACTAATCAAATGGATCAATGTTATCTGAAATAAATAAATATTATTATTATTATTATTATTAGAAAGATAGTGCTCTTTTAATATCTTATTTGAAGGGCCTAGACAAGTGGTTGTGCTGTGTCAATGTGTTTTTTACATTTTACTGGGAGCGAGACGCAAATATATATATACATTTCTTTTCTGATATCAGCCGTGCTACAGAAAATCCATACAACCGGTACAGCCGAAGATTGTCAACAAACACTCCTTTTCTTGCTTACCTGTACTAAACGTGCAACCTGTGTCCCTTCTTTCTTACAAGCAGACGGACATTCCCACAGTCATGTGCTGCATAATGAGGCGATACTGGTCGAATTAACATTGCCGGGGCGTCGCCGAGCTACGAGCTACAGGGCTGGGTCCTTACTCTAGAGCGCAACGTTAAATGCAATCGCTTTTCTGAACCATACACAACTTGTTATTGAAATAACGCGAAACGTTTGAACGTTTCTTTACTTTAAATAAGCGAAAATTTTATCATCATTATACACCATGAACTTTGGGTAGTTTGAAAGCCATATCAAAAAAGAAACTGAAATAAAAAATAACCCACTACTGGGCATTAACTAAGCAGGTGGGACCAACCTAAGGAGTTACATTGCTGAATTTGGGTTCCGTCTCCTTAGTAATTAATGCTCAGCAGTCAGGTTGTTGGTTATTTTTTAATTCCGTTTTATTATTTTTGTCTTTTTAGCGATTTCTTAATGCTGATAGCTATAAATTCTTTTCGTTGAAATTTTCTGATTTCACAAAAATGTCCGTAACTTAGAAAACAAAGTCATTGAACCCACGACCTCCCGAATGTGAGGCTGGCGTTCTACCGCTGCGCTACCACCATTTATTTTGGCTAATGGCTACATTGTGTCCCAATTAAGTCTTTCGAGAGTAGGGGCACTGTTCATGTGACATGCGTAGTGAAGGACGCGCTTAGTAACAGTTTTGGACTAGTGTTGTTGTTCTGTGAACCGGATCGGACGGTGTACACTAAGTAAACAATATTAACAACTGTAGGAAGAACAATAAATAGACAATAAGATACAACAGCAAGATATGATAAGAAGCAGTAACTTATCACCAGTTCTTTTATTGGTATGTAGGTATTATGATTCATAATTTCGATTAATGCTACTTGTTACTAACTTGTTAACTCGGTTGCGCCTGGGGTCATAAATACCACTTGAGGAGAAATATTTTCGATAGCGGGTCTCATTTTACTGCCCGAGGCCGAAAGAGCTCAACCGGTGATAACTCCGGGAAAACACCCACGTTTATGTCATTAATGAAAGTTTTAACGAACCACCAATTTAACTTGCCACCAGTGCAGCATTTTTTTTTTATTGATATGTATTTGTATTGAAAATAAAACACTTGCGCGTCCGCCCACATCAAAACGGCTGCTGATGCCGGCCGCAATAAAGTTTTTAAGAAATAGATATCTTAAAACTATCAAATGTCGAACAGAACGAAGGAAGATAGATGATTTCTGCAGAATACAAGTTACAAACTAATATTTAAATTTAAATTACCCAGTGGAAAAAGCGTCCTAACAAACTATAAGCAACTTCATGTCGCCACAATTCCGCAGGAGCATTTCTCCGCTATTACAATTTTTAATCAGAAGCTTCTTGCTTTGGGCAATTACCGACGATAGCTGGTTCGCGATGCTATCTGACAGGCTGAGAGTGATCTCGGTCGATAGCGCGCGGGCTACGGCAGGCCCGCGTGATATGACATGATTCCGCTGACTCATCACCTGCACGGGAGGGTTAGGGCACTACGGAGGCGCGGCTCAAGAAGATTATTTTTTCACTATTAAATACGGACGCTGACGGAGTATAATTAGTCTGTGAATAATATCTGGAATAATGAATCTAGAAATAGTAAATAGACAAAACAGTGTTTTGAATAAAATTATGTCAAGACGGTGCGGTGGTAGTGGGTAGAACATTGGACTCGGAAGCAAGAGACCCAGGTTCCCAGTGCGGGCATATACCTATGACTTTGTTTTCTAAGTTATGCACATTTGTGAAGTTATAGTAGCAATCCCACTCGCTAACGGTGAAGAAGAACATCGTGAAGAAACCTGAGTATCCGAGCTATTCAGATAACTCAGCGCTTGAAATCGCCAATCCGCGGTGGGCACGCGTTAAGATTAAGCCCATACTCTCTCCTTACGGTGGGACGTATATAGGCTGCTTATGTCCACACAGATAACATAATAATACAATACAATCTTGGACAGATATTAAAGTCTGCAAAAAACAAAACCGGTTTTTAAAATGCATCTGGAACCCGCTATTGGAATTCGATACAGTTTGATGTTTGCAAAACAAGTTAGTTTTATAGAGCCAGATATTCCGTTACAGTTCAATCTGACGAAGTCCACATTGATCATATAATATGTATCATATCAGAAGAATTAAATAAATAAATATTGCAATAAAATAGTTTCTTTAATTTGTTCTTTGGTAAGCATTTCATTTGAGAAAGGCGGGAACAAGACAACAATTATTAATGTTCGTAATAGTCCAAATTAGGGTTTTAATGAAAGAAAATTGGAAAAGTTAAAAGTAAAAATTAGGTATTTGTGTTCTTTTTTGCACTAATCCGTGCTAAGGACATTTTTAAAAACCTATTTAGAGGCTAAAAGTTCCACCCATGCCGGGACTTGAACGCGCGACCTCTGACTAACCGTGCCAGCGCTCTCCTAACTGAGCTAATGGACAATGTCAGGCATTGGCAAAATCATGTGGGTACATACAGCGATATAATTTCGATGTAAAACCTAACTGCATAAAAAGTTGGGGCTGCAAGTGCAAGTAAATTACTTCAGCCAGATGTCGCTGCCTGTACGTAATACAGAGAAGTTTGTAAACAGGTTCGAAATTTCACCGATGCCTGCACTTCCCCATTAGCTCAGTCGGGAGAGTGCTGGCACGGTTAGCCAGAGGTCGCGAGTTCATTTCCCGGCATGGGTGGAATTTTTAGCCTCTAAATAGATTTTTAAAGATTATTTTATTTCAAAAAAGGTGATTGGCAGTATACAATGTCTGGTGAGCCCCACACTAAGTAAATCCTGTATCGTAGGCTGACAGCCCGTAGCCCGGGAAAATGAAAAATTCAGGATAGTTGAAAGCGGAATTTCATAAATTTACAAAATTTTGACAACGTCTATCAAATTCGCTAGAAATAAATCCTCTTACAACATAAATACCAGATCAAAACTATTATCCTACATTTGTTGACACTTTAATGGTCAGTTATCAGCTGTCCAACATTAAAAGACAGAAGCTCCACTTCTTTTTCTTCTTAGCGTGTCGATGGCAATTTTTTTTTTAATTAAAAGTCTTTATTAAACTGTTGCGGCCATTGCACTTGTTTTAGTAGTCAGTCTTCTTTTGGATCCTTAGCGACAATCATTGCACCTGTGTCATCAGTATATCCGCAATTTTGAAATAATTCTTTTACATTCAAGATTTAGCGAAATTGCATTTTTTATAATTAATCATTATTTTATTTATTTATTTTAATTCTTTACTGCACTAATTACATTGTAAATGTACAAGGGCGTGCTTATATACTGCAAGAAGCACAATATTATTTAAAATTATCAATTTCCTGCTCTGTGCCTATAATACAAGGGTGTGCATTATGTATTAATTTTAAGATAATAATATGATGTAATATTTTTTTGCACCAAAACAAAATATGTACAATAGGCGGGCATAAGTATTTTATTCCAGCCAACCTATGGGTGACCGGAGAAAGTAACTGCTAAACCGAGACATATGTACATATGTACACCATACTATCCGTATCCACCTTAGACGAATTTTTGTCAAGATCTGTTGACGGAATCCATGAGGAAATTATCAGACTTAAATTTCCAAAGGCATCCTTACGGGATTATGGACGCAACTTTTTTTCACAAGATTTTTTAACGAAATAATACTTGGTGTAATGTGTCCAGGGTGCCCATCGGGTATTAAGTCTTGCGAATTCTGTCACTAACCTAGGTACTAAAGTAAGACATTAATATAATTACATTTTCTTATTCCACAAAGGTACAAGTAAAAACATTACGAAAACAAAATCGAATTCGAAATTCGACAAATTTCAAAGTGACATTTTTAATACGAAAATTATTATATAATTACGTTTAACTTTAACTTTTTTTCTTTGATGATTGAAAGTTCATTCGTTGGCACCTTTGACAATCACTAGACGAATGACCAATCAATCAGTGATCTCTTTAGCCGATAACAATTAATTACACAATCATTAATCATCATTGCCCGCTGATCCGCTGCCAGATCAACATCATCAGTCCTGCCTCTCATGGTGTGCTCAATCTTGATGGCATTAGGCATGTCATCTCTTCTTCCGAATGTGACACTTTACATCGACACTTTATGTTAATACCCAAAAATGTCCTAAAAATATTTAAGCTAAAACTATCTCTCATAAGTCAGCGAGGTTTTAGTTCAGGCTGGCGGCATCGTCAAATATTTTAAAGAGAAAAGTTTTTCTTGTCTACAGCTGGTATTTTACGGATGACTGTTTATTTAACGCTGTGGAAACTTTAATGGCTGTTGATGAAGCAAAATTCACTTAATGAATTATACGATTTTCCACCTACAAAATATCGTCGGCCAACCGGGTATTTTTTTCATGAAACATCAAATTTTTCTTTGTCGAAATTAACGAAGCAATATTTTCATCGCAAGAGAGCACCCAGTCTCGGCTCTACCCCTGATGAATGGAAATCGCAGATCTGATGGATGGACCATCAACGGTTGGTCGTCACTGCCGTTATCGGGCTGTGTTGACGCCCGAGAGAACGATGGGAGCCGACTTATCGCAGTGTCCGATCTAGGCTGGTTCTTTGATCTTGAACTTTTCTGCGCCTGTTTTACGATTCGAACTAGTGCTTAAGCTCGCTTTTTTTTCTTCGACCACTGGTGAAATGTAATGTGCGTGACATCATTTCTACAGATACTAAAAACAGAATACCATACAACCAACGAATTTTATTTGCATTTTTTGTTCGATATTAATAACGGCAACAGGTAGACGCTTGAAATATTCACACAATATTTAATTATTCGCTTCAAACATAAATAATGAAACTATAATAAAATAAATATTTAAAGGTTAAGGGGGGACTCCCATACAACAAACGTGATTCTTGGCCGTTGTGTAGATAATGGCACGATACCCTTCGAGCGGGAGTCTGACTCGCACTTGACTGGTTTTTTTAAATTCTTGTGTACCTTTCATCGAAACCCGTGCTCTAACAAATATAGAAACCTTCAAAATTAGTATATTTTGTTAATGAAGTCTATCAGGATCGTGGCAAGTGGCAAACCCTAGTCTATGTCTACCCCTCCGGGATTCGGGCGTGAGTTTATATTATGTTTATTAATATTTCTATCGTGGTTTCTTCAATGATTAGAGTTTTAGGTCGTAGCATGTGAAAGTAAACGGTATCTTTGCGTTTCGGTCACCTTACAACGAGACTGGAAAATAATAGAAGGCTCTTTAGAATGCTTAGTATGATTTTTTTGTTCTTGTATTGTTTTTTGATCCTCCAACTAGCAATTTCTATAGGATCCTCGGTAATCCACTCCACTAGTCTCCATATAGTTTGCTCTACCCCTAAGTACTTAGTTATCTATTTTATTTATAATAAGATAGACTAATAACACTTGATTGCCCACCAATAGTACTTTAACATACATTTTCTTAGATGGAAGTGATTATTATAGGTTTGCAATTAGCGGTCTTATCTCTACCTTTTCTACTTTTAAATAGTCAATTAATTACAGTGAATATCTTCTATGCTTTACCATCTCTGTATGGTCATCATCATTATCATCATTCAGCCACAAGAAGTCCACTACTGGACATAGGCCTCCTCCATGGATTTCCAAAAAGACCAGTTGGAAGCGGCCTGCATCCAGCGCCTTCCTGCCACTTGGATGAGGTCATATGTCCATCTTGTGGCTGGTCGTCCTATGCTGCACTTGCCGATATGTGGTCTCCATTCGAGAACTTCTCGGCCCTATATGATATTGCCCGTTATTTTGTTAGCTAATAATTTGCCCCTGTTGACCACTTGCTTAATTACTATCTGAGATCATTCATTAATCCATCAGTCTATATGTCTGTGTTGCTATGAGAACTATAATTTGGTAGTTCCATAACCGAAATAGAAGAGAAAGTGTGAGACGTAATTTAAGTTGGTAATTTACATTGTTGTACGAGAGTCGTCATTTCTTATCTTATGTTTTATATTATCATCTTATCTTGATGCAAAATGTAAGGCTGATGACAAGTCGAATGTTGATAATAAAATTGTAAATCGGTATTCAGTGGTTGCAAATCTTTTTGCTGCGCTAATCCGTGCTGAGGACAATTTCAAAACTAGAGGCTGAAAATTCCACCCATGCCTGAACTTGAACCCGCAACCTCTGGCTAACCGTGCCAGCGCTCTCCCAACTGAGCTAATGGCAAGTGCAGGCATCGACGAAATGTCGAGCCTCTTTACAAAATTCTCTGTGTTACGTACAGGAATTTGTAGCCTCTAAATAGGTTTTTTAAAATCGATAAGATCAAATCCCACAAGCACCATGCGGTTAGTTGATGCACCGCCCTCCCTCCCACTTTTTCAAGCAGAAGCAAGACACAAACACACCACCACCGACACCAATACTTGTGTAGTATTGGTGTCAGTAGTGGCTTAGGCTCCGATAGTCGGATACCTCGTGTTAGAGGCAAAACGCGTCGCAACGCATTTTTTTACACAGTATTGTTGTCGGTGGTGGTGTGTTTGTGTCTTACTTCTGCTTGAAAAAGTGGGAGGGAGGGCGGTGCATTAACTAACCGCATGGTGCTTGTGGGATTTTGGCGGAATTTAGCAAAGTAATTTTCACATTTTAATGCTTTGTAATGCTTTGTAATGTTGTCAAATAAAGTTCACTCTTATTTTCTTTGCTCGATCCCCAGTCACTCGTAACACAGTATCAGGCAACTAAGACCGACTCTACGTTACTCTACGGACCAATCAGTAACATTACAGTAAGATATCATTGGACTAGACTTCAGAAGACTCGCTACATTCGCGAGTTATCTGAATAAGAAAATAAATACAAATTATTATGCATTTATATTTTTCATTTTGTAATTGTTGCCATTTAACATTATTTTTGTAGCCGCTTATAAATAAAACACTTCCTACTCTTACTCTATTTTTTTAAAAGACTTTAACCGAACGAAGGATTTTAACCACGTCTTTTCTTTTCTTCCAGGCCTGTCTGCCGCAACTGCGTGGTGTCCCCAACCGGCTCGTCCCCCCCACCCCTGCACGAGAACCCCTCCTCCCCGCCGCCCCCGGCACCGCCCTCGCCGCCCACCTCGGGCCCCCTCTCCCCGCGCTACCCACCCTCCCCGCAGCCCAGCGGCTCCTCCAGCTCGCCTAGGCCGTACCGCGGCTACGAGTTCAACCCGCAAATGCTACACAGTCACAACGCGACGCCGCTGACGCCCTCGGGTCAGCCGTACCCACCGATGCAGAGCTATCCGGCGTCGCCGCAATCGGGTACGCTTTGGTTTTCCATTTGTCTACCATCTCTTTTGCTGGTATTATAATTAAAACGAGATTTCCACAAAAATATGCTGTCAGTGTCTTTTAGATCAAATCTCACGTCAATGGTCTCACAGTAGCATTGTTAATTAGTTTTAAAAATATAGATTAAACAAGATGACTGAACTAAAAGCACTAGTCAGTTCTTATCGTCCAATGAAACCGCCAATCTGAACCAAATTGATTTCTGACTTGCCTCACTCTACCGGCCAATCAATAGCTACAACATGTCCTTTTAAACACCTTTTTATACGTACAACATGTTATTAAAATAACGCAAAACCTGAAATCCGTCTCTTCAGTATTGATAGTATAATTAAACCACATCCAATAACAAACATTTTTAAATTCTTTTTGTTGCACTAGCCCGTGCTGAGGACAATTTTAAAAACCTATTTTAGAGGCTAAAAATTCCACCCATGCCGGGAGTTGAACCCGCGACATCTGGCTAACCGTGCCAGAGCTCTCCCAGCTAAGCTAATGGGCAAGTGCAGGCATCAGCGAAATTTCGAGACTCGTTACAAACTTCTCTGTATTACGTACAGAAATAGGTCAGTCCCATTAGCTCAGTTGGGAGAGCGCTGGCACGGTTAGCCAGAGGTCACGGGTTGAAGTCCCGGCATGGGTGGAATATTTAGCGTCTAAAATATATTTTCAACATTTTTAAATACTCAATTATATATTTTTGTCTATTACATACAATCTAGTTGCACAAGTGATTGTATAAAAAACAAATTGAAAATTTTAAACTTTTGCTCGTTTAATGCATTCCCACACCTTACAATCACCAGTTACCAATACCCATCCCTACTAATATTATAAACGCGAAAGTTTGCATGTATAGATGGATGTTTGTTATCCGTTTGGATAAACGGATCCGGATGAAATTTTGCACAGAGATAGATCATAGTCTGGATTAGCACATAGGCTATTTTTAATCCCGGAAAAATACACATCAAAATTACCACGCGGACGAAGTTGCGGGTAACAGATAGTACTTCATAAACCAGCTAGCCCTCTCCCCCCAGCAATGTCGCTGTCCCCGCACGCGCCGCCGGGCAAGCTGCGGGGGCTGCTGGAGCACGCCGAGCGGCTGCTGGTGAAGCCCGGCGATCCGCACCGGCACTCGCAGAGTGATGACGACTCAGGCTGCGCTCTTGAGGAGTACACTTGGGTGCCGCCAGGGCTGAGGCCTGAACAGGTGGGTGGTTCATAAACCAAAATGTTTTCTTCAAATAAGCACAGACGCTGCGAAGGTTACAAGTTCATCTAGGTGTCCATTTCAAAATCTAGATCATTTTCAGGAAAAATGGACAAAAAATCCAATGCAGTGTGTTCTGAGACCAAATTTTCGGACGTGTCTCTTTTATTGCATAAACCGAAAGAGTTTATCATTTCAAATAGTAGACGAGAACTCCTGCATACCAAATATCCGTAGTTAAGAAAATATGAGTGCTTGAAAATTTAACTTTTTTCTATCAGTAAGTAAAGTAAAGTATCGTTTATTCATGTCAGTGAAACAGAAAAAATATTCCTGTGTCAATTTTTTTTTTTGGTGCTAAAGCTCAAACAAAACCTCACTTTTGCATGCAAATAGAAACATATCTCCAGAATTTCAATTATTTATACTTACTTTTTAGGGACACGTCCCAGAATCGCGTCTTAGAACACACCACGTAATGTGTGTTTCCGTCTTACAGTCGTGAGATTAGCATAATTTGTGTACGTTGGAAGGAATGAAATATACCACGTTTACACGCAGTCACTCCTTTACGTGTTTATTACATGAGATTAACTTGATGAATAGACAAAGGAATAATTCATGTATTCTTCCGGCTTTTATTGAATTCTTAATTTCACCCCGCCTATGATTATATTTATTTTTCTTAAGGAGAAAATCTACCTCGATGCGATTATCTGTTACCTTACCTTGTGCGGTAGAGAAATCTCTGAACTAAGTAGGATTTCCTACCGGTACAATACCGCAACAACGGTCGCCACAGACCACACAATGCATTCTTGGGTTACATTTCCGTTGCTTTTTGACGCATGACACGTCAACACGTAAGTACTGCATAAAACTTGCGCTAAGTTTCAGCATCCAAAGAAAACCTAGTTAATGCTAAGATCAACGATAAACACACGTACCACTTATTCTTCGAACTTAGTTAAATAATAACAGACCACATATAGTCTTAATAGTGACCTAGCGGATCGGACCTCCATATTGAAACGTGTCAGTATATATTCTTTTTGTTGCATTAACCCGTGGTGAGGACAATGTTAAAAACCTATTTAGAGGCTAAACATTCCACGCATTCCGGGACTTGAACCCGCGACCTCTGAGGTCAGTGACTCTCAATCAGTGACTACGGTAACTCATAATTGTACAACAGAGTGCGTGTCGTGGTGCATTAAATTAAAACAAATGCAATAATATACATACAATAAAATAAAAAATAAAGTAAAATTGCGCGTAATTACACACCGTTGCATCGGTAACTGGCGACCTAGCTGAGGTTATCCTAATTTGAGACCAGAAAAAGTGTTTGTTTTGTGTTGAAATTGTTCATTTGTGCACTAGCTATGGATGGTTCCCATAGTAGGTATGAACCCAGCTTACGGCCTTTTGTTTCGGACGGTCCGTCGGTCTAGCCGCAAAATAATACGGGCTTTTGTTTGAAATACTTGTCACAATAGAACAGAGAAAAGCCTAAACAGGCCTTCACGGTTGCTCGGTCTGAAGCGTCTAGACGGGTTTTGTCTGGAGATGGCGACGGTAGGGATCACAGACATGACTCTAGCTAGAAAATCGCAAGCACACCTACTTCGCGTGCCTGAAATAAGTGCCAACCACCTAATCGTAGTCGGACGTCTACAAAAAAAAAAGCGGGTCGGACTCGCGCACGAAGGGTTCCGTACCATTATCTATACAACATTAGACAAAGATCGAGACAAGATAGATTAGGTACCTACATTGAGAACAGCGCCATCTATAGAAACCAACAAGAAGCGCTTAACATAGACATTCAACGAAGAGACATCGGCGCTGTGACGCTTACACAGATAGCCGCTAGATGGCGAGTGCTGTCTTTAGACAACGTTTGTTGTATGGGAGCCCCCCTTAAATATTTACTTTATTCTGTTTTTAGTATTGGTTGTTATAGCGGCAACAGAAATACATCATCTGTGAAAATTTCATCATGTGAAGGTTTGAGGGTTCGCTGTCATCTAGAAACTTTAACAGGGGTACGTGGAGCCATAACTTTGAGAAACCCTGGTCTATTGCTAAAGTTGAGGAGCTGAGAGAATGGCTGAATAAAAATATTCAAGTACAATATACAGGTTGTAACAAAATCCCTATAAACATCCGGTAATTGCAGGATCTTCTCGTCAATACGAACAACTTTTAATTTACGTAAAGAAAAATGTCAGTTGTTCAATACTGAAGTTGTCATATAAAAAAAAAAAGAGTTTCACGTAATAAGAAATATCACGGTACGCCGCGCGCCGCCCCAGACCGTTGCGAGATTTTTAACGCCGAAAAGTTTGAAAGAAAAGTAAATAAAGATAACTTATTATCGTTCTAAAGCTGCAGCGAGCTACATTAGTCAAATCTGCGAGGTCATGCCGTCTCGAGCAAAACTCAGCGGAGCAAAAAATTAGAAGATACCTCTCAGGGGACTCGCCCCCCGGCCTTCGCCATGGACTGAGAGGTTTTTATTTACAGAGATGCTGGAGTAAATGATTAGTTTGGTAGGTAGGTAGTGGTTTTGAACAACCTCTCTCTTCTCTAGACCATAGGGCGATATTTTTCACAATGCATTTATCATGAATAAATGCATTTCCATTTTGGTATAATTTTTCTTTATTTTGGAGTCATTTCTTGGAGGCAATTATTTTAATACACGTTCCATGTGGCGCCGGATTAAGAATAGCGTCACTCCATTTCCTCCTGTGGATGTCGTAGAAGGCGACTGTTGCCGACCGACCAACCAACCTTTTTTATGTTTTTACTTCTTTGATACTTTTTCTATATTATTATGTCTAATATTTTAAAAATTGAAAAGGAACCATGTCAAGGAGAAGGAAAAAATAAAACAGATTCTTAAAAGCTACTCTCGCGTTTTCCTAAATATTTACGTGCATGCGTTTCATATGGTGTCAGAAGTAATTGTATAATAATGCCCATAACGCGTTCAGTAACGAAGAAACAATTCCGGACAGAGGTAAGTGAAACCGCTCCAGCTCCATCGTCAGGCACTACGCCTGCTCAAGCTTGCCACGATGAGGCTCTCTTACAGGAGCATAGTACTTCCCAATCTATTTTACCTGTCCAATTGCCAGAATCTGTTCCTCCAAAGGAGACTGTCCAATTGCCAAAGCCGGTACATCCAAGCGCGCATTCCGTAACGTCATCGCGAGCCTCTACTAAGACACAGAAGTTGGCTGCTATAGCAAGGCATGCTCGCTTAAATGCGGAACGGGAGCGAAGGTTAGCCGAGCATGAACGCAAAGCAGCCGAGCTGGAACTACAGGCGGAACTAGCGGCTATTGAGTCTACCGCTTCAGAAAAAAGCAACTCAACTCAAAGGTGGTTGATTGAGTGTGACGATAATAATATGCCTGAAAATAATGAACCATTCCCTTGCAGCACTTTACACTTTGGTGATGTACCTACTGCGGGAAGTGCACAAAATGTCGCCGTCGCCTCTACGAGCGCAAAAGCGTCGCGCGGAGACCTGTTCCTACAGTTCAACGACAAAATGAACACTACACACATATTAGACACACACCACAATAAATTCCCACCTGCAATTTGTAATATTGACGACAGAAATAAAACGATTAGTAATGTACAGACACAAGACTCGTTTATTAAACTGGCTGAAGTTATTGCAGATCTCGGAAGCAAGAATAAAATGGTGAGTATTCAACTTCCTTTGTACGACGGTAGCATCTCCAGCTGGCTTATGTTCAAGAAGACATACTCGCGATCAGAAGCTAGATTCAGTCCAGAAGAAAACTTGGCCAGGCTCGATACCGCGTTGTGTGGAGCCGCCAAGGAAGCTGTATCCGCTCTTCTCATGACTGCCGCACATCCAGCACAGATAATGAGTTCCCTAGAGAGTCGTTTTGGCCAGCCGGAATCCATTATCCTGCAGCAACTCTCGTCCATTAGGTCCTTAGCCAGGTTGCCGCTGCACGAGTCTCTAAAGGACCTCAACATCTTTGCGTGCCGACTTCGAAATTGCGTCGAGGTGATCAGAGAGCTACATCAGCCGGAATATTTAGCCTCTCCTGAACTTGTTAATACTATCATAGGGAAGTTAACCCCTCTTTTACGTTATAGATGGGCCGATTTTGCGTCTTCGAGTGATGTCCCTAAAAAACACAAGCTAGAACTATTAGCAGACTTTTTAGATAATGAGTCCAAACGGCTAGCAAAATATTGTACATTTTGTCCGGAAAATTTCTACGGAAAAACTGTCACAACAAATAATTCGCAGATTGTCAAACCAAATGTCACTACTAAGCAACCCGCAAAAGTTTTTCATGCGACATTGTCAACGAAACCAAAGAGTTTGACAACATGTAGATATTGTAAAACGGGTACACACGATGTACATGAATGTGAAAAGTTTATTTCATTACCTATCGACGATCGCTGGCAATGGGTCACTGAAAATAAGGTCTGTTATAAGTGTTTATCCAAAGGTTCACATAAATATTTAGCTTGCAGGAAGCATTGCGAAGTCGCGGGATGCAAGTACAGTCGGAGACATAACACTTTGCTCCATCGACCTACGGTAGAAACCGCTGCCCATGTTGATATAGATGAACACGATGAGCGCCCGTCTGAGGAGGTAGCGACTGCTATTGTATCTCATAGTTCCTCCCATACACCAAAGTCAATTCAAAGGTCCTTATTAAAGGTTCTCCCTGTCACTATTACCGGTCCTAAAGCTAGTTTTGATACCTATGCGCTGCTGGACGATGGGTCTACGGCCTCATTTATAGATAAATCTGTAGCTGACTTGATAGGTGCTACCGGACCCAAAAAACATATTCAGGTCGAGTGTATCGGCGGTCTTGGTAAAAATATAGAGGTCAATTTCGTGAACATTAAAGTTAAAGGCTGCCACAGTGTAGAAACACACGATATTGTAGTGAGGTCCATTCCAAATTTGACTATTGCTAAACAGTGTATTCGTTCAGAGCAAATCAAAAGCTGCGATTATTTACGCGATTTAACCGATGTTTTGTGCTACGAGAACGCGGAACCTATGCTTCTGCTTGGGATTGACAATTGGCATCTTACCTTTTCAAAAACTATACGGCGCGGTAAGCTGTCACAACCAGCAGCGTCTTTGACTCCGTTGGGCTGGGTTCTATACGGCTCTACTTCAACCATGCCCAAACTTGTCGACTTCGTGAACCATGCTATTATAGAGTGCGAAGAAGATAGTCTAAGGGACAGTCGTACTTTAGATATCCTCATCAAAGACTATTATAATTTAGATTCCATAGGTATAGAAAAAAGAGATTACCGCTCTGTTGAGGACCAAAGAGCTTTGAAATTGCTAGAGGAAACTACTAGACGTTTACCATCTGGAAGATTTCAGACAGGACTACTGTGGCGTGACAATATCGAACAGGTCCCCGATAGCCGCCCACTCGCCTTACGCCGTTTTAGAACTCTAGAATCTAAGATGAATAAAGACTCCGACTACGCTAGTAAATATAAACAAAATATTCACGCCATGCTCGATAAGGGTTATGCAGAATTGTGCACTGCCACCCCTTCCGGTATATCATGGTATCTACCGCACTTCGGAGTAGTACATCCACAAAAGAAGAAACTTAGGATTGTTTGTGATGCCGCCGCCAAGTGCGAAGGTGTAAGCCTAAATTCCCTTTTACTGCCCGGGCCCGATCTTCTCCAATCTTTGTTAGCCATTTTGATGCGATTCAGAGAAGGCCGTATAGCTCTTTCGGCTGATATCCGGGAAATGTTTCCACAAATTAAAATAAGACCAGAAGACCGTGACGCTCAGCGCTTTTTATGGCGTGACGACCCTAAACAACCTATCCAGGAATACCGCATGTCATCTATGATGTTCGGTGCTGTGTGTAGTCCGTTTACGGCCTTGTACCTTAAAAATAAGATCGCTACCGAACATCAGCGATCACACCCAAAAGCTGCAGCAGCTATTATTCGTGACACGTACATGGACGATTACTTAGGTAGTTGCGATAATGAAGAAGAAGCCGCACTTTTATCCCTAGATATTGTATCGATTTTAGCCGCAGCTAAATTTGAAATGAGGTCTTGGGTATCGAATTCCACAAAGGCTCTCATCAGACTGCCTCCCGATCTTTGCGCTGTTGGGGCCACGACAATAAATGTAGGTTCAGACTCGCGAGCTTCGACACGCGTCTTAGGAGTTCCCTGGAACATTGCTAACGACACACTGTCTTTTCCGCATATTGAGTTTGATAAAATACCAGAGAAATTAACAAAGCGCGTTGTCCTTTCAAATCTCATGAAAATTTATGACCCTTTAGGCCTACTTACTCCCGCGGTTATAAAAGGTCGTGTTCTATTCCAAAAGACTTGGAAACTTGCCACTTCTTGGGATGAATTATTACCCAAACAATTCTTAGAAAAGTGGAGAGACTGGTTCACAAGCTTACTTAAAATTTTGAATAATTGTGTACCCCGTTGTTATGTCACTGTAAACGACCTTATAAGTTCAGTGCAATTACATGTTTTCGCAGACGCGAGCGAGCAAGCGTACAGTTGCGTCGCTTACTGGCGCTTTATGTGTACAAACGGAAATATACAAGTCGCGTTGATCAGTGGTAAAGCTCGCGTTGCTCCTTTAAAGCCTACAACTATACCAAGGCTGGAGCTTCAAGCAGCTCTTATAGCTGCTCGCTTATCTGTATTTATCGTTGAATCTCACAAACGAAAGCCAGAAAGGGTCTTTTTTTGGTCAGACTCTCAAACGGTACTCAAATGGCTACGATCTGACCCAAGCACGTTTAAAACCTTTGTCGCTCATAGAGTTTGTGAAATTTGCGAGATCACCAATGTTTCCGATTGGAAGTACGTGCCTTCATCATTGAATGTTGCGGACGACGCAACCAGATTTAAAGATGAATTTACCATAAACTCTCGATGGTTTACCGGGCCATCATTTTTGCATCAATCACCAGCCGAATGGCCCTGTGAACCTACAACTCTCAACACACCAACGTCTGAGGATTGTAGAACCAACAAAGACTTGGTGGGTTTGACATTAACTCAGTCACGTGACTTACCATCACCTGTGATTGCTGACTATAGCCGCTTTAGTGTGTGGCTACGGTTTATTCGAGCTACCGCGCGAGCGCACCAGTATGCCTCGAAATTTCGGCATTTGTCTCAAAAGTCAAAATTTCCGCAATGCGGTTTAGCAGTTTTAGATGTCGCTTTTATCTTATCGGCAGAACGCCATGCCTTTTTGCATATACAATTAGATTCTTTCAATGACGAATATCTCGCGATTGACGCTGGACGCCCCGTTTCTAAAGAGAGTAGACTTAAAAACTTATCGTTAATAATAGGAGATGATAGGCTATTACGGTTATCAGGCCGCACGGGAGCATCCACTGCCATTGATCCACGGCCAGCTGTTTTGGATGGAAAGCACCCGCTCACTCGCCTACTAATCGGCTCCTACCACGTCAAATTTGCCCACGGCAACAACGAACTTGTGGTTAACGAATTACGACAACGTTTTTACATCATTGGGGTGAGACCATCTGTGAGAAGTGTGGCGACACATTGTCAGTTCTGCCGGAACATGAAGGCTAAGCCACAGGTGCCGCCGATCGGAGATTTACCTGAAGCCAGGATGGCTCATCACGTTCGTCCCTTTACTTTCGTCGGTGTCGACTATTTTGGCCCGTTGAACGTCACATCAGGCCGACGATCCATGAAGCACTGGGTAGCACTATTCACCTGCCTGACAGTCAGAGCTATCCACATCGAAGTAGTGGAATCGCTATCAACAGACTCAGCCTTGTTGGCTCTACGACGATTCATATCACGACGTGGCTGTCCCACATGCATCTACTCCGACAACGGGACGACTTTTGTTGGCGCTTCGAATATACTACACGAGCTGTACGACTTCTCGACAAATAGAGGAATAGCGTGGAAGTTTATCCCACCGTCGGCCCCATTTATGGGGGGTTGTTGGGAGCGTCTAATACGCAGCGTGAAAGCAGCACTCAAAATCACTCTAAAAGATCGATCACCCCGAGTAGAGGTCCTGAACACATTGCTTGCAGAAGTAGAAGCCATTGTCAATTCCCGACCACTGACCCACGTGTCCGTGGGCGAGGACAGCCAACAAGCACTGACGCCCTTCAACTTCCTGATTGGCACCTCAAGTCATGACCAGAGTCTTCGAGAATTTGACGAAGCTGATCTATCACGACGCGCAGACTGGCGAAAGGCCCAAAGACTTGCAGAACATTTTTGGCAACGGTGGACTAAAGAATACTTGCCGCTCTTGATACCACGAAAATCAGTTACACCACATAAAGAGTTGAAATCGGGAGATGTGGTGCTAGTCGCGGACGGCAATCTGCCGAGAAACTGCTGGCCTATTGGACGAGTCACCGAGTTGTTTCCGGGTAAGGACAATATTGTCCGCGTAGTGAATGTTGTGACTAAAGGGGGCGTGCTGCGTCGGCCGGTCCGCAAGCTGGTACCACTAAGCTGTTAATTGGTGTTCCACACCGCTTGGGGCCATGTTGCCGACCGACCAACCAACCTTTTTTATGTTTTTACTTCTTTGATACTTTTTCTATATTATTATGTCTAATATTTTAAAAATTGAAAAGGAACCATGTCAAGGAGAAGGAAAAAATAAAACAGATTCTTAAAAGCTACTCTCGCGTTTTCCTAAATATTTACGTGCATGCGTTTCAGCGACTAAGAAAATAAATTACCAGGAGACGGGCAGCAGCGTCTTCCTGAGATTCCAACCGCATACTGCGATCGCCAACCCGCCTGCCAAGCGTGGCGATTATGCTAAAGCGCTCATGCTTATGATAACCATGAGGGAGAAATATGTCCTGCAGTGAGCGTCAAATGGCTGATAATGATGATGATGATTTATAATGATTCGGTGGTAGCGGAGCGGTAGAGGTCGTGGGCTCTAATCGCCTTCACATTTGTGAAGTTATAGAAGCAATACCACTCGCTAACGGTGAAGGAAAATATCGTGAGGAAAACTGAGTGTCTGAGGTGCTTACACACCTCAGCGCTTGGAATTGCCATTCCGCGGTGGGCAAGCGTAATGATTAAGCCCATACTCTATCCCTCTGAGAGAAGGCCTGTGCCCTGCAAAAAAAAATTATTCAATTATTCAAATTATATAATTATGAAAAAGCTACATTATTTTCAGTCGTGAAGTATTTACTACAAGTTAATGTGTCCTCCGGAACTTTGCATTGTTTTTTAAACCTGAGTTTTTTACTTTCGTACAAAATCCATTGAAAATGACTTCGATGAAGTTGTTAGTTTTGTAAAGCAGATAAAAAAACCCTCTTTCTACGGAACCCTACATTGCGCGTGGCCCGTCACGCACTTGGCCGGTTTTTTATTCGACATACTTTTTCAAATTAGAAGCTGTGTTCATGCTGAAAAGAGAAAACTTTAAAAAATACCACACAAACGTATGGACGGAAAGATGGAGCAACGGACAACACAATAATCCTACAGTCTTTCCTTTTGGTGCAACCATAATAATATCATACTTCTGACCCTTTCCTCGGAATACGGAGATACCAAGAGGCTAGCAAGACCCATAATCCGATAACCTTCGTGTCCCGTGGCAGATCGGGACTCTATCCCGGCATCCCGATAGCATCGTTTCAACATTCTCTCCGACCATGAATGTCGCCTGGCGCAGATAGTTGACCCAGCACCTATCACGGCGATCGGTGCGGCCTTTGGCCTACCTAGACACTTATGGTCATTTCCTACATTTAATCTGTCACTAGAGAAGCCTGCCGCCAGTTCATATTTGACGTAAGTTACATACACACACAATCTACACAAACCCCCGCCTGAAGCCCGGAGCGAATAAAGAGCATTAGTTGGGTTATGTGTAATTAATTTGTGAAATTCCTTGGATAAATTATATTCCAAGGAATTATTGAATGACAGGATACGCAATAGTGTGATTAGAGAACGTTGTGGACTGAAAGAGGATGTAGTGACTAGAATTGAGAAAGGAATGTTGCGTTGGTTTCGACATGTGGAGAGGATGAAGGAAGAAAGATTGACAAAACAAATATATCGAGCGAGTGTGAATGGAAGGGCCGGTAAGGGACGACCCAGATGTACATACTTCGACCAAATAAGGGATGTATTAGCAAAGGGCAAGATAAAAAGTACCCGAAACCGGCGTGCGTGCATGCAACGACTAATGAATGTTGAGGAAGCGAAAGTGATCTGTCAGGATCGTAGCAAGTGGCAGTCCCTGGTCTCTGCCTACCCCTCTGGGATACAGGCGTGAGTTTATGTCATGTTATGTTTTATATAATAATATTTTGATTATTAAACCGTTCATTGCACATAAGTAAATATTACAATGGCAACGCGGCGGACTTAATGCTACGAGCATTTTCTACTAGTCAACCGCAGGAGGGGAATATCTAATCTCTCTCTGCACTTTCTATACTAAAAGCAATGTTACTTAAAGCGTAGTGTTTGCTTTTTCTGCAAGTTAAAGTTTTTCGTCAATATATTGATTCAGCCCATAAACTGAGCCCACTGTTGGGCATCTACTCTTTCACGCCAACCCATCCAGTCCTTCTCCAGTCTCCTGTAGTGTTTCCTAGTCGCTTTTACAGTCGTAGACATACCGGGCTTTCTGCTCACCGACCTCTGTTCAGCTGTTCTTGACTTATTTAAATTTAATATTAATTATTTTTTCATAATAAAATAAAAAGCTGCTATTCCTCGACCAATCTCTCGAACTTCTAGAATAGGTCCTCCAGCGTCTGAAGGTGGTGTAAAAAAGCGTGCGATTTCGCTAAAATGACACATAATATCGGTGTAATGCGCAAATAATGACGCACATAACGATGGTACTCCGATACGGTCCGTGCCGTGATACTTGCGACCACTTTAATCTCAGCCACTAAATGGAAAGAACCGTGAGTCTTCTTAGTAACGATTTGTACGTGCTTTTTCGCGACTAGCGTGATGACATGTCACATTGTGGTTTTGTTTCTTTTGGTACCGCAAAAGGTAAAAAACGGAACTCTTATAAAATCACTTTGTTTTGTGAACCCACAAACTCACGCCCGTAACCCGGAGAGATAGGCAGAGAGATTTGCCGCTTGCCAAGATCTTGAAAAATTTCATTCGCTTCATCAGCGTTTACTACTCGCTGCATGCGCGGACGCCGAGGTTCTTTTTATCTTGCCCAATACAGGAGTTTCTTCTGAAAATCATAAAAAACCGGCCAATTGCGAGTCGAACTCACGTACGAAGGGTTTTGTACTATTGTCTGTACAACATTTGAATATTTCAAGCGTCTGCTTGTCGCCGTTATTAACATCGAGCAAAAAACGGCAAAAAAATCACGTTTTTTGTATGCGAGCCCCCTTAAATATTCATTTTATTCTGTTTTTAGTATTCGTTGCTATAACGGCAACAGAAATACATCATCGGTGAAAATTTCAACTGTCTAGCTATCACGGATCACGAGATTACAGCCTGGTGACAGACAGATAGTGGAGTCTTAGTAAGAGGGTTACTTACCCTTTGGCTACAGAACCCTAAAACAGTAAACGGCGGTCCTTCGAAAATACAAACATTTCTTCTGCAACACCAACATATATGTGCTTAAAACAGAATAAAAAACAAAAGCAAAAGCGTATCTGAATATCAAACTCCTGAAAACGCCACCTCGTAAAGTAACCTGAATTAAGCAATACAAACAAACCACCGTAGTCTTATACCGCCTGACCACGCCACTTGGAATCTGTACTACAACAAGAGACCAGAGGTCAGTTACCAGTACTGTCCGTACTGACTGGTGACTTCTAAGGATCCTTTGGAGTAGGTACGAGGTAAACTCTGTAGGTACCTACTACCATGTTGATAAAGTTGGCAGCTGGATAGACGGCGTTATTAAAGCTTGATAAATGCTAAAATGGCGTGCGAATGTTCTTGTAGGCCGTTTGCAACCGAGTCGCGTAGCTTTAGTGGGAAATTATGGCGTACTTAGATCAAACTAAAAATGTTGGTTGGCCAACTACTGTTTCGTTGGTCTACTGGAAAAGCGCTTGTCTTCGCATAGGTCGCGGGTTTGATTCCCAGAGTATCCGACCGACTCTTCATCACGCCTTCGCCCAAAGGTCAGAAACTCGTTATTTGATAGCTGAAATCATTTTGGTCACCCTTATATAGTAAGTACTCATTTAGTAAAAATAATCCATAATTAAACACTTCAAATCTTTAATTTCGTACTGCCAGCTATGAAACTACGCTGAAAAGCACACGTCAAGTTCAGTCAAAATTAAGATAACATAAGAATATTCTTTATTGTACCAGGAACAACACAACATAAGACATACAATTGCCGGCCTTATTGCTATTGGCAATTTCTTCCAGACAACCGTATGATGGAAAAATTCTGAAGGAAAAGAGAGTCGGTGTAAGTATGAATATTAAAATAGATACTTATATAAATAACAATATACCTATATAAACCATTACATATAATTATAGTTATGACAAACATACATAAATAAGTAATAATAAAAATGTACGCGAGGAGGAAACAAATAATATAATATACCTACATGGAGGAAAATTAGAAAGAAAGAAAGAGGATATTTATTTAAATTGTCACAGAAACACAAAGTAAACATGAAGGTACACAAACATAAGACACGAACGTCAACAAAACAGAGATAAAACAAAAGAATCGTGAAGAGAACATGTGAGGCATAGTGAGTAATTAAATTCATAAAAGCTTGCGTTTGCCTCTCGGATGTTCGAGAGATCCTGCGTTCGATTCCGGCTCGTAGCTAAATTTTAGACACTGTCAGAAAACCTGATCCGAGTATCTGAAGTGTTCCGTTCACATAGCTCAGTGCTTCAAATCGTCAATCTGCACGTGCACAAGGGGTGATCAAGCCCACACTCTCTCTTTGAGAGAAGGCCTGTACCCTGCAGTGAAAACAAAGGCTGCTTACGTATCAATCAATCAATCGGCCCACACTCGTCCTTTGCTGGACATAGGCCTCCCCAAGGCACGCCATTTCTATACTCGGCCATCCATACATATGTATATAAGCTCGCGCCTGTATCCCAGAGGGGTAGGCAGAGACCAGGGACTGCCACTTGCCACGATCCTGACAGATCACTGAAGGAAGCGAACTTCCTCAACATTCATTAGTCGTTGCATGCACGCACGCCGGTTTCGGGTACCTTTTATCGTGCCCTTTGCTAATACATGTATGTATGTATATAATAGCATCGTCTGAATTTCGTGCATAAACTCACGCCTGAATCCTGAAGGTGTAGGAGAATACCAGAGTTCGCCACTTGCCGCGATCTGAATTTAATTTGCTAACAAACTGCTACAATTCTATACAGACGGGAAAAGTCAAAAAAAAATTATTCAAAGTAACACAGAAACTGTGACTTTGATTGAACGTTACTAGAAAAACTAGGTGTTCGTTTCAAAATCTAGATCATTTGGAGAAAAAACGGACAAAAAAACTCCAAACTTAAACTTTTCAAACATATTCCTTAATTAACAGTTTACATGTCATATCTTCTAAAAAGCTACTAATAGGATGCATTGAACTGGCTTTAATTCCACACATCTTTGTCATCTAAATAATCCTTAATGCTATAGTAGCCCACCTGCTGCCATAATATATAATTACGAGAACGGCATTCTCACGTGCCCTCAGTGTGCACGGAGTTTCGCCGTGAAGATAGGCTACATAAGCCATCTTCGAGCGCACCAGCGCCTCATCACTGATTAGGGGTCAAAGTGGTCGCCATGGCCGAAACCGGTCGGAACAATCATCAGTAGCCCTTTTGGCATAAAGTGCGCTTAACACATTTTTTGAACCGCACTTCAGGCAAGCTTATTATAATATATTCAGGGATCTTATTGTAAAAACGTATACAATGCCCCATAAAGGATGAAAACTGGAATGAAAACAGGATGAAAAAAGGAAGAAAACCTGGCTACAACTCATTCTATCCAGAGTTAATTAACAGACGGTGTCATGTCTACCCTTCTGACGCTTCGGCACAAATATATTGGCACCCGAGTGTATTTAATAAAGATACATAACAGGCACTAATGAAAGTGATACGTGTCTAGAATTTATTAAGCATCTTTCTACCCGACCCGAGACGTGCCCCAAAAGTTTCGTGATGAAATTAATGAAACAAGTTACAGGTTCATTGTAACGAAAGACTTTATTTCGGGGATCTTTGGACTGCCAGTGAGAACTGCTCCTCTATTACATGAAACAAATCATGATCGATTCCTATCGGCTAACTGTCAAATCACTATAGAATTTGAGAGACGATTGGAATCGCTCAAGATTTGGTACGCATAATCAGGCCCCTGCTCGCTTATTCGCTGACAAAATTGGCCACAGTGGTCTATGGATAAGTAAAATAGACCACTATTTAGAGAATACAGCTTCAGAAGAGAATACAGAGATTGTAATAGAATAAGACCAGCGCTGGAGTGGTCTGCCTCTTCAGCATATGCTGAGTCAGAGCCCCTTTGCATTTGCCACACCCACAAATCGTTTTCTCGTATTCTGTTGTTTTGCCTGTGCTTGCATTTTTGTGCTCTCTGTTTGTCTCAATGTTGTAAAATTGTGCTCTGTTTTCTCTTGTGCAACTATTTCTTGTATTTAAATTGTTGTATATGTGTGTGTACTCAGATGCAAATAAATGTTTTATCTATCTATCTAATAGAGAATAAGCCTTAAGTAGATGTAGTTGTAACACAACTGGCAAAATAATATTTTGAAAGAAAAAGACAAGACCACTTTAGGTGACATTTAAAAAATTTGTTTAAAATTTTCCATAGATAAGTTCTTTAAATGATGATTACTTACCCCATTACCCAAGATTTTACCGGGTTTATGACGAAAGAAAGAAATCACTTTCTTTGTTCGCATAGTCGAGATTTTATATGAGGATTTTGTTACACGCTGTAAATGGATTCATTCGGACGACGTATAACTTTATGAGAAGTAAACAGATTTGCCCTTCAGCCACGTGTCACGCTATTTAGTGACCTTCGTGGAAAGCTAGAAGAACTATCTTCCTGAAACAAGCTTATTTAAAACAGCAAAAGCCTGTTTTTTCTACTACCTATGTAACAATTATCATCACCATTCAGCCACAAGAAGTAGTGGACTGGACACAGGCCTCCTCCATGGATTTCCAAAAAGACCGGCTAGAAGCGGCTTGCATCCAGCTTCATCCTGCCACTTGGATGAGTCTTCTGTCCGTCTTGTGGCTGACAATTTTGTGGCAATATTGAACTGTTTTTATGTACCCTAAATGCGTCCCACTGCAGGGCACAAGGCTACTCTCATAGAGAGAGTATGATTACCACGCGTGCCCACCGCGGATTGACTTCCTCATGACCAGGGCCTATAATGTGAGACTTGAACATGTTAACATCATTTTATGTACCATTATGAACGCTAATAAATGAATATGAATATTTTACTTCACGGTTAGCGAGTGGTATTGCTACTATAACTTAACAAATGCAAGTAACTTAGAAAACAAAGTCATTAGTGCATGCCGGGATTCGAACCCGTGACCACCCCAATTGTGAGGCCGGCATTCTACCGCTCCGCTAACACCGCTCCCTTCTATTGAATATTGAACTGCCCTTCTAAAAATATATTCTTGTTAATAATGTAGCTAGTTTATTCTGTCAAAATAAAACAATTATCCAAGTAGGCACAGGTCCAGAATGACCCGTTCCCCTCCTAAATCTTATTTCTTACGGTCACTAAAAGGCTAATAAGTCTTCGTACGAACAGACAACTTAATCCCCGGTTATTATTAGCGAGTGATATACTAGCGTCTGCGGGTAGTAGATAAAACTAACGCCATGAAATAGGATATGACATTAATAAATAGGAAAAAAACAGAAGATCCGCTGAACGAATTTGGATGAGGTCAGATTCACTTCCAAAATGTAAGTCCCGATTAAGATGCCACATCAAAGATGCGGTTGTTCCAATCTAATAAGTGAAATTGGTATGAGGTGTTGCATGTTCACGTTTATATTTCATTAGATTATAGTCCTGGTTTTCTCATTTTAAGTGAATGAAATAAATGTAATTCGTTCTTATGGGAAATAAATACTCAAAACCAAAACCATGAGGTTTCATTGTGGTGTAGATTACGACATCGAATTTTAGAAAGAGTTGTTATTTGTTCTGATTCTGGTGGGGACAATAAAAATAGATAGGTTTTAAACATCTTTAAAATTTGTTTATTTGTTACACTTTATTGCACAATAAAAAACAATAACAAAAATGAAACTTAATTTGCTTGTGATAAAAAAATTTATCCAAAGACGGACTTATTTCAAAAGAAATTTCTTCCAGCCAGCCTAGAAATTATTTTGTGGGTGACTAGATGACACTGTGAACTTCTTATTACCTACATCTATGTTTTTTTTTTGTTGTCAGTATTCAAACTTTAGTATTTTTTAATGACTCGCGATGCTCATACATAGTAATATATTAAACGGGTCTAAAGCCGGGTTTTCACGGTCTTAGGCCGATATTCAGAAACACAGCGTTGAGCTACACTTAACATGAACTAAGGTGAGCATCGGTTGAGCAATCTCAACGAAGACTCAAGAATTTTGTATTCACAGTCAATATCTCGACTCGAACTCAGCTAAGCCACAGCTCAAGCTAAACTTACTCGAGCGTGTAATCTGTGGTACAGTTTTCGACTTTACCGGTCTATATTATCTGTTAACGCTACTTACATGAAAGGCATACTATTGTATGGATTATTATCCACAGGATTGAATGAGATGGCAACAAATATCGAAACTATTTAAGCGCGGTTATACTTTATTTTGACTTCTCATTACTCTAAAAACCAATGAGGAATGAAATACATATGTTTACTAGGTCTTTGCTAAAAACACAATTTAACTTTTTGAAGGAAAATGAGCATGCAAAATGTCAAATTGTGAATAAAAAAAAGGTTACCTACTTCACCACAGGTTAGTTAGATTTCTCGAATTGCCTACAGGTGTCGCTACTTTCTTCGTCATTGCCACCTTGAGTCTGAGCTAAGTCGCCGAAATCCACTACTCAGTCTCAGCTTAGCTTGCGCTCAATTTTTGTTATCTCAAACTCAACTGTGAATACAAAATATCCCTGAGACTTTCATTTTGACAGTTGGAAGACCCGGACTCACATTGAGCTCACGCTCAAAGTCGTTTCTGAATATCGGCCTTAGTACGCTCGGACCGTGTGCGTACAGTTTTAGTTGATTATGACGACGCAATCGGTCCGAGCGCACTGACCGTTGTCATAATCAACTAAAACTGTACGCACACGGTCCGAGCGTAGTAAGACCGTGAAAACTCTGCTTAACCGCGATTATTTTTTAGGTAAAATTGAATTACCTTTGATTCCCGTGTGCGTACAGTTTTCAACTTAAATTGTACGCACACCGTCCGAGCGTACTAAGACCGTCAAGACCCGTCTTAAGTTTACGTTTAGTTTAATTAAAAAAACAATCAATCAATCAGCCCGTACTTGTCCACTGCTGGACATAGGCCTCCCCCAAGGCACGCCACTTCCTTCTGGGTTCGGCAATCGTCATCCAGCCGCTGCCAGCAATCTGCCTCAGTCGGTCCAGCGAGCTGGTGGAAATCCTACGCTTCTTTCTCCAGCTCGTGGTCTCCACGCAAGAACCTTTTCACCCAACTTTTGAAAGCCAACTTTTGTGGTAAAATGGTTAAATACTACCTATACTCCGTTCCAAGTCGACAGTCCAAGGGGACAGGATACTCGCATCTCATTGGTCAATGCGCGCGGCTAGAGATAAGCGAAAAAATAAGCGAAGACGGTCCGCTTCATAGGGTAGGTTAGTGGCTATTGAAGGTCACGCGCATTAACCAATGGGCGCACATGAACGATTTTCTTTGGGAGCTCGTTTCGTGGAATGGAGTGTTCAATTACTTTATGTTTATACTGTTTCAGGTGCATTGACATACACAATAAGGTGGTCTCAGATAAATCTCAGTAATGATAAAAAGAATAATAATAATTGTTTATTCTGTAAAAGGTGCATACATTTTTAAATAATCTCATTTCCGCCAAACTAAATAATAGTTTGTTGATCCCTTGTCATGTCTAGATACATAAGGGGCTTGCAGAACATAGTTAGCCGAAACTGGCTCTCTTTCTTTCCACCTCTGCCAGTTTTTGGTGTAATCATGATTTACAATGTGGGTAGAAACATACCACCATTACTTGTAGCCAGTAATTTGCGCCTTTTTCATTTGGGGCCGTTCTCTACTTCCGTTAGTATTTTGACAGATACGAGTAACTAGTACGTTGTTATAATCGATTGAATAATTATGAGAAACCTTTAGATTACTATGAGTACTTGTATCTAAACCCCTATATTATGTGTTCTTATGTAGTGTGAACTAAAGAATCACACTCAGTAGATGTGCCAAGTAGGTGCAGTCAACAGAATGTCGACCTTGTTGGAGTTTTTTTTATGAAATGAAATAAAATTAAATTGTAGATATATTTGCACGATAAGTGGTACATAGTTTAAGCTGGTAATAAGTTTCTTCACAATTCACATTTTTAAACATGCAAAAATTTCGTCAAGTTAAAATATTGTCTGCTACGTCAAAATATATTATAAAAGTTGTTTGAATGAAAAAAAATACTGTTCCAACCTCTGATAGATTTAAGACCGCCTTCTCAGCCATATTACGGGCGTCTTTGCAATGTTAATATAAAAGTTACTGTCAACTGTACTTACGTAGGTACTATCATGAGTAAGTTCTCTTACTCGTGATAATTCGTGACGACAGTCGACAGCGACTTTTATATTAACATTGCAAAGACTTGCAATGATCAAATCCTTCCCATGAGCTTTGCTCTTTTTGCCTAGAAAAGAAAAGATCATGGTAAAGTTGGAGCCCTGTAATTTGTGTTGCTGAACACCTCTGTGAGACAGACGTAGGCAGTAATTTTAAGCCAGCCTGCCCCTTTTCCCGCATTACATTAGTTTGTATAATTCTCGACAATTTCTCGTTTGAAAGCCGACTGACATGAAAACTTAATTATGTATTACATAAAAACAACTTACACCTGTATCCCGGAGGAAGAGGCAGTGATCAAGTTTTGCCTGAGAAACCTCTTTCGCCTCATCCACATTAATTCATTAGTCGTTACATGCACGCACGCCGTTATTATTTATTTCAATTCATCAATTTCATATTGGACCTGTTATATCTATAAAACAAGTGTCGTCTAGATTCGTTCAGCCATTTTAAGCGTGATACGTAAACGTCTAAACAGTGTAATACATTGTTTTATAACTGCATAACCATTTCAACTAGGATATTCCTGAAATTAGGTCTATTTGGCAGTTCGATGCACTTAAACCGAGGACGGAAACCATTGTGTTCAAATTTTGTGTCAGGCTGTAATAAAAAAAATACCTTTACAAAACACAATCTCTTGTCCTGTTCCCAAACTAGGATACCCTGCGCTTCATCATCAGCACCTTGACGCCCACTGCAGGGCACAGGCCTCGCTCGTGGTTTTCATAATCATTAGGGGTTTTGACACGTTCCCTGTGCTTGTGCTTTCATAACCCGGCAAGGTTACAGGAATCGGCGTCCGTGTGGCGCCGGATTAAGAATAGCGTCACTCCATTACATTCCCTGGATGTCGTAGAAGGTGACTAAGGAATTAAATTACCAGGAGACGGGCAGCAGCGTCTTCCTGAGATTCCAACCCGCCTGCCAAGCGTGGTGATTATGGAAAAACCCCTCATAGTTATGTTCGAAGCTTGGAAAACCATGAGGGGGGCCTATGTCCTGCAGTGAGCGTCAAATGGCTGATGATGATCATGATGATGATGATACAGGAACGATTCACTAAAGACCTGCACGTGTGTTCCATTCCAGGTGCACCTGTACTTCTCGGCGCTTCCAGAAGACAAAGTCCCATACGTGAATAGTGTTGGGGAGCGGTACCGGTTGAAACAACTGCTGCAGCAGCTGCCTCCGCAGGATAATGAGGTAACTAGTTCTTTCTTTCGTGCTTGGACATAAGCGATGATTTGATAGTGGATTGTATTACTGTTGAGCATAGGGGCTAGCGAGGGAGTATTTTAGGTAAGAACAAAAACGTGAAAGGGAGGCTTTATTAGTTTCACAATTGGCACTAAAGAATAAAAAACATTTTAGCCTTATAATTTGGCCTTATGCCGGGCGGGGCATTTGATGGCCAACGATAGCCACTGAGTGGTGGCCAAGAACGGTTCGACGGTCGGTGGGCAGACCACCAGCCCGGTGGGCCGACGACATTGTGAAAGCGGCTGGGAAACATTGGACGAGACTGGCAAGGGACCGGATGAACGTGAAAGACAAGAGGCCACCCAACAGTGGGCTCTGTTTATGAGTTGATTAGATAGATAGAATTAAAAACACTGAAATTACTGTATCTACAAATAAGATTCACACAACGCAGAGGGAGGAGATAGAGTGACAACCACGAGCCTGCAGATGGCAGCACGGCTACGTTCCAAATTACATTATGTTTGCTTCCATGCTGTTGATACTGGCGGTTTGCTGGTGTGGGAGAAACCGGAAGACTTAAATATTGTGTTGTGCACTCACTTCAGGACCCCACATGAACGTTCATTAAGTTTTAATTTAGTTTCTATAAGTTGTGTCACATATTATTGCTGTAAAATAATTCATGTACTCTTCATGAATTACTCAATACACGCCCTCACCTTAAACTTACTAATAATAAAGTACTTAGTGAGATATGTTTTTGGATGCATGCCCAGTACATATTTTTATCATCTAAGTTTAGAATAAGTGGCATGTTTCTGTAATATCTCCGTATTAAATAAATAAATAAACTCTTCAACATGATCTCTTCCCTTTTACTCCAGCCTCTTCGTCGAGGTCAGTGACACCTTTCCATTGCTTTTCGGAAGGTTTTATGTCTCTTTAGTCCACGAAATTAAGGCTGCCATTCTGGCAAGCCATCTCACTCGCACATGCTAACATTTTTTATTATGTGTGAACACCCCCCTTCCCCCTGCTTCCAGGTGCGCTACTGCCACGCACTGGGCGACGAGGAGCGCAAGGAGCTGCGGCTATTCAGCGCGCAGCGCAAGCGGGAGGCGCTGGGTCGGGGGCAGGCGAGGCAGCTGCACGCGCCAGCACCCTGCATACAGGTCAGTCACTTACCCTCTGTATCTCGTATATTAACAATCCGTTCACAGCAGTCAGTTTGCCAAAGTGCGTACATAAAAAAAACAGTGACAATCGTTAACAATAGATTAACAATTTCCGAACTAAAACTTTCGTAAGCACACACATTATTTGCTTAATTCCGGATTCATTAATTTGATATTTCGTCGGAAGAGTCCGACCAGGTTTTGCTCTGATTCATAGAGAGGAGAGACGATTGGAAGCTCGCGTCGTCGGACCTGAACCTAGTCGGACTCTTCCGAAAAAAAAATCAAGTAAGCGAATCCGGAATTAAGCTAATAGTAGATTTACAGACTGTCAGCGAACGGGAAACCGGGGTTTAGACCAGCATAAGATTCTGCAATGTATGAAAAAGCATGAGGGGGCACTCGTGTTCCGGTTTCAATTTGCGGCTAGGAATATCCTGAGCGATGCAAGCGTAGGGCGCTCGGTAGAGTTTCATAATACGCACTAAATAGAAAACGCATTAAATATACGCACTAAACATAAACTGTACTTACCTAATTTTAACACCAGGTGGCACTAACGTCATTCTTTGCTGCGGTATGGTTATGTTCACAATGACGATGCCTTTAGATACATGTAATTCATTTATTTAAAGGCACAATACTGACAACGAATGGCGTGGCCACAGAAGAACCGAAATGCGGCTGTCAAAATTAATCTGCGCTAAGCAACCATTTGATAGACGTGTCCTTGTTCTTGTATGTGCACGCCTATAAGCGCCATCTATGAAATACTTTGTAAATTTGTGCTGAAAACGGCTATCTATCTACCTATACAGCCCATGAAAGACGCCCACTGTTGGGCATAGGCCTCTTCACCGTCACGCCAACCTCGCCGGTCCTCTGCTGATCCTGTTCATTGCCCTCCTACCACCTTCTTAATAAATATACATCAATCCAAATATTAACAAAAAACAAAAGAAAAAGTTACATATTTATAATTATCATAACTTTTGAAGTTGAGCCGTTTTCAGCGCAAATTCACAAAACAATTACAGGCGTGGCCACAGAAGAACCGAAATGCGGCTGTCAAAATTAATCTGCGCTAAGCAACCATTTGACAGACGTGTCCTTGTTCTTGTATGTGCACGCCTATAAGCGCCATCTATGAAATACTTTGTAAATTTGTGCTGAAAACGGCTCATTCTAATGGATTCCATAGATCACATAATTTATAAAAAAATATATAGAAGCGAACTGAAAACCTCCCGCTGTTTTTAAGCCGGTTAAAAAGTTCTGTTATCCGAAAGAAAATCGCAAATAACCATAACAGTTTGGCTCCCTCTTTTTAGGGTTCCTTACCCAAAGGGTAAGGGACTCTATTACTAAGACTCCACTGTCCGTCTGTCTGTCACCAGGCTGTATCTCATGAACCATGATAGCTAGACAGTTGAAATTTTTACTGATTTCTGTTGCCGCTATAACAGCAAATACTAAAAACAGAATAAAATTAATATTTAAGGCAGGCTCCCATACAAAAAATGTGTTTTTTTTTGTTTTTGCTCGATATTAATAACGACAACAGGTAAACGGCAACAGGTAGACGCTTGAAATATTCAAATGTTATATAGATAATGGCACGGAACCCTTCGTGCACGAGTCCGACTCGCACTTGGCCGGTTTTTTTCTAACGTACATACTACAAACACCGCTCGCAATTCGAAGCACGTAGTAACTATCAATACTGCGCCCCAAGGCTGGTGACATCATCCCGAGCTCCGTAGCGCTCCGCTCGGCTGCGGTGGCACCCTAACACCAGGGGTGTAATTAAGTACCTATAGGAATGAAGAAATAAGTTGTCTGATGGGTAAACTGGGAGGGGATGATGTCGATACATGTTTTCCAAAATGGTTGAAGGTGGCCCCGGATTACAAAGTCTACGGTCTAAGAGAAAGAGAACAGTAGTCATTAAATAGAGTTGGTAGTGCACGGGGCGATAGTAGAGGCTTTTTCCCATCATACATCTTCAATATAGAGCATTCCTCTGGAAGGAATATAATCTCATATTTAAGATTCAGCTTCCAGCGCTAGACTAATAATGTATATCTCTAATTTCTGAAAATACATTAGTAATTTAATTTTTTTTATGGCACTAAATTATCATTTATATTGTGATAACAAATCCTGTTGTATACAATAAAGGCACGAAATTATTATTCTATTTTATTTCTTAAATACAGATGTTTACCCAATGAATGTCAAAGTTGTTAGTTTGAAAAGTAATAGAGTATGCGGATAAGAAGCTAATAAAGAAACTCCACATTTATACTTCTTAAAAAAATTTAACTCATTAACAGATTTTTAACTTCTAAACTTATTACTCATGAATGTGTTGAGCACGAGTTATAATTTATAGACGGTTAGTAAACAAGTAGATCGCTGAGGACGATTTCCTTACTAGTTGCAGAATAGCCACTAGTTATCAGCAAAAAAAAAAAACAAACAATCCTGGATTATTCTCAAAAACATTCTCAGGTCTTGCAATTGAAGCTGACGTTGCAGAAACAAATACATAAATCAAAGCTATCCTTTTTCTTTCCGGAAAATCCTTGAATATATTTCCCTTCATGCAATGTGTGCGTTTCGATTTTGCTAAAAGCTCAGGTGGTTCTCGTGTCGCCTTTTCTTTTTTCTGTTTTCCTTTAGAATATTTTATGTATTTCGTGCTAGGTGGGTATTTCCAACCAGTGCAGTATATTCGAGCACAAGTATTCAACATACGGAGATTTCTCATTCCTACATTAAGAAAAAATATTACGACGATAGCTCATGAAAGCAAAAGTACAGCCAATAAATTTTAATAATATAAAAAACCGACCAAGTGCAAATTGAACTGGCTGGTGCACCGAGGGTACCATTACAAAAATATAATATCATAAGGTCCCTATTCCCTCAGCAAACATGCGTTTTCTTTCATTTAGTTCGGAAATCTCAGTAAGAGACCAAGTCATACATAATCATCATCATCATCGTCCGCCATTTGACGCCCACTGCACGACATAGACTTCCCTCATGGTTTTCCAAGCTTCCCGGTCTTGTGCCGCCAGCATCCAACGACTCCCCGCCACCGGGCCGCAAGTCACACATTGTCGATTGTATTTGTTATGATTTTCACGATAGAGGAAAAACAAGAACATGTTTCAAAATGTATTCTTATTTTTTTTGTATATGCAGAAAGAGCGCTCCTAGTTAGGAATCTAATAAAATACAAAGAAAAGTGGGACTTGACAATTTTGCTCCGAAACGATGGCATAAAAGTAGTTGGAGATTTTTGTAAAAAAAACCGATCAAGTGCGAGTCGGACTCGCGCACAAAGGGAACCCTTATTTATACAACATTAGACAAAGATCGAATTTGAAAACAGCGCTATCTATAGAATTATTTCTCCATAAGACTCTTAGTCAAATATAATCTAACCATACAAAAAATGCACCACGCACACAGTTCGTAGTTAATTAGTCAACCCGACAATTACAAAAACCCACCACTTTTTTACTCTCGCCTTCAAAGCAGTTTAATTAAAACTGACTAGAATAGACAATTCCCTCTGAGCCCGCGAGACGCGTCGCACATTACTCAGTTGAGCAATTTGTTTAAATACTGCAGGTATCCAGTGCGAATGCTTTGGCTTAACTGAGATAGGTTGGTTAAGGGTCAGAAGTTAGTGGTGAGTGGAGAGGGAGAAGCTGCCCGGACGTAAAATTTTACTAAGCCTTATTAAGTCACTCACTCAATGCAAATCAGTCTGACAGCCCGTACTCAGCTTGACAAAAGCTCTCCCTCAATCTAATGGCGGCTAGTATTAGCTTTGAATACTATTAGTGGTACAATATCATTATTTGTGAGTGATAAAAGTTGCATTACAAGAAAACGTTATTATCCAAAACTTATCCAAACTACAAATTCAAAAAAACTTTGGAAAGTGTCTTGAAAAGATGGTCTTAAAAGTGTATATGCATCCCCTGGTTCCCTGAAGTTGAGTACTCTGTGTTATGGGTAACCAAACTTCCAGGCTTTTCTTTTTTTTTCTGCCATACTTATCAAAACCCTTCATGGTTAGGAAAACCATGAAGAAGGCCTATATCCTGCAGTGGGCATCGAGTAGCTGATGATGATGATGATACTTATCATAATTATTCCGGGCATATAATTTTCTACCAAAAAAACAGAACCCTTTTAATATTATGATTAAGATTCATTTATATTTCGGCCATTTGCAGCTGAGTGAATAAAAGTGAAATTAATAAATATTCGACAAGCTACAGGTAACTCCCAACATTTTCAGCACTGATTCAATCTTATGATATTTTTATACCCACATCCTACGCATCTTTGAAGCCGTGCTGTGCCCGCTCCCGCTTAAGCTAACGCCTCCCGCTACCCCCAGCACCCTGGCCGCACCTGCGCCGGACCCACCCCTAGGAAGCAACATTTTAATCCGGCGCAAATAAATCATACACCCCTCGCGTCGGCTGCAATTGATACCGCCGGACTTCTTTTTGTTTTACCGTTTCGGTGACATCTATTTAACTATACCCTCCCCTACAGTGGTACTGAAATGTGTTTTGTGTTAACGTGGTTTTGACGCACCATTTGGGGGCGACCGTGCTGTTATACTTTGTTCATGTATTCTTGTATATATCATCATCAGCCATTTGAGGCCCACCGCAGCTGAAGCCCTCTTGGTAGGTATATAGAGGTGTAAATCATTGCTCGCCGAAGCGGTCTATTGACCATCGTCCGTGATTTCTCACTGATCAAATAAAATTCCGGTGGTAGCCTAGTGGGTAGAACATTGGACTCGGAAGCGAGAGACCCAAGTTCGATTCCCAGTGTGGGCATGTTCCTATGACTTTGTTTTCTAAGCTATGCACATTTGTGAAGTTGTAGTAGCAATACCACTCGCTAATGGTGAAGGAAAACATCATGAGGAAACCTGAGTGTCTGAGCTATTCACATAGGGGCCGTCCATATATTACGTCATTCTAAATTAGGGGTGGGGGGGTTGGTCTGCGGATGACGGTAAATGATAGATGGGGGGGGGTGTTTCGAAATTGACGTCATTATTATTTATTTATTTATAGTTTATTTTTCACGTACAAAAACATTATTTCTAAAAAGAAATTTCTTCCAGCACACCTAGTAAAATACTAGAGTAGTTATATTATATCAATGATTATTGCCAAAGTAAAAATAATAAAAGGTGATTCTATAACCAAGTGTTTTAATCATATAATACCCTATTTTTCTCAAATCTGCAATGTTTTATTTTGTCAAACTAGTAATGACGTCAATTTTGGGAGAAGGGGGGGGGGGTCATTAAGAAATGACGATAGGATGATTATAGGGGGGGGGGTCTAAAATCTGAAAAAATCGATGACGTAATTTATGGACGGCCCCATACCTCAGCGCTTGAAATCGCCAATCCGCGGTGGGCACGCGTGGCGATTAAGCCCATACTCTCTCCCTGAGAGAAGGCCTGTGCCCTATAGTGGAACGTATATAGGCTGCTTATGTAAATAAAATTTGCTAAGATTCCTTATCCTTAGGTACAATCTATGGCAAACTTTTCATTTTTCGTTACAAAGTCGCCCGTATGTAACCGAGTGCAAACTCTGCTAGTACGGCAAGCTCCTCGCTATTGCTATTAAACAAACTGATAATTTCCTATTATTACGAACTTAATGTCAATCTTAAAGTAATCTTACAAATTACTCCAGACAAAAGTCAATTAAAATAATTGTTCGCGAAATGAAGTTGAGTTCCCTCTACTCTTAAATTTAGGGTTGGCACTAGCAACATTAATCTTTAAAAACTCACTGAGGATTATTTGGCGCCAGTTCTTGCAGCTTTCTACGATGCTATTTAACCTGTTTACAGCAGTGATATATCCGATTGTTGATCTAGCGACAATTTATTATTTTATAGCATTATAATAGCTTTTTTGTTAACTAAAATTTTCGTAAGCACATTACCTTAAGTCCGAATTCACTTACTGGAAATTTTGTAGTGTCGGTAGCTTGTCCCTGACTGTGAATCCGGAAATCCGGACTGTGAGACGGGCTTAAGTTAAGAAAAATAATGTAGGACCTATAAACTAGAGGGCCAGTTTCTGAATTGAGAATTTCGCTAAGTAAATAGTTAACTGTAGTGCTGTCTCTTCGAATTTCTCAGAGAAGAGCGTGACAGAACGTTACTTAAGTATTTACTTAGTTAATTTCTCAATCCAGAAACCAGCCCTAGGCTATTCCAAACCACTAAATTGAAACAGATCTTGGTAATATTGAAAAAAATATCGTTATACTTATCACTAACCTACGAAGCAGTCACCGTATCCTCGAACTCTCTTACTGACAATTTAAATGGATACTCAAACAAGCAGGTTTCCTCACGTAAACCTAGTTAACAATATGTTTGTTTACATACTGTTCACTTTCCCCCGCGCGTATTTCATATGCAATTGCTCAGTTTGAGCAAGCAAGTGACAAGTCAATGCGTGATTCTGCACGCGTCATTCCGTTTTACTGCCCATTGAGTCGGGCACAGCTAAAGAAGAGACAGTACGTGGAGTTAAAGATTTGGTTCGAAATTATTTTATTCAAAGTAACACAGAAACTGCAACTTAATAAACGTTACAATTTAAACTAGGTGTCCATTTCAAAATCTAGATCATTTGGAGAAAAAATGGACAAAAAACTCCAAACGACTTAACTTAGTCTTTTAAAATTTTGTCCTTAACGGAAAACTATTGTGTATCATTGAAAGATTGTTGATGTTTGTTACTTAATCAAACCAGAACGGATGAATAGATCTGGGTGAAATTTGGCTCAGGGATAGGTTATAATCTGGTCTCTACCTACCGCTCCGGATACAGGACATAATTTTACGTATAAAATTATATTTTCTATAATGCGGAGGTACAGTCAAAGACATAAAAAACACTTGTTATTAAATTAAATTGTATTTAATGCTAATAATAAATAAAAGCGACTCATTATTATTTTATACCTGTGTATCCTTACCTGCATTATAGCTTATTCTGTTTTTGCACTTCTTTTTTTAGTGTTTAGAAGTCTAAGCACCTTGTTTCTAAATTATGTGCTATAAGTGTGAACCTATAATTGGCTTTATGTTTCCCTATGTCAGATTCTATGTTATTGTAATAGCTGTTGGTTCACCAATTCACTATAGATATCTAAATAAATGAAAAATAAATAAATGTACGTAATTTCTTTCCTTCTTTTCTTTTCTTTCAAGTAATCGCGATTAGACTTGTTAAACGTGTAGTTGATGAGCATACTTTGAAAATTTGTTTGTAAGTATTTAAAGTAAAAAGTATTTATTTCTAAAAACAATGATGAAGCCCTGTTTCCAACACTAGGATTCCCTATCTAGTAGAAACTAGTCCTCTCCGCAGAATGTAGTAGGTAGGTACTTAAATATCCAGTGCTCTAACGCTGTGAGGCTCTAACTAATGTGACTTCAACTAATCGTTCTTCGGTTCTATTCATTGTTTCCTCAAAACAGACCACCCGCCGAGCCACAAACTCTTGAAAAAGTACTTTTGCATATTTTCGCACGACATTTAGACGTTCTCAGCGCATAGTGGTGGAATTTCTAGCAATTTGAACAGAATTTTAATGAAAAATATGAGCTCCGCGTTGAGTGACACTTGAATTAATTTCACATTCTGTTTTTTAAGGAAGGTTTTACAATATGCATATTATTAATTATTAACTTAACTCAAGCAAAAGCAGCAAGAGGGTCTTGCCACTCTGCAAGTTGCAAACCCTGGTATCTGCCTATCCCTCCGGGATACAGGCATGAGTGTATATCATGTTTTTTAGGGTTCCGTACCCCAAAAGGAAAAAACTAAACCCTTATAGGTTCACTTTGTTTTCCGTCAGTCCGTCCGTCCGTCCGTCTGTCTGACAAAACCCTTTATCTCGGGAATGCGTGGGAGGTATCGAGTTACCTCCGTGAAATTAGCACTTGAAATTGCCAATCCGTGGTGGGCACGCGTGGTATGTAAGCCCATACTCTCTCTTTCTCTCTGAGATAAGGACTGTGCCCTGCAGTGGGACGTATACATGTCGTACACAGGCTACATAAAAAAATAAAGCTCGTATCACATAGTACGGCAACCCTACAGAAGATCTACGCAGTCAGAAAAATCCCAAGTAATTAATAAAGACCGATTATTCGGCTCACCCCTTTTTTCGTGGAAAATTGGCACAATGAATAATTTTGCGAAAAATCCCCCATTCAATGCATAATATTGCAGACAATCTGGGCCCGGATTTATTCAAGCTTCGTTGTTCTTTTTAATGAACTTTTGAATGATAACTTTCAAAAATGCTTCATTCAAAACGTTTGCGTTGCTACCTACCTTTCTATAACTGCGTAGGTTGATTGTGTTTTCCCTAATTGCTTTCAGCTCAGTGCTTATTATTTAGATTTTTATCAATACGAAGGTTTTTACTTTTAAGCAGAATTTTAAGATAAAAAGTACCCGAAACCGGCATGCGTGCATGCAACGACTGATGAATGTCAGGATCGTGGCAAGTAGCAATCCCTGGTCTCTGCCTACCCCTCTGGGATACAGGCGTTAGTTTATGTATGTATGTATATTAAAGCTACAAATGAAATGGACTCATAATCCAAACTTACAGATTCATAAGCAGCCATACGTCCCACTGTAGGGCACAGGCCTTCTCTCAGAGGGAAAGTATGGGCTTAATCACCACGCGTGCCCACCGCGGATTGGCGATTTCAAGCGCTGAGGTATGTAAATAGCTCAGACACTCAGTTTCTTCACGATGGAAAACATCGTCACCGTTAGCGAGTGGTATTGCTACTATAACTTCACAAATGTACATCACTTAGAAAACAAAGTCATAGGTACATGCCCGCACTGGAAATCGAACCTGGGTCTCCCGCTTCCGAGTCCAATGTTCTACCCACTAGGCTACCACCGCTTACAGATTACTTGATGTATATGTCCGCTCACCACTATCCTTGGAAATTAAAGCCATATTAACGTGGATATCCATTCAAAATGAGTCAAGGAGAAGGTTCTTACAGTTTCCATCTCAACCCCTGAGAATTAAGATTTTTCCCTGTGCCGATGACCTTGAGCGTTTGACACAGGTGTGCAGCACTTCAACATTTCGCCGCTAGATGACACGACTGAATTAATTCCTAGTAGTAATCTCCATAGAAAGACGCTCGCGCTGCCGCACACACACAGTCTCATTCCCTTCGCGTAAGCACACGCCGCCAAACGCACACATATATAGCCGAATTTCGAACGCGTCGAGCGAGCCCAGCGGTTTCTACTTTTCTAGCCGGCTCGCCAGCCCGCCCGCGTACGCGTAGATTGAATAGACTTCAATCTAATGCCTTCTTGTATAGCATGCGTCATTACAAACAAAAAAGATAAAGGTAGGTACATCTCTTCAAAACTTATCTATGCTTTGTAGAAAGAATAGCTTTCAAACAAAAATCACATGTTTAGTAAGTGCGTATTTATTTACCTACCTACTTATGAAATAGTACATGTTTTTGCACAACAACAGGTTTTTATGTCAAAAAGTGAAAAAAAATCATCTTATCTTTTTTCAATAAAGTGAATTTGACTTTGATTTCACATGGATGTATTTCGGGACTCAGTGGCAGAATTGGAACGTAGGAAGCGACTTCCCCATATGAAATAAAAAATATATTTCTAATGCCAATTCCATGGAAAGTAGAAATTACGACCATTTTAATTGTTATCCGGATTTTACGTCGTTAGGGTTGTCACGCTCTCAGATAGTAATTTATAATCCGGATCTGATTTGATTTTGAAAAAAATATGTAAATACCTGGTGCCGTTATTATTGATATTAATTAAAATAGTAACATGATATACATCGCATATAACAACTTTATGTACACGGTGTGACGTGAAGAATGTATATAGGTACATAAAGTTGATCAGCGAAAAACACCTAGATAAAATTGTTGTCCCATTTTGATATTACTAACTTGAAATTTTCTATACGATTAGTTTTTTTGCTAAAACCGACGGAGAAAATCGAAAACTTGGAGAAGCTGGTCTCCATGAGTTTCTTTTTTTTCAACGGCTTGGGATAATGGTAACACTTAGGGGTGGTCTTTTAAAACAACATAAACTCGTTGCATAAACCCTAGATAGGACGGTGACGTAAATTAATTTTTATGGCAAATTTAATAGTGCCGATTGAAAAGTAAAATTGCTTAAATTTTCAACCAACACCTAATGCAGGTTTTGCCACCGGGCCCCGCTGGTCTAGCGGCTGGACTAATATGGTATCAACTTTATAGTCACACAGCGTTTGAATGCTAAAATAACTAGACGTGTGAAAATTCTTGAATTTTTGGTTGTTCTAATTTCGGTCTTATCAGGTGCTAAAAGATTTCCAAGTTCCACATATGGTGTAAACTTGGAATTTTCCATCCTTACAGGGTGATCCCTCAAACCGATAAGAAAAATCTGACTTGGAAAATCCGGTCTCTACAGCTTTTTTGTCAAAGCCTGAGAAAACGGTAACATTACGGGGTAGTCTTGTCGAACAAATGTTGAATAAGACCTTGGGTTGGATGACAACGTTAACTTACTTTTTACAAAATGGCGTAAGTCAAATTTCAAGCTGGCTCCTAAAAATTTAAAAATTCTGATTTTTATCTCTGGCTCCGTTTTTCTATGAAAATTAGTATTGGAGGTTTTTGTGGTCGCTGATGACTACTCTGCGCCATGTATTGAACGCAGGTTTGATGACTTCCAGCCTCCCGAACAAGCCGGTTTCCGAAAGGGCTTTAGTACCATTAGACCACATCCACACGTTGCGGCAAATTATACAGAAGACTGAGGAGTATAATTTGCCATTATGCTTTGCGTTTGTGGACTTTGAGAAAGCCTTCGATTCGATCGAGTTATGGACAGTGCTCGAGTCTCTCCAGCGTTGCCGTATTGACTATCGGTATATCGAGGTGCTGAAATGCTTGTACAACAGTCCACTATGACCACAGAACCACTATGTCGGTCCGAGTACAGGAACAGAATTCGGACGCAATTCCATTAAAAAAGGGCGTAAGACAGGGAGACGTTATATCTCCAAAAATGTTCACAAACGGACTGGAAGATACCTTCAAGCTTCTGGAATGTCAGGGACGCGGCATCAATATCAATGGCGAGTACATCACTCACCTTCGATTTGCCGACGATATAGTAGTCATGGCAGAAACGATGGAAGACCTCGGCATAATGCTCAAAGACCTCAGTCGAGTTTCCCAACGGGTGGGCCTTGAAATGAACATGGACAAAACGAAGGTCATATCGAATGCTCGTTTTGTGCCCACCCCAATAACATTGGGGAACTCGACTCTCGAAGTTGTAGACGAATACGTCTACTCAGGACAAACAGTCCAACTAGGCCGGTCCAACTTTGTGAAAGAGGTCGAATCCAACTTGGCTGGGCAGCATTCGGGAAACTTAGAAAAGTCCTTTCGTCTAATATACATCAATCACTCAAGACAAAATTATACAACCAGTGATGACTTAAGGCACTGAAACGTGGCCTCTCACTATGGGCCTTCTAAGAAAGCTCAAGGTCACGCAAATAGCTATGGAAAGGCCTATGCTTTCTCTACGATATCGAATCAGAAATGATGAGATTCGTAGAGGAACGAAAGTCACCTTAGCCCAGCGGATTACTAAGTTGAAGTGACAGTGGGCGGGGCACATAGCAAGCAGAACTAATGGCCGATGGGGCCGAAAAGTTCTCGAATGGAGACCACATATCGGCAAGCGCTGCGTAGGACGACCAGCCGACAGATGACCTCATCCAAGTGCCAGGAAGACGCTGGATGAAATCCGCTTCCAACTGGTCTTTTTGGAAATGCATGGAGGAGGCCTATATCCAGCAGTGGACTTCTTGTGTTTCCATGACTCGAGAGGTTTCTTTACAAAAGCTGCTGAAAACTTAAAATATAGTGTAAAAATACAGAGGTTTTTATAAACATTTTAAAATAGTGGAAATTTTGATAAATTTGAAGCTTGGATTAAGATTTTGGCTCAAAATCTTTGAATTTAAATCATCGACTTTACGCATTTTTTTATTTTATTTTACACTACGCGCATTCACTAAAGCGGTTTCAAAAGGGTGAATATGTGTCATCGCTATCGTGCCTGTGTGGCCAATAGTCCATTGAGCAAATCTGACTCGATAATTTTTTTTCTATGGTATAACACAAACAAAATTATAAAAATTTTAAGAACAAAAGCAAAATAATTAATTTTTTACAGAAGAAAAAAAAACATTTCAAAATGGATATTGACCAAAGAAATAAAACAAAAATTATGAAAATGGAAAAAGACTTCGTTGCTAAGGATGTTGGTAAAAGAGCTACAAATGGATTTGAGTGCTTATTTGGCCTGCATCCTTGTTTCAGCACAAAGACTGATAAATATAATTATTAATCAACAGTGCCTCCTCGTCTTAACTTATATTGGTATATTATAACAGATTAATCTGTTGATAATCGTATTAATAGTGTAATTCATACCATTTCTATTATTTCATTCCAATAGCACAGGAAACATACAGCATTTAAGTGATTTTTGGCGTTAAAGCTGATAGTTAAAAACTATCTATACTATAGTGCAGGGAATTCTAGTTTGATTGCGTTGTGTGGACGTTATTATTATTATTATAATTTTGGAACTCCCCACCGACGAATATTTTCAAGATACATTACACTATTCATTGTGACACTTAAATAAAAATATGTAATATCGGTAAACCAGGAACGCAGATTTTTGTTTAATCTACTGTGTGATACAGTACTTCTATTTCTATTTGGTTACTTTTTGTTACACTTTTCCTTTTTGTTAAGGTTTCAGTTGTTTTTTTTTTGTTACGTGTACAAAAAATTACCTACTTTCTTTTGTTGTCATTATAATTACGGAACCCAAAAAATATTATGCGCGGTAAATTATATATTTAAATTACGTTGTACCTAAAAATGAGCACCGAATAAATCTTGAATAAAAAAAACCCGGATTTTGTGCCAACCCTAGCAAAAACAATTGAATAGGATCAACTTATACATGTCATGGAAATGTGATTTATATTACATGTAGGGAAGGTAAAGAGCATAATTATTGCAGTGTAGATAACTTATCCCAATACAGCGGAATTTCGAGAAAATAAAAAAACTAAAAACAAGTACCTACACACGTATATAAATTATAATTCCTACAAAATTTTTAGCATTACGCCATTGATTCTTCTAACAATACTTCCGCATGTACAATAAAATGCGTGATAAAAATATACAGCGTTTTATTTTATTTAAAACAGAAAAACATGTCAGGCAGATAGAAAAAAAATTCAGAGACGAAATCTACACAGATTCGTTTTGTATGTTTAGAAAAGGTTCTAAACAACATTATTGACACAATTCATATAACTATGTAAAATATTTTTCTATATATCCGGATGGGAACGACCGAGCCGAGTTCGATAGCGCTATCTTCTTCTGTCTCTACGGAAGTGAGCGGTGCGGAAATACTAAGTACTGTAATTCGGCTTGGTTCACTCAAAGGTTATGAATCAAGTATTATTCGTAACGCCCCAATCGAACGAGGAGGCGAAGTGCGAGCGCAAGGAGTGAAACAAAACTCAATCAAACTAAAATGAACCTTAAATGCTAGTAATTAGAGACTACAAGGCTCGAGCAACAAGTCTGGCCGCGTGCGGCCGACCTAATCGCGACAATAAATGGATTATAATACATAGGTACCGTGATTTAGGCACAAATAGTAAAACGATGTTTCGCTTAGATTGGTAATGTTACAATAGCTCGGATGGGAAGAGGCGTCCCTTGAACAGCAGAGAGCTCTTGGTTCGAATACTAGTAAATGATCGGTTTCCTTTTTACTTTTCTTTTTTAGTTATTTACTTAAATAAAAAAATACAAGAATTGGGATTTTATATTGTATGTTTTTCTAACGATTGAAGCTCGATCACTACTACAAAAATCAGTTGCCGTGCGTTGGTCTTGCAAACACTCGAAAATGTCTCCACCGATTGGACTAATAGCTATATAATATTTTTTTGTTTTGTTCGGACATGGGACGTGGGGCGAGGGCGCGGAAAAGACCCATCCCTTCAGGAGCCTGTTTCATAGAACTACAATTCATTGTGACTATGACAATTCGATGTACATTGCAAAGCCGATTAACCCACAGATTAACAAATAGACTCTGCTGCGCAGTGTACTTCGAATTGTCATAATAAACTACGAAATTATAGTTTTATGAAACTTGACCCAGTACATTTTGTACGAAAGTGAATTGGAAAGATGCGGCGTCTTTTTCGGTCCCTCGCCCCACGTCCTTGGCCTACAATCGGTAATTTTGTATGAGAATTGCTACTTTGAATTAATTTCACTATATGGCGCTCGAGGTGAACTTTGGAAGGTTGATTTATGATTGATAAATCGCTTATGAAAAGTTACAATGAAATCAATGGTGATGCGAAGAGCGCCTGTTCACAGACAACAGGCAACGAGTAGGCTGGGCTTACCTCGTAAGGCGTAATGTGATAAATTGATGAAAACGTTTTTTCTGAATGAGTAACTATGGTTCCTGTTAGTTTTAAACATTAACATACAAGATTTTGATATTGCCCGTAAGACTGTATAAGCTTAAACGTAATCCACTGCGCATTTAAAATGGTATATAAATTCTTAGCTTTTTTTTAAGCATTCTTACGGAATATATTTACTCATAGAAGGCGTAAGGTTATGACAGTTGTCAAACATCCAATAGGGAATCAAGGAGTTAAATTATATCATATATAAATTTCAACGGTCTGCCGTGTTCCTAGAGGATGTCACAAGCGATTCAAAAACGTTTGCTAGCCAGTTCCAGCACACTGTAGCCCCTTAAGGTTCGTAAGTAATTAAACTTCAGCAACCATTCCTATTAAAAATTCTAAGAATTCGCGTTTGTTTTAATAGGGACATTTTATTTGATACACCAAGGATTCATTAGGAAGTTTTCAAATTAGGATTTTTATTGGTTATATCCAGCTGCTTGAATATGCATTTTTTACAGATACACTGTACAGGGGGCTATTAATGCTTTAGTTAGAGGGTGGTTCTACTCACTGATTATAAAGATAAAACATTTATCATATTGTATTCCTGTATATATGGATTGAATATAATTAAACTAAAGTACCTACGTTAAGTAAAGTGAAGTAAAATGTTAGTGCAATATGGTTATTTCAATTTCAACGTTTTTATATGTTATCATTGTGCCTTTCATGTTAATTTTAGTAAAAGGCTGTCTTCTTTCGAAAAGATAATTTCAATTCATCCCAGCTGAAGGCTCCATAAGTAACAAAAGGAATATTAAGCAGTACCCGAGTAGGATTCGAACCCAGACACAACTGAGACTACCGGGTAACTCATTTACTAACCTCCACTGGGGCTAAGGGATGGGATCCAGTTTTCAAAGATCATTTCTTATCGATATTTTTTTTAATACTTGGCTGCTTAGGGTTAAGTTGCCAGTCTCCTCAACACCAAAGGTTTGCTAGAAGAGAATGCTTCTTACATTTAGCACGCCTTTGTACATTTACTTTTGTGATTAGTAGAATAAACATTCATCATTCAGCCACAAGAAGTCCACTGCTGGACATAGGCCTCCTCCATGGATTTCCAAAAAGACCGGTTGAAAGCGGCCTGCATCCAGCGCCTTCCTGCTACTTGGATGAACATTAAAATAAATAAATAGGATGAATTTCTAGGAGCACAAAATAATTTCCACTACACTCCGCCAACCAACAAATCCTTACTAATATTATAAACGCGAAAGTTTGTACGTATGGATGGATTTTTGTTACTTTTTCACGCATAAACGGCCCAACGGACCCGGATGAAATTTTCCACAGAGATAAATTATGGTCTGGATTAGCACATAGGCTATGCAAAAATAGACATCAAAATTACCACGCAAACGAAGTCGCGGGTAACAGGTAGTAAGTCAATAGATGAATCGATCGACCTTCATCTCCTTACTTTAACTCTACGTACTTTTATTTTTCAATAAGGGTCAGTGGTACACCATTTTTATATTATAAACTAGCTGACTCGGCAAACGTTGTTTTGTCATATTAATTAGCCTACGACCTATACTCAGACCTACCAGATATACACAAAAAAAATTAGAAAAATCGGTGATGCCGTTTCGGAGGAGTTCTATAACAAGCACTGTGATATAAGATTTTTTTATATTAGATATCAATACAAAAATGAAAACAAAAGTTATCATCAAACTGATCTTGGCCAGAAATATTTTCACAAGTTCACACCAAATATTTTCCCTTATAAATCGTCTTCTCCCTCTTCTTCAACATTTGTTTGTCCACTGTATGTATCTCCCCGAGTCCTCCATCGCGATGGGAAAATAAATATTAGCGCTCAATTTGAAGTGCAAACTCAGATGCACCTGTCCCAACCCTAGACATTGCGAGGAAGCCCGCAGACAGCGGCAGACTGTCGGGGCAAAGAAAATCAAAATTCACGAGAGAGACACCTCCATTTAAGTTCGCACGCGACTCGCCCGAGGCTGGTAGGGACTGGCTCGGGAGCGCTGAAAACTGTTACCTAGGTGTGTCGAGTAAGTTCTTAAGTGGTTTTGCTTGTTGGCGGCAGACTTTCTGGGAGTGAAAATAGGTATTGTGCACCAGTTTAGCTACCGAGAACGTTAAAATCAACCTACCTAGCTACTCTTACTTTCTTACAGCTCTTCCTTTCTTTCTTTCTTTATTAGGGACAAAAAACAGAAGCACAATGTATCTTGAACGGATAACTTAAACTTAAAAAAGTATGATTATACATCCAGCTCCGACGTTATCCACATTTTACAATATTGTTTTTATTAAACTAAGTAATCAAACAGCAAGAAGACGCTGGATGCAAGCCGCTTCCAACCGGTCTTATTGGAAATCCATGGAGGAGGCCTATGTCCAGCAGTGGACTTCTTGTGCCTGAATGATGATAATGAAGTAATAAAACAAACAAGCTCTAGAAAAACATTTCTTCTATTACCTGACAAAACTTGAACTTTGCCAATTCCTTTTATATCTAAATTAAGCTACTAAGTTTAGACTACAACGGATCACTAAAAACAAAAGTTTAAATTCAATTTGGACGTCTTATACTCAAGTCGACGCTCAAGTCGAAGCCCATACAGAAGAGACGGGGTGAGGGCGCGAACTCTACACAACGCGTCACGTCTCTTCCGCGCCCTTGCCCCACGTCCCTTTTGTGTGACTAGGGCCTAAGAAACTCCACCTAAGGGTAATTGTATCAAAATGAGATAATATCATTATTACATAAGCAGCCTATATACGTCCCACTGTAGGGCACAGGCCTTCTCTCAGGGGTGAGTGTGGGCTTAATCACCACGCGTGCCCACCGCGGATTGGCGATTTCCAGCGCTGAGGTATATGAATAGCTCAGACACTCAGGTTTCCTCACGATGTTTTCCTTCACCGTTAGCGAGTGGTATTGCTAGTATAACTTCACAAATGTACATAACTTAGAAAACCAAGTCATAGGTATATGCTCGCACTGGGGATCGAACTTGGGTCTCTCGCTTCCGAGGCTGATGTTCTACCCACTAGGCTACCACCGCTCATTATTATCCCTTCATAAATGTAAACGTGAAGAAACAAAATAAATAACAAAATAACAAAATAAATACAACGTTTCGCACATTGAAAACGGATTATGTTTTATAGTGTTTAATGAAAACTTGAGACACTGTTTGGGGGTGGAAAACCTTAATCGATGTAGAAAACTTATATTATGTAGAAGTGATTACTGTAATTCACAAACCGTAACTGCGTTTTCTTGACGACAAAACCTCATCACCGAAGATATTTCCATTAAGAGCTGAGATATCAAAACTTCAGTCACATCGCGCTTGCTGTAGCATGAAATCGGTCCTCCCTTCCCGCCCCCTCCATCTGGGGCCAATTAGGGATTAATGCAGTGGAAATTCTTTCGCCCCCTAATTGTGCTTCGCGGGACTGTGGCCAGCACTCTTTGATTTCCAAGTTGAGAGCGCAGTTTCGTTGTCTCACGAGAATATTGCGAACAGTTTTGGTAGAGACAAGTTGAAGGTTGGTTTGGCTTGGACGTAGGTTTATTAATAAGTTTTTATAGTTTTTAAGATAGATTTAAATTAACTTTAGATTAGAGGGTTGCAACTCTTTATTTATCAACAATTATTTAAAATAAATAACTGATGTAATTAAACCAAACTTCAACTTTATTACATTGTAAATAACAGTGTTTTTGTCCACTCTATGAAACGAGCCCACAAATAAAATCGTCCCTGTGCGCCCATTGGTTAATGCGCGTAACTTTCAATAGCCGTCTTCGCTTATTGTTTCGCTTATCTCTAGCCGCGCGCATTGACCAATGACATGCGAGTATTTTGTTCCCTGGGAGTTCGACTCGTGGAACGGAGTATACCTCGTACCAATTATTTCTTATATGTAATGTTACCTTTTTTTTTTTAATTTATAATTATATTGATGAAGCGAATGAGGTCTGACAAACTTTTAGAGCAATGGAAACATTGCACTCTCAAGAGGTAAAATCTGTCCCGCAAAAAGCACTAGAGTGGTTTTAACGATTCCGAGGCAGTCGCGCCGAACGACAGGGATGATTTTTATGACGTCATTCAAGGGCTTTCTCCTTCAGTGACGTCGTTCGGGGGCTACGGCTTTTAATTTCTACAGTGGGGCTTTGAACATGAATCTATGGATTAATGTGAACACTTGTGTGTGATCGTCAGTTCCTCATTTAAACCCGACTACGGCAGAGATAAAAGGAAGGGTTATGGTTTTAACAACATACGTATGTATGTTTGTAATAGGGTTGATCCACCGTAGCGCCTAAAATACTTGAGTGATTTTGATGAACGATGTATCACAATTTATTTATTATGATCCGAGTAGCATAGGCTACATTGTACATATATGAACAAAATAATATGACGGATGTTATGTTAAAAAAAGGATATCTCTGATTTTTTTTCGTTATGGTTTCGAGTGGTATATTAAATGAATGATGAGAAAAATCTGACTTCATAAATATACTACAATATTAAATTATTCGTAGCGATAGTAAAAGCATTTTACTAGTTTCAGCGTTTATCCGTTAATTTGTAAAATGTTGCTTGTAGTTATTGTCTTTGTAGGATTCAAACTGTGTGGCGCCTCTGTTTATCTCGTCATGATACAACGTAAGATAGACATACACAAACTCAAGCCTGTACTTAGGAGGGGTAGACAAATCGCTGATACTGATAAAAGTCACTAAATAAACTTTGTAAAAGAAATTGTGTCAGTTTTTTTCGCCTGGTTTTTGTATAAAATTGTACGGTGTTATGACGCGGTTCCTCTAAAGTACTCCACAAATGCAGTTTAAATAGTCTATCGTAAAGGGAAACACCAACTTAAACTGACTTCCAAGAGTGCTTTAAGGAACCGTGTTTTTATAAAGAACAGCCTATAATTCTATACCTCTATAGCTTTAAATAGGAGCGACTGCATGACATCCAATCATCTTAACGTACAAACTTCCTCATCTCTTTTATTACTGGAAAGACTTATAATAAAGTATCATGCAAAATATCAGTACTCCAAGACAGATTAAGGCAGTCGAGTTTTATCTCCTGCTAAATCTTAAACCTCTGCTTAGACTCACGCCCCATTTATTGAATAAACAACGCGTCTCGTGAAAACTCGTGCAACTCGCAACAGCATCCCTAGCACGCACTCGATCACTCTTAACTCCCACTACGTTTTTGGGTAGAGCGATTGAACTTTAGAGTGGAACTGGACTGAGCGAAATTTCGCTCATAAACTATCTTCTTGCAAACAATCACCTCTGTTGAGGAGAGGACTGTATAACTGAGAAAATCTAGTGGAAAACGGGTAAAATCAAGTATAATCGTGAAAATAGCAGAATAAATGGTTATGCGATAAGTGGTGGTGAGTGGTGACAGCATGAATATTACGGAATTAGTGACACGAGCAAAAAAAAAAGCAATAAAAGGAAAAATATACAAAATCATAAAATGACTCTTCTGAAGTCTTCAACATAGTCAATCTGTTGATTCGTGAAAGAAGAAACACACTGCTAAATTTATGATATGGGTGGTAGAAACCAAGGACGATAGTTTCTTGACTGAAATTGCTTTCGCATATATAATGATGAGTGTGAATTAAACGAATGAATGAAATTTTGAAGTTATAATAGTGGGTAGTAAGGATCTCTCGAGGAATTAAAGTTATGAATAAATTAAATAAAATACCGTACCGCAAGTCTCCGAGCAATAGTTTATTTGAATATATACTAGCTATAGAGTTATTTTTAATATGCGCTATTCTGATACATTAGAGTGTTCGTCAACAACTGTTTTTCTGTATATATTTTTTTTTATTTATATTTTTCTAAATATCAGGATTTACATAATTCTATTTTCACTCTTTGTTGAATCGTTGAATAATTTCCTTTCTTTTTAACACATATGGCAGTATCTATCAAACATATATATGGCAGTATCTAACAATATCTTTCAACCAGTGCCGTTCCAAGGCAGAAAAAAACCGTAAAAATAACATGGGAGCATTTGCGAGCCCTCAAGCTCGGATCGTGCTAGGACTTAACCAGGGGTGAAACATAATGGCCCATTCCCTCACCACATGTGGCGCATTGTCTTTGTCAACCAACTCTTATACCGTGTTCACCATCAGCGTATAAGATGCCGTAGATTTATGCCCCTTGTTAATAGCCTCTTAAGAAGGGAAACTAGCTATTAAATGTGGAATGAAGTGGATTAGGCTGATACGGCGCCGCGGGCTTAATAACGATAAAAGGTTTATGTTAATTCGGCCGATAGCACGAGACAAAGGCTCATAAATTGATGAATTTCATAAAGTAAAAGTAGATACAATGTTAAGTTACAATCTTTCCCATGATATAGTGTCTAGCTTGTCTAGTGTCTCGTGGACTAGTGTCGGCAGTGATACCAAAACGTTACTTTATTCATACTTTTGTTTACATAAACGAAAAGTTTGGAACTAACTAAAACGGCTCTTGTCTGGGTACCTGAATAATTTCAAAGCAATTTCAAAAGCGACGAAAGTCTTTCAAACAATCTAAAGTTCTGATGTCACTGTGTCAGTCACTAGTCACATTTGCAAGTTAACATTAGTTTATGACGTCTTTGGATGAAACCCGAAACCGGCGTGCGCGCATCCAACAACCAATAAATGTTGATGAAACCAAAGAGGTTTTTCAGGGTCGTGGCAAGAGGCAAACCCTGGTCCCCTGATACCCCTCCGGGATACGGGCGTGAGTTTATATTATATCATGTAATTTTGTATAAAAGAATACTCCTGCGTATCCAATAGAGGGATAGGTTATGTGCACAAAGAAGTCCTGACAACGGATTTCTAGCAATTTCCCAACCCCCGAAATTTATGACAATCATGGCTTGAATAAATCAGTTGTCTTTACGACGTCACGCTTGGGGCTTGCACAATAACATGCCCCCAGGAACAGATGCTGGAGTTTATGACGTGTCTCCACGGTAAATATGAGAGGTTCTGCGTTTCGCTAGGCAGGTACCTCGAATATACATTAGTATGTAAAACAGAGGAGTAGTAAAGGGCCTGGTTGAATAACACGTAAAGTTATATCATGTGCCTATGCCTGCGTTATGACTACGATTGTAATTTATATCTACGTTAACTGAGTCGGCATTTAATCTTGCCGTTATGATTCAACACAACTGGTCCGTCGGTTTTTCGAATGGGAATTTACGCCTAAGATTCCTAAGATTACTCAATAAATAAGGATACCGGACGTACGTAGTGATAATAATAATAACTTCCACACAATACAATCACTTGATGAATTTGAAATTCCCAATTCAGAAACTGGAAAAAACTTAATAGAAGCCAGTTTTTCAGGAGCATAAACACCCTATAAACGTTAAACTGCAGGACTCAGACCTTCCGCCAAAGACAGAAAGCGTAGACCTTATCACCATGCGTGCCCTCTACAAATTGTCGATTTCAAGCGCTAAAGGGGCGTGGATTGGCTTTCAACAACACCCGTACTATTGTGTATTCAACATAATACGAATCTTAGTAGTATAGGTGCTGTCAAATGCATACGGTATCTTAGAGACAACTTGCTACGAAAAAATAAAGGTTTGTCACTGATCAGCTACGTATCTGGACCACCCTTGCCTCAGTAAAAGTTAAGATAATAACATGTCGATATTTCATATTTAATTATTCAGCAATTAGGTACTATTTACAATTTATTTCATAATCTGTGCACAACGTTTATACAAACTAAACTTATTTTCTTGTACCTGAATTTATATGTACATTTTAATACGAATGTTATATTTTATAATTATATCTAAAACTACATACACTTATTAAATAATACAATTTATACCATTATTAATATTACCAGCATGACATTATAAACTTATGTACTTATTCTGACATTACAAAAGTATTTTACGCCTGTCGACCACTTTGACTACCTCACCTCTTGGCGCTGCATGCCGCTCACACCGGGTACCGGCAGAATATCAGCGCTGAAGTTTGTCCCAAACTTTCAGCACATGCTGAGTCGGAGCCCATTAACATAGCCACACCTACGTTGCGACTCTTTTCACCAATTGGTACATCACCGTACCATGTATTTAAAATCTAAATGCTTTTGCTCTTCATGTGTGTTTCTGCTATGTACTATGTTTTATTGGTGCTGTCTCTTGTAATTAAATGTGTTTATGCTTTGTATACATGTGTGTGTCTTGTGTAAATAAATTATGTATCTATCTATCTAAGCTGGGATCAGCCGTTCTATACTAAGCTTGGAATTTTACAAAAAAATACCTTGTCGTAGACGTCCAATAAAAGAGTGCCACTTTTTCTGCCCAGCGATCATTCGCACCTGCCCGCCCGCCCAGCTCGTAAACACAATATTCTCGCCCGCCCTGCACCGGTGCGAACTAGTAGATATATTGTAAAAGTTGGCGCCATCTCGCCGTGATTCATGGTGGCGGCTAGTTCCGCTTCCAACCCTATTGGGTTGGAATGGAACAACTCCTATTGGAGGAGACTTATTCTTTTTCGGCCCCTTAACTCCTAGGGGAGATTAGATTAGATTACATACATAAATACTCTTTGTTGTACACCATACATTATAAAGATACATGAAAAATCTTAAATATCAAAGATACATAGTCTTAGTCATAGACTGGCGGTCTTATCGCTAAAAGCGATCTCTTCCAGACAACCTTCGGATGGATAGGACTTTAAGATGAAGAGAGTAAGTAGGTGTACATAAATTATATAAGATTATGACAAATTATAAAAAAGACAAGATGACTGACGTTAGTAAAAAAAAAACTTAAACTTAACATAAAATACGTAATAAAATTTGCATACATGCAGGCTACATATATATATTTTATATGTAGCCTGCATGGGAGCATAGGACCTTAACCACATATTTCCACTTCAGAAGGATAGGAGCAAACGGTTAGTACATATTTTTACGATAAAGTTTGCCGAAGAAAATTTGTGTGGAATGAAGGCTGCTCTCAGCAAGATTAATAATAATAATAACTTCCACATGTCCTGGTCCCAAACTAGGATACCCTGTGCTGTGGTAACCAGACAAGGGCATCACAAACACGGAAATACAGACTGAGGTCATTTATACAAAGCAAGTACGGCGTCTTCCGGCGGGAACCCAACCCACGTCCATAAAAAAAACGTAAACATAAACCAGTCTATTCCAAACCAATCCATCGGCCCACATTCGTCCATTGCTGGACTTCATTCAGACCTCCTCAGGTACTCCACTCTTTTCTGTATTCGGCGATCCTCATCCAGACCCGCGTTTCATAAAACATTGTATAATGTACGATGTACATTGCGTAACCGACTAGTACATTAGTCTTCGTTAATTTGTGGGCTAGTCTGCTAATTATGTCTTAGTAAGGTCTTTTAATATTTACAACAGGGTGAGGCCTTGCTGGCACAACTTTATGAATTTATACATTATAATAAATCGGTAAGTAAATTTTGTTTCTGTCTGACGTATGTTTGTCTCACTCTGTTTCTTTGTGCGCGCATCACGCAAAAACCACTGAATGCAATTGAATAAAACTTACCACGATTATTGGTTAGATTCTCGTGTAACACATAACATCACGCTTAAGTCCACAGGGGGCGAGGCAATTGCTATAAATATCTTCGTAACCTGGTTAGTTATATTCGACACTATTCGGCTTTAGGTAGGTACTGACCGTGTCAATCGGTTGCTATGGGAACCTGATAACATGCAACTGCGGACACTGGCGAGACGATTTAGTTTCTTTTTATGTATGTCTTTTAATTATCTTAATTACAAAGCGTCACAAAAAATAATGGCTAATTCATCATCGATCATAAATTTTACGTAACTCATTCAAAAGTAATAAAAGAGCCGAATTATCAGGGAAATAATTATTATGCTTAACTTCAGACTTCAATGAAAGTATGGTACGACGAAATATCGTACGACCCAATAATTCAACCTTAAAAAAAAAACGGAACCCTTATAAGATCACTTTGTTGTCCGTCCGTCCGTCTGTCTGTCAAGACCTTTTATCTCGGTAAAGCTTGGAGGTACCGAGTTGAAATTAAATCATAATATATGTTTGAAAACCACGAGGGAGGCCTATGTCCTGCAGTGGGCGTCAAATGGCTGATGATGATGATATGTTTGATTTATGTACATTTTGTAATATAACATATGTACAGTTTGATTTTTTCATAGCTTCAAGGGACCGTGCATATTATATTATAGTATATTATACTCATGAATCGCTCGTAGCCCCGGCTGCCTGAGTGATCTTAAACGATCACGAAGGTTAAGCAACACTGGGCGCGTTCAGTGCATGGATGGGTCGCCGTCTATGCCTAACGCTAGTGGCATTTTTCCGAGCGGTTCCGTGCTTCGCAAGGCACGTTAAACTGTTGGTGCCGGCTGCCGTCGATAGATGGCAGTCGTTAAGCCAAGTCAGAGGCCTTAGGGCGGCTTGACAACTTCTGACAGTAGACGAGCCACTAGTCTACAAGCCTCCACCAATCCGGACTTGGCCCCCGTGGTGGAGTATGGCCCATACCTTCCTCGGGGAAGAGACCCGTACCCCTCGGTGGGGACATAATGGGTTGATGATGATACTCATGTCTACAATCCCTTGAAGCTGTGAAAAAATCAAACTTCCAAGTTAACGTAAAAAAAAGATACGGCCGTTTATCCCGAAAAAAACGTATATTTCGACACTCAAGAGAATCAAAATTTATAGGGTACTTTCGGTTGACCTAGTACTATGAAATTTGGCAAGTATTATAGTCTTTTACTACAAGTACGGGGAAAAATCTGAAAACTGTACATTTGTAATTAAATCATTAAGAAAATTGTCTTTGAAGTTTTGGAAAAGCTGGGAAAAAACTGCAAGACTCTCTGTCCTTGTACTGTTTATAATAATTATGTAAGTAACTACAAATTTGTACGGAACCGGACCCTGCCTCGGTAGGCGAGTCCGAATCGCACTTGTCCGAGTTTTTTTTTTATTTGATTCAACTACGCGATGCTTTGGGACATTATTATGGGTTTTATCGCTCGTCAACATTTTTACATTTGGCTTTGTTTCCTTTTAAGTACCAATATTTCGCGACACTGCTGGGTACACGTGTTAATTGAGACATATTGTCTCTCTTAATTCTCCTTCTCTCTCTCTAAGAGAAGGCCCTGTATGCCTGGCTGAAAGCGAAGCAATGCCCGCCCGGTGCGTAATGAACGGGTGGCGCTCGGCAGATGGCGCGCGCGCTGAGTTGTTTATTGGATTCGGGAGGATTTATTGCGCGAGGAGGGTAGGATGCCACGAATGCACAAGTTTTTGGTACCATTTCGTGATGAAAAGTCCGTAATTAATAAGTGAGTAAGACAACAACAAAAAAAACCATACAAGTGCGAGTTGGACTCGCCCACCGAGGGTTCCGTGCAAATTTGTAGGTACTCACATATTATAAATAGTCCAGGAATCGAGTCTCGCAGTTTTTTCCGAGCTTTTCCCAAACTTCACTTTTTTTTAATGATTTCATTACAAATGTATAGTTTTCAGATTTTTCCTTGTGCTTGTAGTGTAAGACGATATTTACTTCCCAAATTTTATAGTTCTAGGTCAACGGAATGTACCCTATAAATTTTGATTCCCTTGAGTGTCGAAATATACGTTTGTTGCGGCATAAACGGCCGTATCTTTATTCACGTTAACTTAGCAGTTTGATTTTTTTTTCACAGCTTCAAGGGACTATGGATCTGAGTAAAAGGTTTTAATTTCAACTCGATACCTCAACGCGTTCCCGAGATTAAGGGTCCTGACAGACAGCCGGACGGACGGACAGATGGGCAGACAATAAAATGATTCTGTAAGGGTTCCGTTTTTTTCCTTTTGAGGAACGGAACCCTAAAGAAATAATTTTCGCAGTTTTCATACTTTGTAATGGCGTTGGTTCTTGGATAATGCTAACCATACGTTTGTCATAGATTGGACATTTTACTATGTAGGACAACGATTTACTAAAGTTGGTAGAGCGCGTAATGAATTAAATTCTGTAAATACTGATATTTTAAAAAAATATACCTAAATCTGAGACAAAAGTCATAAAAGACGTAATACAGAAATTGCGCATTCTAGAAGTAACCCTGTATACTAGCATACTTACTAGTATTAAGCTCGCCTTTGTACAAACACCTTTTTGTGCGATAAAGTATTTTTGAATAGAATAATCTTCAAAAGTGAATATTCATTTCAAAAACATTCTCTCTGGGTAACTTGGCACAGGCCCGGTTTTTTTACGAACCCACCAAAACATTTTTTGGGTGGGTTCGTAATATTGTGCACAAATTCGCACACCACAACCATCTCACCCTATATAAAATATTGAGATGAGAAAATTGTGTCATGAGTGTTTTTACAGTTTTTTAAATGGTATGACCACTGTGCAGCTGGCACGTATCCATCAAGAAAAGTTTTTGCGTAAAAACGTTCTTCAAATTCTAGTAACGCCATCTGACGAAACAAGAATGTACTACTTTAACCTGTCAAACGCGATGTAGTTCAACTTTGTGATGATGGGTGGCGATAATGAAACCAACAAGCGTAATACTTTATAACTTAGTTCTGCAAAACATCACAAGGTGGCGACACTATATACATTCGAATTGTCTCCCCTAGATGTCACCACACGTCTCACTTTCCAAAAAACCTTCTAACTTTGCAGTAAAACAAAGTTTATTGTAGTTATTAAAATATTTAAAATTTGTGATAAAAGTTACCTTAGCCTTTCCGCGAAGGTGTGAAATTATTTTTTTCGAGTTTTCTTTTAATATCCACCGCCATGGTGGCGTGGGAAACAGCTCAGACAGCCAGGTAGTAGAGCCGCCAGATTATAGCGGTTGTAAAATGACACAGTGGGCTATTTATTGTTGTTATTGTACATGGGTCACGTTCTCTACAACTAAATGCTTTTAAAATGCGTTTTAGTGTGTTTGTGAGCGTAGTTACATATAGCGACTTGGGCTTCAAGCCTCTATTGATAGATGTTTTAGAAACTCTACAAAACTCTACTAAGTATAGTTCATCATCATCATCATTCAGCCACAAGAAGTCCACTGCTGGACATAGGCCTCCTCCATGGATTTCCAAAAAGACCGGTTGGAAACTACTTGCATCCAGCGTCTCCCTGCCACTTGGATGAGGTCATCTGTCCATATTGTGGCTGGTCGTCATACGCTGCGCTTGCCGATATGCAACACGGTCACATTAACTAGAGACTTGACGTTGATACAATAATGTCCAAAACAAATACCAAAATCATAGAAAACTAAGCAAATTATCGACACACGTATTAGTTACAAAGATACTGACCATACTATCGATAATTTGCTTAGTTTTCTGTCGTTTTGGTATTTGTTTTGGACATTATTGTATCAACGTCAAGTCTCTAGTTAATGTGACCGTGTTGTAAGTACAGTTATCTCCATTTTTTTTTTATTTGAGAATAAGCAGGGAACCATACGAAGGTCTCATTAGAAATAAATTGAAGTTGTCTATGCCAATATCAGCAAAGATAACCAGTGATTGTGTTGTACTACTTTCTAAAGTATCCACTTGTTCACATCATTGTTACCTTGTTATTAACTTTACCGATCTACTGATTAGGACACTCAAGTAAATGCAAGTCTCGAGAAAAACATAGGACTTATCTATCGGTGTCGCTCACTGTACCTAACTAGCAGTTAATTACATAACCAGGGTAAGTTAACTGCCTCCCTTACTCATCTAAACTAAGAAAACAGTAACAGGTTCCTGTAGGCTTTATTTGTTGATAACAAAAAGCAATTGAAAAAAAAATCAATGAATGAAGTAACGCTGGACGTCCACAAATAGTGAACCGTCCATAAACTTTTTATTGAATGACCATTGTCACGGTTTCGGGTAGACACAAGGCTTACACTACTCTAGAATAGTATCACGTGATGAACACGTAAACTATTGAGTGGTGCGATCAATGGAATTCTTTCCTTAGGTCCTGCGTCAATGAGGAGATTTCTTGGAAACGATGAGAAAGGGACGCGTTCACTTTGTGTTGTAACTAGGACGCGACAGATTTCTCAGTTTACACTTCTCGCCCAGCCCCGTCCTTTCTACAAAAGTTATGGTAAAATGTAAATTTAGGTACCTAAGTACCCTAAGTACCTAACACACAAACACAACATAAACTCACGTCTGTATCCCAGAGGGGTAGGCAAAGATCATGGACCTAAGTACCTAATGGTGTAATGTTCATAACGTTCGACAAAACTTGTTTGTATTGAAAGTAGAATGGTTCTACTACAATCTTTTTCTTTCAGTCCCATCAGTCTGAAAAAGATAAATATGTAATAGATGACATACTAATAATTTGGTATAGATAAAACTCGTAATAATTACGAGTTTTGTCTACACGAAAACGGAGGCTTGTAGTCGTATTTAAGAACTGATAGTGTGTTTTTTCTGTGTTTTCTGTTTTAACTTACACCCTGTTTCACTATTAAAAATATCTTCGTACTTATTTCTGATTTGGGTACTACAATAAGATTAAATATTTACGGTCTCATTTATAAAACCACGATTCTCCTAAAGGAATAATTCCACATCCCCTCAGAAGGAGTTTAAATAATCTGTGGTTACGTATTTCCCTTTACCACAGACTATTTAAACTGCACCTGAGGAGTGTTTTAAGGAATCGTGTTTTTATAAAGACTGTTGGTCCATTTATTCTGTAGCACTTCCAAAATTTACCTAAAAACTTTGGCCTTTGCACCTTTCGTAGATGCATTATGCGTGAGATGATTTATGCAGCGTCCAGTACCTTCACTCACACTAGATGGGCGAAGGATCCACTCGGACGCTGCAGAGCCCGAGTTATTGTTTCTTTTTTAAACCTCAAAAATGTACCTATAGGACGTTGCAAATCAAGATTTAAGAAAAAAGGAAGATCTCGATCGTTTTGAAGAAATTTAAGGTTGGCCGTCAGCTCTGTTCGTTTCTTCTATTCTCCTTGCCAAGCAAAATAGATCTATAACGCTGGCCACTTCAGTCCATTCTCCTATGTTGCGTAGTCACGATTTCTTCTTCTGCCGTCGCGCCCTTTCCCTTCAAAAGCCATGCATGTGCTTTTTTTTAATAAGAGGGTTAAAAATACTGGCCACACCGCGCATGGCTCGTGGACACTCAGAAACTTTCTTCTTAAAAAAAACAAATACTTTTTGTAATAATCAAGAGGGAAGCTTTTTGTCCTCACATCCAGTATCACCTGCCAATCCGACCATATTGGGGTACTCTGGCAGGCTGGCAGCAGATAGAAATAAAAAACCTGACAATGTCAAAAAATAAAAAAGAACGGCTCGTAATACCTACTCAGAGTACTCAGTCAGAGTAGGGTCAATGCAACAGTTTTGACTTTAACACAAATTTATAACCTATTTATTATTATTTTTATTGCAGAACACTTATACTTACTTAAGTCGAGGCTATAAAAATAATAATTTCGTGTATGTACACTAAACTGTGGTCGGCTTGCGTGGTTTTTAGTGAGTTCAAAAGGAGCCGCAAAATCCGCAAAATTAGGGCTCATTTATGTAAGTAGGGCAACGTTTTTAGGTAAGTTTGTTCTTTTTAGGTACTTACTTTAATATGCTTTCTGGACAAAATAAAGTATCAATTTAGACCATGCATTTTTATGATTTTTATCGATATTTTTTGTTAACACACCCAAATCACTAATCAATAGCCATCACGATCTTTATCTTATGAATATTAAATTTTTCGTATCCTGAGGGATGAATTTAATTATATCTGGCAATAAATAGGTACCTAAGTCGCAATCGGCGCAACGAGTGACGAACAAATTTCACCGCGACAGATGTCCTGCGCCCGCGCCGCTTTCCGCGCAGGGTTATCACTGCTGTGTCTAGCTTAGAAAAAATAGATTCAACTTGATACGTAGTGTCTCATTAGGTGTACTATCTTACCAATATTTGTGATAAATTAAGTTGAAAAAGGAGGTTATTTTTAAAATTTTAGTTCATCAACTTTTTACATTTTCTTGCTTTACCTGGTTAATTTTGTACATATCTATTTTTATATTCCCAGTAGCTAAGGTTTTCTTGAGGCTGAATAATAATTTAATCAAATTCAAACCATAAATTTTTAGTAACATGCAACCCTCGAGTGCTAGTGTTGCAAGCGCCCGTCTATAACATCCTCTATTTAACCTTAAAATAAGCGCCCTAGCGTTTTTGTGCGCGGTTTTTATTCGGGCCCGACTGCCGTCTACTAATATTATGCTTATGTTTCCATTTTTTTCGTCACTTATCTGGGCCGCGAGTGCTTGATGAGCAAAGAAAAATTTTTTATGCGCCTTAAGGCAGCAGCATATGGCGCAGCGCGTGCGCGTAGCACATTGCGCACGATTTTTTTCGCATCCGATTCGAAATTCAAACATGGCGGCGCATGCGCCTGGGCACAGATATTGTGGGTTTTTGTGTTGGTTTTTTTCTTTTGTTTTCTTATTTGTAAAAGGCACTGGCGTCTGCTCCCGGGCCCTCTACAATTTTCCTTTGTATAAGCAGAGGGCTGCATTTAATAAAATTATAATCCAATATGGCGTGAAGTTTGATATTAATCCAACTGTTGGTTGCACTTAACACGCTTTCTAAGATTTTTTGTTCAGTTTAAAATATTTTTCTTATAGATTTTTATTTATACATTTACTATATAATCTATGCTTAAAAAGATACATACTTTAATGTAAGTGTGCTTTACAAAATCGCAGAAGTAAATCATACGCGTTTGCGAAAGTATGAGGCCCAGGTTTTCTTACAATAATATCCGCCCAACTGTTCCCTAATTTACTGGTGCGGTTGTTTAGTGAAATTTATAGCGATGTGTGGCGCCCCGCTGCCGCGAAGAGGGCGATTATGTTTAAAAGCTTCTTCGAGTTGATAATTAATAACCTAGTAGGATTATCACGTTTTTTCGAATTTTAACACTTTTGATAACTTAATACTGAAGCTCTTCATATTTGAAACCCTTTGTGTAAATGTATTTTTTTGGGATTACTAAGCTTGTAGAATCCAGCAGCTAAAACAACTTCACTTTTAAACATATGACTAACGAACAAAAGATTTCAGCCAATTAGGTTGTATTTGCATATAACATTATTCAAAACTAGTTAGCACCTCGGTTTTGGCGACTGAAGTCATCTATAAAAATATTACAAACAAGTAATAATCAACTCCAAATTGGGGCTGATGTGTAATCTATTTTCTGTTCACATGTTAAATATGTCATTCATGTATCGTAAATGTTATAATCTTGAGAAATTAACGAAGAAATAGCCGGGTCACGCCGGTCCGTTGTTTATTTATTTATTCATCGAAAAACCATTGAATAACACAATGGCATGGACATTATAGAGACGCTGAAGAATGTGCGTGGAAGGGTAAGGGTAGACAAGGGTAGGTAAATGACTGTCTTGTTGGACTAGCAGTTAAGGCGCTTACTGCCAAGTTAGAGGTCGTGGGTTCGATTCCCACTGTGGGCCGCCGTACATTTGTACAAATGGCCTCAGTCTGGATTTATTTCCATGTTTGTGCTGTCCTTGCCTGCTTGCCATAGCACGGGGTATCCTAGTTTGGGACCAGGTCAAGTGATTGTGTTGTGTGGAAGTTATTTATTATTTAAATATGAGATGTATTAGCGAAGGGCAAGATCAAAAGTACTCGAAACCGGCGAGCGTTAATGCAGCGACTAATTAATGTTGATGAAGCGAAAGAGGTTTGCAAGGATCGTGGCAAGCAGCAAACCTTGTTCTCTGCCTACCTCTACAGGTTACAAGCGTATGTATGTAAAGAACAAGCATAGGCAGAAATTTAAGTTTTGTTCGGTTAACCATGTAGGTAGGGTCAATGTACAGTGACATACGTGTTGTGGGTGTATGTGCTACCGTATAAGGTACATCTGCACTCATATCTTGCAAGATCTGTCTAACCAAGAACGCAAAAATACCTAGAACGTGCCGGAATATCGGGCACTCAAATAAATTAATAACCGTTGTAAGAATCTAGTTTCTTTTACAATGATATCTATGTCCAACCACAGAAGTTTTGAAAGGTATATATTTGAAAAGTGTATAGAACGGTGCCGAGAATTCCTTGCAATGACTCAGTAAAACAAAACAATTTACTATTCGAATGTGCACAAGTTACAGAGGTAAAAACTATAAAAACAAAAACCCGACTGATAAAAAGTCGTCAAAAGAGCTTACTTATTTCAAACACAGCAGCCGTTTGATGTTTTTATTTGTTGCGTTTACTGGTGAGTTTTTGATTTAATTTCTTAAAAAAATCGGCCAAGTGCGTGACAAGCCACGCGCAGTTCAGGGTTCCGTAGGAGGTTTTATCAAAAGTGATTTTCAGTGGATTTTGTACGAAGTTTTCCTTTTATAAGTTGGTCGCCTATTACTCGTTAACTTGTAAAGCCTACTTAACCCTGATAGTTTTCTTTTTAAGTTCATTATATGTGCCACTATCCTAAATTTTATCACGTTTTTATAATAACCGTTTAGACAGGAGAGGGGTGGGGGGGGGCTTACTCGGACAAAAATTTGCGCTTTAAAGTTTAATATTTCGCAAACGGAACCCTAATTCTTCCTACACCCACAATATTTTTTAACTATGGTGTAGGTGAACTGTGGTGTAGGTGAGAAAAACAAATTCCATCCGTAATTTAGGTGTAGAGAGTACACAAAAAAAAGTAAATAGCTGTTTTCAATACTGTCTAATTTAACAGCTCATTAGACAAAACCGGTCAACCATTCGGTGTCTGTATTACGCACAAAACGCGAAAAACATACAAATACCCCCTTCTGCTTTTACAGACAGTTAAAACAAGGGAAAACAGTCTGCAAATATCTCCAATGCGACTCACAGCGGAAATAAGGTTGAATGGCCGTCATTTCCATAAATATTTCCTCAATCAAACGACTACTCCACATTGTGCCAGAATGTCGGCATTTTCCATTATTGCCCCCCCGCCCTCCCATTTCGTTAATAAACCGGAGGGTTTCAAGGAAAGCTAAGTTTTTTCGCTGACTCTGCTACTATGAATAGGTCACCAGCGGTAGTACGAGGACGCTAGTCCCGCGGTGTAAGTGTCAAAAATCGCGACTTTCCAGTGCATTAATTGTTAAACTATGACACTGTAACGTTCCGTGTGGCGCCGGATTAAGAACAACGTCATTCCATTTCCTTCCGTGGATGTCGTAGAAGGCGACTAACGAAATCAATTACCAGGAGACGGGCAGCAGCGTCTTCCTGAAATTCCAACCGCATACTGCGATCGCCAACCCGCCCGCCAAGCGTCGCGATTATGGCAAAACCCCTCATGGTTATGAAAACTACGAATGAGGCATATGTCCTGCAGTGGGCGTCAAATGGCTGATGATGATGATGAACGCTTCAAAATGCATGACTCGTGCCACGCGGTCTACTGTGTGTGACAGTTCGATGTACATCACAAAGCCATCGCAAACCCACAGATTAACAAATAGGAAGACGCAATCTGCTTTGATTGTAATGGTAGACCACGAATAGTAGTTTTATGAAACTTTTATGAAGCCCAGGGATCGTATTTTAAGTATGTCATACAAAACAGACGTCGCATAAATATTTGGTCATGAATTGGTTATCTACAACTTTTCTGTAACACTGTTGATTATAGAAAGGCTCTTTAATTATTTGGCTCTCGCTCATACAATATTGCCGTCTATATTGTGTGAACGAGCGGAAAACAGTCAATCAGTCCCTCTCTAAAATTAACCGTAGTATTAAGATACAGTAGTGGTGTTGCAGTTTACAGTAGACCTAACATAGCATCTTGGACTCACCTTATGTCTACTATGACACAGAGGTTGCTAAAATAAAGATGCACATCCCTACATTATCCATATAATTCTTTTGTTGGGAAGTAGTTTTGTTGGGTACTAAAATAAAAATAAAGTTAGCGCGCTCCACGTCACTGCGACAAACGTTTTCATCAGCGGTAACGTAGCGCCCCTCCTGCTTTACACAGTGATTGTTATTTGTAGGCTTTACTTAGTGAAATAAAACAAGATCTAATACAATATTTTTTTATCTGAAACCATTAATACACGTTAACGTAGTCGAACTCCTGCGAATTGCGATACATGATTTCCTTGCGCAGGGCCCAATGCTAACTGTAACTTAATTTCCGTCATCTGCAATATGTATGTATTTATTTGTTCCAGGCAATGCCCATATAGTGTTGATGACAATAGTGACTTTTGCCATATTAGTAATAATATTAATATATTTTTGTTTTACATTAATTTAATAACTAATATGATTTTGTGTGCGGGGGCTGGAGCAGATAAAAGATAAAAATTGTACATAAAAACTGGCCAAGTGCGTGTAGGGCCCCGAGCAATGGAGGGTTCCGTATAAAGAGAGGTTTTTTTTGTCTGCTTTACAGAACTAACAACTTCGTCAAAGTAATTTTCAATGGATTTTGCACGAAGTTTTCCTTTTATCAGCTGCAGTTTGCAGTGAAAAAGTTTAACAATATTGGAAGTACCAGACAGATCGTTGTTTACTCATCCTTTCTTCTTTATCTCTTTCTCTCTCTAAATTAGCCTTTAAATAGGTTTTTAAAATTATATATTCTTTACGCTATCTTTCAAAAATTGTATGTCAGTGCAGTTCATCAGACGAACAGCCCCGACCCCGCGTATACGTAGTTTAGCGCCAGCCAAAACTCTATTGAGTTCGTCGACTCGTATTGTGTAACACAGCAGATCCGCTGTGTTGGCATCCCATCTGCGACTCTTTCATTACTTGTAGTGCTATAAATATACTGTCGCCTCGCAACGGACGCGGAAAGCTCATAATAATTTGGATAGTGCTGGGATGGCTGCTAATTTTCAGTTGTTTAGATATTTGACGAACAATTTATTTCTGTATCTTTTTTTCTAGCACATCTTCCAGACTTAAAAACTTTTAAGCCCCATCGACTATCGTTTCTTCGGCAGATGTGACTAGCCCACTGCCACTTCAACTTCTTATAGGCTATGTCAATCAAATAGGTCAATCAAATCACCAGCACGACTTATTACTTTAATAAATAATACCACTCGGCTCGGTAACATGAAAGGAAGCATCTTGTCTGAGGAAACCAGAGTGTCTAAGGTGTTCACTTAACTTAGTACATGTAATTACCAATCCGTAGTAGCACTTGTAGTGATTAAGCCCATACTCTATCTCTGTCTCTGAGAAAAAGCCTATGCCACGCAACGGGACGTTGATAAGCCGCGTATCGATGATGATGGCCCTCCCTACAGCACGCCCGAAGGCCACACTTACAAATGGCCTCGTAGCCTTGGAGGCGGCCCAAATGGCCAAGTTCGCCGGCCGGACGGCTGTGCTTACGCTGGCACCAGACTCGCCGACGGCCCCGGGTCGCGGGCGGCCTATTCCGGGAGACAATCACATAATTTTGGGGCATGCCTGTCTATTCCATAACGACAAGTTGGCATTATTTATTTATTTCCGATAAAAAGTCCATAAATAGTTAGTGAATGACCTGTGTTAGTGAGATTAAGCGAAACAATCCCGGATACTATTTTACATGCACCTTTACATGATGCTTCCAAAACGGGATATCTGCCCTATTGCTTAGTGCTTTCAGAATGCTGTTTGGACTGCCGCAAGCTCTACTCACATGTAAGCCACACGCTTCGTATGTGGCGACAAGGCCATCAACTCGGGCTTCGGCGAACATTCCCGAAGCACTACAGTATCGCGGTCCTAACATTATCCTAAGTACATTGCTTGTAGACCATCAAAAAGGGATAGGTAACGTTCCTCTCGCTCGAAGGACTTGTTACATATGACAAAGATGGCACCAAAACCAGATCAATCCATGATTTCTAGGTTTTAAAATTTGAAAATTTGCAATGTTTCACTGCGATCTAGATTTTCTTTGAAATTGACACCTTTGTTTAACTTGTAACGTTCATCATCATCATCATCATCAGCCATTTGACGTCCACTGCAGGATATAGGCCACCCTCATGGTTTCCTAACCATGAAGGGTTTTGCCATAATCGCCACGCTTGGCAGGCGGGTTGGCCATCGCAGTATGTGGTTGGAATCTTAGGAAGACGCTGCTGCCCGTTTTTTGGTAATTGTAAAGTTCATTAAGTCGCAAATTCGGCGCTTCATTGCAAGTTTCGTTTGACGCACCTAGTCGAGTGTCTGTCTGTCCTAATTAAAGCCTTTGAAACCTTTAAATCAAGACAACAACAGCGTTGTTATTTTGAGGCTCTACCCCTACGATTACTAACTCGCCAAGGGCGAAATTTTCAAAATTCCACATGTTTTCTGAAGCTTTCTTTGTAAACTGAACGTGCCATTGAAATAGCACAAAACCTGATACCGTTTTTTTTTAAATGTTACGTTGTGAAATTTATGAATGAGAATACCTATCTTTCAAAGCACTTGGCATCGGAAAAAAGACGAAGAGATGTCATTTCAGTCTAGCTCGAATGATAAATGACTGTCGCGCAACTGCCAGCCTCTAAAAATACGCGTTCATTCATAAACAAAACTATTTACTGAACTGGTGTGCCAATCACGATGCATTTGGGTCCGGTAGTTCTAATAATACACCACTTTGCATGTCACTTTCCTTATAGGGTAGCGAACGCAAAGTGGACTCCTATTATTGAGTAGGACTTAATGTAGATGCGGTCTGCGGCTGGTAATCAATGTAATCACCGCAGATTGTCCCGATATTTCCTTTAACAGCTAAGTGCACACGTGCCGTGACAGTTACATTGACGTTACATAGCATTGGCGGTTTCCTTCGTTTCAAACAAGTACAAATTGAGGGGAAGAGGCGCGCTGCTAAAAATACAAATGCAAAAATATTTATTTGCTCAAAACATTTTTTGTGACACCCTCCAATGTCTATTTATAAGCGGCCTTCATTTGTATTAAATAAATAATTTAATAACTTTACTTACTCCGGTAAAGCGGTGGTAGCGGAGGGGTAGAATGCCTTCTCATTTGGGAGGTCGTGGGTTCGAACGCCGGCATGTACCAATGAATGTTTTCTAATTTACGTATATATGTGAAGTTATATTAGCAATAGCACACGCTTACGGTGAAGGAAAACATCGCGAGGAAATCTGAGTATCTGAGGTGTTCACACACCTCAGCGCTTATAACTGCCAATCCTCGGTGGGCACGCGTGGTGATTATGCCCGTACTCTCTCAAAAATAATAATAGTAATACATCATGTGGTGTAAAAAGCCATAAAGTTAGTATTAAACCTGTGGTTGTTAAAAGTCTTACACTATTTTAAAGTCGATTCTACTAAAACACTCTTAAGACGGAGTCAAAGCCGATATATAAAAGAAACTCCTCTGATGAACCGGCTTTATCTCAGAGTGTTAGCAAAATCGCACTTTAATAAATGGGGACCGTTGAACTTTTTTGAGGCCTCTTGCTAATTTCTTGTTAGTAGGTTTAGATAAAAAAACTATTTAAACCATTTGCTAATAAAATATACATTTTTCTAATTACATAAAAGTATGATTATGAGGTATGAGAACTTATAACTTAGGTATTAGAACTGATGGCCGATGGTGCCGATAAGTTCTCGAATGGAGACCACATGTCGACAAGCGCAGCGTAGGACGACCAGCCACAAGATGGACAGATGACCTCATCCAAGTGGCAGAAAGACGCTGGATGCAGGCCGCTTCCAACCGGTCTTTTTGGAAATCCATGAAGGAGGCTTATGTCCAGCAGTGGACTTAGAATACAAAGTGGTTGATATTGACATTCAAGAGTTTACCGTTGGACCCAACACTAGCCGGTAATCTGTATAGTGAAGACCTGGTTATGATGAGTTGACGGTGATCAAAGTTGGCGATGGGTACAGAATCATATTTTTACTTAGGTACTAAACAAAATTATGGCAAAACCTTTTATGGTTAGGGAAAACCACGAGGGAGGCCTGTGTCCTGCAGTGGGCGTCAAAATGGCTGATGATGATGACTAAACAAAAACCGACAGCGGTACCAAAATGTTGAACATTTACAAAATGAAATTCGTTGTGTTAAAAATAAGAAAAAAATAGAAAGGAAACTGTTCAGAAACAATATTGCGAGTTCAGTAAAATTATATATATTACACTAATATTCAATTTGTGTAAGAGTGAGTGTAAGGTTTGTTTGGTAAGTTTCGTTTGGTTTAAATATTCTTATATTTTATCTCATCTTTGGTCCAGCCTGCTGAGTTTTTAAATCCAACAGACTCATTTCGGGCTGAAACGGCCCATTCCATTTTAATTAAAAATACAATTCGCTTAGCAGAATTAAAGCTCGGATCAATTCAATTCAAATATTTTTATTCATTATAAAAACAGAATGTTTACTTAATGAACGTCAAAGTTGTTAGTTTCACAATTAATAGATTGTGTGGAGAAGAAGCTAACAAAGAAACTCCTCATTTATTCTTTTCAAAACACGTTTTAACTTAATTAACAGAGTTTTCAACTTAAAATCTTAGTCATGAATGTGTTGAACACTAATCACAATGCCAAACATCTTTGTCTTCTAAATAATCCTTACTATAAGCCTTTTTGCACAGAATGTGCTTAACACATTTTTTAAACCGCGTTGGAGGTACATAACTGTAATATATCTTGAGGAATTTTGATCGGACCACCGATCAGAGATGTCTGCCACATAAATAAGTCTCCAGGCGTGGAAACGCCGGCAAAAAGTCCACACTCCCGTCTAGACAGACGGACGGACAAACGCCAAATATAATAATGTACGACGCTCTGCAAATACACGGAATGCTGGGACTCAATTAGAACTCTGCACACTCTATTTAGAAAGAGTTTACATGAAGAAATATCAACGGAAGGGCCGGTAAGGATGGTGCCAGGGGATGTTTAAGCGAAGGGCAAGATAAAAAGTACCCGAACCCGGCGTGCGCGCATGCGGCGACTAATGAAGCAATTTGAAGGTTTGTCGGGATCGTGGCAAAACCTGGGCTGTGGTAGTTTATTATGAAAATTGGATATTGCGTAGCCGATACTTCATACTCATAATCAGTGGATTAATCGACTTTGCCATAATGAAACGATGAATAAATTAGTAAACCATGAAGTGTAGTTCTATGAAAGAGGCCCCAGGGGATGTGTTAGCGAACGGCAAGATAAATAGTACCCGAAACTGGCCTGCGAGCATGCAGCGACTAAAGTGGTTGAAGAAAGAGGATCGAAAGAGAGTCAGGATTGTGGAAAGTGCCAACCCAGGTCTCTGCCTATCCCGTCGGGATAGAGGCTACTCGGCTTAGTTGGCTAATCCACAGAAAAGACAGTGTCAATACGTACGGACATAACTAAGCCACGGTCTCCCCGCGATGTTTTTCTTCGCCGTTAGCCAACCCGTTATAGTAATAAAAATAATGAGGGCTTCTATAATGTAGAAGATTCATCACTCATCTAGAAGAAGAAACATCAATCCACAATCTAAACCTGAATCGTACGCCGGGATGTTTCATGGAACATGACTCATGAAAACTTGCAAGGAAACCCAAAAAGGGGTGAATATTTTAAAGAGTTTCTTTCTCCTACTTACAATAATCTATTGCCATTTCCATGCTAAGTAGTTTGATGGCTTATTGATCGTTTTACACAGTGTGTTTCCAGAATTTCAAGCCAAAAATCGATTCAACAGTAGGTACACTAAGAATTGCGCCATAGAGAACATTTTCACGACCATAATATAGTCACACTATCCACAAACCGAAGTTTGACTGGTAGAAAATCTTATTTAGCATTTAAGTAGTACGCCTTCCTGAAATTTTATGATTTTTTTTGTGTATATTTGCTAGAATAGGTCGTAGGCTAATTAATATGGCAAAACAACGTTCACCGAGTCAGCTAGTAATAATATAAAAAATAAAGGCGAGATAAAAAGTACCCGAAACCAGCGACAAATTATGAATGTTGATGAAGCGAAAGAGATCTTTCAGGCAAGTGGCAGACCCTGGTATCTGCCTACCCCTCCGGGATACTGGCGTGAGTTTATGTTATGTTGTTGTTTTATAAAAAAAATACTAGGATATCATTAAGGCTGGGTTCTCCGACATTACCCCTAAATCAGGTGTTTTAAAATACATTTTACTCTCCAATGGTTAATTTAAAATCTGAAAAAAACATGTATTATTTTTCAATGTTCTATCTAGGGTCATCGGTCATTATTTTTATGTTTTTTTATAAATCGCGAACATGAGCCTAAATTATCACTAGATCGTCGGCTTATTGCAAGAAGTCATTAACTGCAAAAGCTCACTAACCGCTTTTTTTTTAAAGGTATGGACATAGAGATGTATTGAACAATGACACAATAGTGGTGTTTTAGTATCAGGCATTATTTTAATGATGTTATAGAGAATAAGGAGGAGGAAACACAACCATTAACTGAAAAGAAAAAGAAAGAAAGAAAAGAAATTTATTGGGCACAGAAAGATTACATCAGAGGCTTAGCTTATTACAGTCAAGTTGATGATGAACTAACACGAACTAAAAAGTCCTTTTTCTCCCAATAGTGAATATGTCGGTTAATGAGTTCTTGCAATAACCCGACGAGATATGGTTTTATTTGAGCTGTACTGAGTTTTGGATAGTAAAAAATATACCAAAATGACTACCACTGAACGTGCTGGTGACGTCCGTCGTCAAAATCTATCTTTCTACCATCACCAGCCATTTGACGTCCACTGCAGGACATAGGGCTCCTTCGGGGTTTTCATAACCATGAGGGATTTTGCCATAATCGCCACATCGATCTAGCTAGCTCTCATTTTTAAAAAACGTCGTTTTATCCGTGTTTTCAGGCAGTGAAAAACTGCTACCAGATCATGAGGATACGAAGGTAAATATCGCCACCATCTACAAGGTGTGATAGCTCAGGTGGAAAATAGGGCGGTCTCGAAGACAGAAGACTTGGTTCGAGTCCATACCGGATGTCTCCAGTCCGATTACTTTTTCATCTTATCTAAATATATAGGTAGTTTCCAAAAAACACGATTAACCAAAAAAAATAACGAAGAGCGAAGCTCGGTTATCCAGGTACTACTTCTATTTACAGGATTAGTATATCTGTAATTTCAAAAATGCCTACTTTTGCCCCAATTATTCGCTCGCGCAGCGCAATAAGCCCCATACAAATCCGTGCGCTCGAAGAACCCAGCCTTACTATACTAAAGTATGATTCATACAATATAAAAAACTAGAACATCATTAACAATACTACGGTATTGTTGATAAAATAATCAGCCTTATCTTCTACCTTCATCGTTCCGCTAGAGTGAATGCAACGCACCCATTTTCATCCCTTTCAATCCAGTGTCAGTCAATCTCAGTTTGCGAATGAAATCAGGTCACAGCGCGATATTTATAGCCTACATCTTCTCAGTTTAATTTCCCCTTATGATTTGAAAGTGAGTGCTTTTATTTTTGGCGCAAAACTGTTGCTTTTAGTGCAATGTATCTTTTGGAGCGGTCGCGCGCGCAAATAAAACGTATTTCGGAATGCGCCGGCGCAGACGGCCCCCAACAGACTGCGTATGCGCATAGTGCAGTCAAATGTTTCATGCTAATTTTAACCTTAGGACTATTAAGATAATACATGAAAAGCAAGAGGAGGAGCTTTGTAGCAGGGGTTTTTATTAGGAAATTTTTGAATTTTTGAATTGAACGTTGAAGCAAAATTAAAAATATCGTGATGAAGATGATTGAGATGTTACACCTCAGCACCAGTAATCCTGGTCCACGCATGGTGATACGCGCTGTCTCTCTCTAACCTTTCTTTTTCTCTCTCTTTTTCTGAGAGAAAGTCTGCGTCCTGCTGAGAGACATTGAGGCTGCTGACGATAAACTTGTAAAAAAGCTTCTGTTAACATGAGCTTCTTTACATATATTTATGCTTAACACATCATCACTTCCGTAGCTCGCGTCACTTCTACAAAAGGCCGCCTAAAGTGTGTGAGACCCCCATAAGACCCTAAATGGTCATACTTCATTTCTAGGTTTACGATGTTTAGATTCAACCAAATAGAAGTCTCAGCGCAACGATTACTTGTTTTTAAATATCAAATAGCAGCCTTGACCGATCCCAACAAACTGAATTCGTTTAAATCACGGCCACACCAAATACTCTTACCTACTTATTTAAGCGGTCACCTCTCCATACAGCTCATGTTCTGCAGCGCTCACGGATCAAAGGAAACGAGCCGGCGGGATGCGTAGACGCCGGTCTCGACGTCCCCCCCTCGCTTACCCCGTCCCCGGCGCCTGCGCGGTCCATTTGCATGCGTTCCTACATGAGCACTACGAAAAAGACGTACAGACGGTCTACTCAAACCAATACACAGGAAAAACTCGAGATTTTTTGCAAGCGTCCTATCCAATTCATTGTCCTGCATTCTTTGACTGCTAGACATAGGCCTCCTATAAGGCACGCCACTTCTTTCTGTCCTCAGCCGTCCTATATTCAGCCGCCACCGACAATCCGCTTCATATCGTCGCTCCAGAGAGCTGACGGTCCCATACTGCGTTTGAGAGTTCGTGGTCTTGTCTTCGCTAAAGAATCTTTTGACCGCATCGGTTGTCGGTTCTTCGGTAGAAGTAGGTACATCGTGCTAGAATCTAGCAGATAGATAATTTAAACAGCGTTTGATAGCAACTCCAACCTACATTATATCTTGTCATCTTTGTCACACTTCACTTATCTAGGTGAAGTTAAACATAGAATATTCTTTATAATTATAATTTTAACATATTGTAGTGTCTGAGACATGATTATTTGTAGTTAGAGTAGGCTTGCCTAGCCTATTCTACCCTTTCAGCTTATGCTGCGTACACACCGGCCGGCCCAATGATCGCCAACGAAGGATACTTACCGTTGGCTACTGCACGCTCGTTGGCTTTCGAATTTTATGTCCAATACATTTAGTGGATGAACAAACGATCGTTGGCATTTGATTCCGGCTTGTATTCGCAATTTTATTATGGACGACGACGAAATAATTATAATTGCTAGTTTTATATAGCAAGGACAAGACAAACTAAACAAAAGCATCGCAATTAAAAATATTATTATTATTATTAAATTCTTTATTGCATAGAAAACAATTTTCTTACAAAGGCGTACTTAATGCTAAATAGCATTTTCTTCCAGTCAACCTTAGGTTTGTGGTTAGTGTAGCTTGGGCAATTTATATCCAAAAATCACTTCTTTTCGTTTTTAATTTATGTTACTTAATAGTAGGGTCCTAAAGACATGGTTTTTCTTTGTGTAGATCGATTAATAAAAACATTTCATCATTACTCCACTCTTTGCTTTTCTCCATGATTGGCGGGAACGGGAAATATGTATTAGGTTACGTGTGCACGCTACGGTGTCTCGCTTCAACTGAGCGTTCGTTTGTTCACCGTCCACACTGAGTTCGATCTAATGGTCCAATTCCTTTGATGTTACCACCACGCTCCGGATCGCCGGCACACGCCAACGAATGATCGTTGGCGTTCGCCAAACCGTTCAGACAGGACCAACGAAGACCAGCAAAACCCAATTTTTGGCCCTGTGTGTACGCAGCATTAGTCAACTTACTCCACAGGATATGTACCCAGCTAATCCGCGGATTCCCTCCCGATGGTTCCATCAATACACAGTGAAAATATTAAACCAAACAGTCCTAAACCGACTATCTATCGTGTTATTTTGTGCGGAGGTACGTCGTTGTCGTCAGTAATACAATCAAGAATGTCAATTATATGTTAATAGCCAATTGAAAGGTCAACTCGGTAATGCAATTTGATTTTGTTGGTTAATATTGGCGAGGATCAGCGTAAAGTAAGATGCCCATATTTTTTGAGAATAGTAAGTACAACTCTATATCTGCTAAGAGCACGCTTTATTTAGCTGACTTCTAGACGCTTCCAAAAGTTTAATAAAGCCAAAAGGCTTGAAATAAACTAAAATTATTTTACAATTAAACATGAATCCGTTTAAAACTGCTTAAAGGGTTATTCACTTTTTAGTTTTTCTTTACGTAGGAGTCTAAAGAAAGGTGTCAATGTTATTCACTTCTTTCCCATTTCACCTGGTATTTGATGAAGAAGCCACAAAGGCTCGTACTGACCTCACCTACGCAATCCTTGCGAGTGATTGGAGACTCAGAACGTCGAACTTGGTTCTGGGGTTGCCGCAAGACATAACATGCAGCGGATTGGTTGTCAAGAATTTATTTAGAAAACTCAATTTGGTCTCATCATCATCAACACCCTCCTGCTGTCTCAGTGAATCAGGCCTTTTTCCCTATATTCAACTTCTCATGGAACCTCGCCATTGCACGTCCCTCGACCCTTCAGACTTCACGATATCGTCCGACCATCGAGCTGTCCTAGTCTGTCCACTGATCGACTGCCCCGTTCTTGGCAGATAGTCTGACTCAGCAGCTCGGTATACTGACTCAGTTCCACGATGAAGTAAGCTTAATTGGTGAAAGAATGAATTTTAACATCATTTGTGCATATTTGTTGGAGCTTCCAATATTTCGACACCAATGCAGGCACGGTGATTGCGGATACCTTACCTTCATGTAATATATGTGACTACAAAATCTTAAAAAGTATAACGTAAGCTTGCTCAGAACCTATACAATGTTCAGCTAGTACAATACAAAGAGAAAGAAGTAAAAGCTCTACCCGTTCCTCTTAAACCTTGGGCCAAGCTTCGCGGTTATTTCGGACCAGACGCGCAAAAGAAGGGCAACACGGCGCTTTTTAGGAAATTGCAAACCTTACTCAAATAGACGTGGGTGGTGGACGTCTCAGAGATTTCAGACTCCAAATAGCAAGAATTCTTTAAAATAACCACAGCTGGTAACCTTCTTCTTTACCAGCGTCTATTTCTCACCTGATATCGAGCTCCCAGAAGCACGCTTTTTCGATCGCGCTATATGGATCTTTTGGAGTCGTCCAAAATTACGATATATTATTTTGTAGTTATAACTACATTCATCATCAGCCATTTGATGTCCACTGCAGGACATAGGCCTCCTTCGTGGTTTTCATAACCATGACGGGTTTTGCCATAATCGCCACGCTTGGCTGGCGGGTTGGCGATCGCAGTATGCGGTTGGACTCTCAGGACGACGCTGCTGCTCGTTTCCTGGTAATTGATTTCCTTAGTCACCTTCTCCGACATCCACGGAAGGAAACGGAGTGACACTATTCTTAATACGGTGTCACACGGAATACATTAAGTAACAACTACATTAAATATAACTTATTTTATGTAGCCATGATTGTGTTCCACTGCTGGGCAAAAGCCTTCTCTGTAGATGTCCTTTCGTCATTGTCTTTGGCTAAGTCTTGCCACCCAGGTAACTATTGGGTCAAGTCGTCACAACATCTCCGCTTCGATTTGCCACTTCGCGGGTGCCCAAACTACGTTAATGACATTATAACTACGAAATGTATATGTTTGTCTGAACGGTTTAGCCTATAAGATTAGTAAGTTGAAGCAGCAGTGAGTTGCCGAAGAACTGATTGTTGAAAGGTTTTCGTGTGGAGACCACATAAACATAAACATTTACGAACGTTTCGGCTCAATCAGTTTCATTATTTGGGACGACTATAATATCGAAATATAACGTTCAATTCATTAGAAGTCTTTGCTTGAAACAGCTTCTGTGTCGACCTAAATGTTTACTCAGTACTGCTAGATTAATATAGTTTTCATTCAACGTTAGTGCTAAGGCTTTTGATGAGCAGGCAGGCGTGGGTGAGCTCCTTTCTTTGAAGGAAATGCGTCAGAAAGTCTTATAAAAGCTGGTGAAATTAGCAACAATGGGGCTATTTATTGTTGAGGATATTTCTGTACACACTCTAGGTTGATTAATCAAGGTTTTTAATAAAGAGAGAGTGGGTGAATGTAGGTTATGGTCTATTAATATATTTTATGGCATTTGTTGTATACCATGGAAGTTCTTATTGATTGATTCGCCCCAGTACCGATATTTTCATTTTCTTAGAATACATCAGTAGCCAAGGCCTCTACATTTATAGAAAATCGATTGAATACATTTACCCACGCGAAAGTGGCGGTTACCTTTTGTTAAGAGTTACAAATTTCGCGAATAAGTAGCATAATTTTCCAAGGTAAGAAAAAACTACTTAGCAACCTTAATTCTTGATTATCTATCGGTGAGTGACGAAAATGGCGATTTTTGAAGCCCCCGGCTGGATACATCAAATTTGAAATTAGTTTCTATTGTCTATTTGCGAAATTTTAGTACTGTGACCTAACTGGCTTGACCTAATGCGGTCTTCATACAGAAAAATTGGCAAATAGCCTTAGTTCTGCAGCATAAGCAGTTAAAATAATCCGGGATCTAACTGATGTCGCAACTTCTAGGCTTGTTTATTTTAGTTATTTCCATAGTATATTACGTCCTATGGCATACTATTGTAGGGTCGGGCAGCAAACATTGAGACCATCTTTGTCTTGCAGAAGAGAGCGATTAGATGCATTTATAAGCTAGGCAATAGATATTCGTCAAGGTATTTCTTTCAAGAAACTAACATCCTGACAGTTGCTAGTCAGTATAATATCTATGAAAATATTATGTGCGTCAGGAAAAATATCAGTAACTTTAAAATTGTAGGTTGCCAACACAATGTAAATACTAGAAATAAACATAAACTCGTTCCCAAGATTTAGGCCAGCAAATGTTAATACCTCCTTTATGGGGCATTCTACACGTTTCTGCAATAAGATCCCTGAAGATATAATAAGCTTGCCAGAAACGCGGTTCGAAAAATGTGTAAAGCACACTTTGTGTAATCTTTAATGTTATAGTAGCAAGGGCTTCTATAACATTAAAGATTATTTAGATTACAATGATTTCTGGGCTTACAGCCAGTTCAATGCATGAGTTCTAGGTTTTGAACTTTGACTTTGAACCGACTTACGGTCTTGTTTATGAAAAACACAATTTTCGAACTAAAACTGTCGTAAGCACTACATATTATTAACTTAACACCGGATAAACTTACTTGCTTTTTTGTCGAAAAAGTCCGACAAGGTTTCGCTCTGATTCGCATAGCTTAATCATGGAGAGTAAAACCAAACCAAAACCAAGTAAGTTTATCCGGAGTTAAGTTAATATAAACACGATTCCTTAAAATGCCGATTAAAATAGTCTGTGGTGGTCTAATTTATAAAAACAGGATTCCTTAGAATGCTTCTCAGAGGCAGTTTATTTAATCCGTCTTTTAATTGTAAAATCTCCACCGCAGACTATTTTAATTAGCGTTTATCGAGTGTTTTGAGGAATCTTGTTTTTATAAATAAGATCGTTAGACTGTTCAAATTTGGTGCTTAATTAACAGAGTTTACATATTATTATTTCCGTGTGGCGCCGGATTAAGAATAGCGTCACTCCATTTCCGTGGATGTCGTAGAATTCGACTAAGGAAATCAATTACCAGGAGACGGGCAGCAGCGTCTTCCTGAGATTCCAACCGCATTCTGCGATCGCCAACCCGCCTGCCAAGCGTGGCGATTATGGCAAAACCCCTCATAGTTAATGAAAACCACGAAGGAGGCCTATGTCCTGCAGTGGGCGTCAAATGGCTGATGATGACATATTATTCTCAAACCTAGATCTTGCATTGAACTGGCTCATAAGAGCTTCTATAAAACCCTAAGAGGAGCTGCCGCGGCAGGCGCGCGTGCGCGGGCGCATACAAAACGAAATGTGCGCCGTAACTGCGCATCTGCGACGAAACCTGACACGCTCCTTGACATATGAATTATGCGCCGCTACTTCCCGAAAAAAAAAACTTATGAAAATGAATAAAACTGACTGCTAAAAGTCTGGTACAAGCTCGCCTAGTATGGTTTTCGATGTGAAAACATATTAATACAATTACATGCCTACCTACTAAGTTACATGTATCCAAGACATGTAGTTTTTTGTTCTACAGCCGTTCGTAACACAATAAATTTCTTATTATTTCTTTCTTTCTGGTATAATATGTAACCGTAATGCTTGTCAATGAACAACTTATTTATCTTTTACTTGATTTCTTGTAAGTAATTCTTTGGTTTAGATTTGACGTAAACTTTAGAATTGCAAACTTATGAGTCTAGACGGTAAACCAAGGGCAGTGTCGGAAACCATAATACATGACCTTGTTTGGTTCTCAACTTGTAATTTTTTTTTTTCATACATATTAACACTAGTATTCCCAATAAGTACAACCTAGCTATACGTATGTACCGATGTTCTTTTCTCTAAGCCAGTATCGCGTCACTAACACCTTCAGTTTATCGCTTCATTCTTGAAAAGCAAAGCTTTGGCGTAAAGAAACATACATACATACGCGCGAAAAACGCTTCATTCGCTTTCGCAGTCGGATAAAAAGCCTTCCTTTGCCGTAAAACCACCCCAAACTCGCCTGTATCTAGAACGAAATTTCATCATAAACACCATCAAAGGTTGTCTACGCAAGCAAAAGACTACTCAAGGGTCTAGAAACTTCGGTTTTAAGTCGTTTAAGAGGCTGTGAGTTAGCACAGTGGTACCGTACGGGGCAGTCATCTGGCCGCGGGCCATGTGCGCATGCGCCGCTACTCGGGAGGCTTGCAGCGACAGATGGAACCGCGGAATTAGCTTGCGTGTGTGCGGAATGTTTGCTGCAAATACTGTTACTTTTGTTAGGCTATTATAAGGGAAGAGTAGGTCAATGTTTGGTCCAGTTAAATTTATCGATAAACCATTAACCGTTTATTATTAACAAGTACATAACAAAATAGTTTATTTCTTTTACAGTCATTCTGTTTATGTATGACAGGGAGAGATGGGAAGCAGGAGGCCTTTGCCCAGCAGTGAGACACAAATGATGGCAGCCCCATACTGTGCCTGTGTCTCCAATACTAAGATGTTCCGAGATTGCTTGAAAGGTGTGTCACTAGAAATCACACCGGAACACGACGAATCGGTTGACGGCGCGTAATTGTTTGGTAGTCACTATAATACCTACTTAAAGGCAATAAAGCTGAGCCCGTTCCCTTTTACCACAACATGTGAATGAAGAAAACTTAATATTTATATTATTGTTGTAAAATTTGTGGTAAATAAAATATTTTCACTTTCACTTTCGAGTCTGCCAAAACAAATAAGGAACTGGTACTCTGAACCAGTGACGGGCTGGCGGGATTACTAACCAAGAAAAATCTTCTAGATTTGGTCGAGAATTAGTCTTGTTTGGTACCAAGAAAATGTCACTTCCGTTTTCGGCCTCGTTCATTTGGATTCTTATGGCACTGTAGATAACTCATTGCAGGATGTAAAAGCTGAACTGCTGCTGAAAAAATTACACTTCGAAGTTCAAGGATAACTAATGCGTATGACGGTGTCGTGTGCATCGTGTAACAAGCCATTTAACAAACAAAAACATTGACCGGATATGGACACAAAGAAATACCTACTTCAAGTTCGAAGATATGACATGTGTAACAACCCCAAAACTTGAAAACCATCTGCAATTGTAAAACAAAAACGCAGTCGCGTGCGGAAATCCCAATTAAGCGAGCAGCGATATCCTGTCACTAAACTTTATCAATAATTTAATTATGTTCACAGTCACAAAACAAACCTTGCTTAATGAGCCGAAAAAACCAGCGAAGGACGAGTGGAATCCACGCATTGAAGCTTCCTAAAATATTTGACGCTCATATTAGCATTTCATGTCCCCTGGCCACACAGAAGTGACGTGGGGCGAGGGCCCGAAAAAGATGTGTCGTCTTTCCAATTCACTTTCAAACAAAAGTAATAAAGGAACGGGACAAAGCGACGCGTCTTTTCCGCGCCTTCGCCCCACGTCTCTTCTGTGTGGCCGCGGCCTGAGTAGAGCAGGATCAAAACACTAACTTTTGATGTTAAGGATGATACACACCAACGCGGTGGCGGTGGCGGTGGTCGTGGCGGTCCATATACACGTCATTTACTGCAGCCGTCACCGCGTTCGTGTGTTTCGTCCTTTACTTGTTCCATAAAACAGAATCGAATTTATGTTACCTACTTGTAAAGGAACTTATTGGGTTTTGACTAAGAGCCGGTATGGGACGTCCCAGGTGGACATACTTCAACCCAGGGGGTCTGTTGGCGAAGGGAAAGATAAAAGTAGTCATGAGTCAACTAATGATAGTTGAAGCGAAAGAGGATTGTCAGGATGTCAGGATTGTCATGGCAAGGAGCAAACCCTGGTCTCTGCCTACTCCTACGGTATAAAGGCGTGAGTTTAGTAAAAATCTTGTGAAGTCTTTGAACTGGATATCTTTCACAATCAATCTCAATCCTATCACAGAAGGACGGACGATCGGACAGGGCCGTCGGCTTAGAAATAGGGTCCCGTTCTGGCACGGTACCCTAAAACGGAAAAGCCTTCAGTAAACAGAGTGCCGAAATCGGTCGCGTGGAACTCGGCCGGCACGTGTTACCTGTGTCAGCGGTGTGCAAATGTCAGCAGCTGTGCGCAGCATCTGCGGACCGCAGCCACCGACCCGGCCCCGCTTTCTACTAACTTGCACTTGCCTTGTCTAGTACCTACGTGAATTAAGTCTGAATGTATCTTAGAGATGATGATGAGACGTCGATGCGCCGTGCGCGCGTTCTTTAAGGATCGTTTTTATAGTCAGTTTGTCCTTATAAATTAGTAGTAAGAACATAAACTTAGCTAATAATACTTACAATATAATATACAACATAAATTTTTGATAAAGCTGATTTTGCATTGAGAAAGCTGCTTGGTATGTGAGGAATGTGTGACGTGGAATGTGTCACATGGTTTGTTGTACAATACAAAAAAAAGCGAATGTATGGTCTTTAAATCCAATTGTAGAATGCTAAAATATGTAGGTACCGCCAGTGGGACTGAATGGGCTAGATTTGAATATAGTACGTCACTTTAAATATCTAGGCCACATTGTGACCGACGATTTTAAGCAGACATTGATAAGGAGCGCAGAGCAACGACTGTGAAGGCAAATATGCTCACTCGCAGGTTTGCTACGTGTTCAAGAGAGGTCGATAACGCTGTTCAAGGCCTTCTACCAGAGCTTCTACACAAGCAGTCTGTCGGTAGATTATACACATAAAACCCTTGATTTTTGCGGGTGCCATGTAATAACGCTTTCGGGATGCTGTTGCGGCTACCAAGGTTTTGTAGTGCATCAGGGATGTTCGCCGAAGCTCGTGTGGATGGGTTCCACGCGATTTTGAGAAAAAAGGCAGCATCTTTGCTGTACAGACTGAGATGTAGTCGCAACAGCATACTAAAGTCGATAGCAAGTGACACTCAGAGTCCCTTTATGGGCCACTGGGTAAATAACCTTAAGATGCAAATTACTTTTTTATCACTGTGTATGTGTAGTGTTAACATGTATGTAAATATGGGTCAATCTTGTAACCTGCAATAATATATTTTAATTTATTTAACCTTTTTTAAGATAATATTGTTAAATTAAAGAGTTCCACTTTAGATTGGATACCACTTTAGATATAATATAAGATTTTCCAAGAAATTCGATAAAAGGCCATAATGAATTTACTATTCCTGACAGCGTCCATAATGAACGTTAGACATTATCTGTTATTTAAAATCCTACCAAAGTTATTGTTGCAAAAAAGTATTGAGTATTTAAAAATTTGATAGATAGAGAACACGTTATTGCACAATCAGGAGAAATAATTACTAATAATTTCTTATCTCTAAGTAGTGGTAAATAATTGGCGGTCTTATCGCTTAAAGCGATCTCTTCCAGACAACCTTTAATAAAACAGATTGTGTAAAAGCATTCTTTCATTCAATTTATTGCTGTGAAGAATAAAATTGGTACTTTCATTTATTAACCTCCGTGCTTCCACAAAAATTAAAGTCATAATTTAGATACCATTCACTGACATTGGTATCACGAAAGCTACATTATTCAGTTAATAATCTCAATGTAGGGACAAAATAACATCTGTGACGTTTGGCATGGCTGGCAATGTTATCTCTCCTTTCAAAAGTTTGCTACTTATGCAAAGGCGATCTGCCTCTTTAGATTTAGCAAAATCGGTGTCCGGGTCGCATGCTCAGTCGGTAGCTTACCACCAGCTGCCACGTGCTCTAATAACAGATCATTAGCACAATGCTAACACGTGCGCCGAATAACGTTCCCTGTACCAGCAACAGGGACTTGACTAGCAACAAATGATATTACGGGAAAATCCTGCACCTGCTCGTGACCTTTTTGATTTGTCATTGCAGGACCTGTGACCAATATTGCAATTTACAATTGATCCAATGAGGTCAATTGAGCACTTCATATCCGAGCTATTTGAGACGCGTGCTCCGCTGTGGGACGGCTGACCACAAACATGTCATATTAATTGGATATTATGTTGGCCATTGAATTTATTTACTAAGATAAGGGGTAAGTAGTTGCATTTCAAGTTGTCGAATCAAATTGGCCCTTGGATTTATTGTAATTGAATGAAATGACATTAAAGTTTTGAAAGTGAAGACCCAAATTGTGTGTTGTTTCCCATATTACACAATATGAGAGACCAGAAACTATATTGGCGTTGTTGGACGTACAATATGACCACAAACCAGTAATAATCATCATCATCATCAGCCATTTGACGCCCACTGCAGGATTTAGGCCTCTAATGGTTTTCCCCAGCGACTCCCCGCCACCGTAACCAGGTCGTCAGACCATCTAGTGGGGGACCTGCCCATGCTGTGTCGTCCGGTCCGCGGTCGCCAGGTCAGAACTTTTTCGCCCCAACGACCATCAGTTCTCCGAGCTATGTGCCCCGCCAATCCAACTGAGCAATTCTTCGAGCTATATTAGTAACTCGAGTTCTTCTGTGGCTTCCCTCAATCCTGATTCGATCACGCAGTGAAACTCCTAACATAGCTCTCTCCATTGCTCGTTGGGCGACCTTGAGCCTTCTTATGAGGCCACAAACCTGTAATACTAATCGGATATTATGTTACCGGTTAAATGTTTTTGCAAAGATAAGGGGTAACACATCAAAGATTCGTCTGAATCCAATTCGCCCATTTGTGTTTGCTGCAATTGAAAATATATTAAAGTTTTGAAACTGAATATTATCTGAAGACCAAAATTGTGCCTGGTTTCTCACGTTGTATGTTAACAAAGAAAACCCACGACAAAAAGAAAATCGGTAACTCAAAACTGTAACAAAAAACCCCGAAAACTACTATGCAAATACGCCATTTACTTGACATAATAAATGCTCCAATTTTACGCCTTTTCACGGTGCACATTTCCAAATAAAAAAACCTATGAGAATTTCGCGACACCGGCCGGCTGGTCGCAAACTAGTTGACCCACTTTTGTTGACATTTAGCGCAATTGTTTAATTATAACCTCTATCTGCTGAAGCCCCGGTGCTCCGTAATTGTCTGGCATTAGGGCCGACACGCGCCTGACACCTGGAGGACGTTCAAAGGCTGCTGCTGATGTTTCTATTTTGGTTTTTGTCGTTAATTCATTTGCATACTTATGTTCATTGCTTTGTTTCAAGTTCTAGCACCCAAACTACACTTTTAGGGTTCAATTAACACTTACAATAACATTATCTTTTAAAACCACATCGCTTCGAAGAAATTAGCTTTTAGTGGTAAAACATAATTATTTATCCTTCTAACAACAAAAAATCCTAATTTGCACGCGATAAGAAACGGCTAATAAATATTCAAAATATCAAAATCATTGTTTTGAAAAACAAAATTATGTTTTTCTCAACAACAAAGCTGAGCGTTTCATGACAGCGCCTCATTATGTCATTAGTGAGATTCTTCGGGGATCATCTCGATGCCTATAACGAGCACGTAATTCGAGTGTTATCTTCTTACATAATCAGCGATTTGGCTCGCAACCCCTCGTGGCGTAAACAAGGAAGAAATCAAACCTACAAATTGACCAAATTTGAATATATTTGACACGCATAGGTATGGAAATCCGTTTCGTGGTATTCGCATCCTTTTTTACGAAATACTGAACATTAGCCGTCGTCTCGATGCGATTTCCGGATTCCGAATCTGTAATAAACTCTGACCATTCTGACAAAATAAAAAAAAACGGTCACCATACGACAAATTCTTCCTCTAACTTAGCATAATGACCCTGGCTTAGCGACTCATCAATACCATAATTCAGTCAGTAATTGAAGGCTAGAGTTTCAGCAGCATGTGTTGCTCGCATCTTGTGAGGATGCGAGCGGCACACCTTGCTGCTATCGTTTGTTTAATCATAACTTGGGGAGCGACTAAATATAATTCTATAGACACCCTCTTCCTGCCAAATATACGCTCTGTACCACCACTTTACATGACGTCTTTAACTACCGCTATTGCCTGAAAAATAAAGGTTATTTTCCGTTAATTGTGTTGCAAGAACGTTGGTTTTTGGTGAAGTTTGGCGTCTGCTAGCGCAGGTGTGCCTCAAGGTCCGCGCTCGGTCTCGCCTTTTATTTTCAACATTCACAATCGCGGGCCACGTGTCGAGGGGTGAGTCGCGCAGAAAAACCTTCAGCTTTTAGTGTTCGTGCGCTGAATAGCAATGAACAGAAATTTCACTTCCTTATGCACTTCGGAGCTTTTAATTATGTGCTATGCTCACCCAGAATACTACGCGCATTGGTCTCAGTTGCGTTGAGACCCGCAAATATAAGTGTATCTTTAGTTCAGATAGTAATACTTATGATTTCTTTCACATTTAATGTCTTGTAAGATATATTTCTTTAAACCTTTTATTGATACAAAAAATTATATTTTTTATTACAAAAGGCAACACATAAAACTTAATTTAATATTTTGTTTTTGTGTGAAACCTGAGCTGATTCTGTTACATATACGTACATAAACTCACGCCAGTATCCCGGACGGTTAAACAGAGCCCAGGGTCTGCTACTTGCTACAATCCTGGCGTATCTCTTTCGCTTCATCAACATTCATTAGTCGTTGCATGCACGGTTTTGGATACTTATTCTATTAATATATTTAAAAAAAAATTGCAGTAGCTTAATCCAAGTTTACATTTTCTGGCGGCGTCCACACCAGGAGACCCCGTATCGTGGTCGCCATTTTATTTAACATTAGAGATTTTACTTATGACTAACATACCTTTTAACATAACAAACATTGGAATAGTACGTTAAAATATGCATTTTTAAGACGGTTTAAATATATACAAAATACTTCCTATTTCTAGACAATAAACCATTTGCTTTTGTTTCACTATAAATAATACTGATCTTTTTTTTTTCACTATCTCCATTGAACAAACCTTCTCTCGCGTTTGGTTTGTGATTCTGCCTTTGACAAACAAAATTAGATTGCCATAATGTTGTTCCGGTTTCGCAGTATTTATGTTTGCGTTTGAGTCTAAGTGGAGGCCGATACAAGCAGTTTGAGTTGTTTTCTATGTTTATTTGATGGGTCGAATGTTATTTCAGAATGTATTGGGTTTACTACTGTGGTCCCATTGTGGTAGTGTAGTCTTCATTTTTACAGGCTACCTCAAGATAACTATTTAGTTTGTGGTCGTTATATGTGTCAGCACAGTTAGATCCGTGTGGTGCCGGATTAAGAATAGCGTCACTCCATTCCCTTCCGTTGATGTCGTAGAAGGTGACTAAGGAAGTAAATTACCAGGAAACAGGCAGCAGCGTCTTCCTGAGATTCCAACCGCATACTGCGATTGCCAACCCGCCTGCCAAGCGTGGCGATTATGGCAAACCCTTTCATGGTTAGAAAACCACTAGGGAGGTCTATGTCCTGCATTGGGCGTCAAATGGCTGATGATGATGATGATGAAAGTTAGATGATATTTCTTAATAACCTGATCACCCTGAGCACGATATTACTAATTGGGCAGTTCTTTTCAAGTCTCCCCAAAACATCTATAAAAAACCCTCAATCGAAGTGCATCGACATGGAGTGCTTTTTAGGGTTCCTTAGTCAACAAGGAACCCTTACAGTTTCGCCATGTCCGTCCGTCTGTCTGTTTGTGACTTAGCACGGAAACGATAAGTATTAGAGAGTTGAAATTTGGCATAGACGAAGACTTATTTATTTAGCCGACAAAACAGTAGCACAAAATGTGGAAAACATGCATTTTTTTCTCGCCTATACCACAGTGTGGGGTATCGTTGGATTGGTCGTTTAAAAATATTAAAAGTGTTGTTTCTTCAAAGAAACCAGCATCTTAACAGTTATGTACGTTAGAAAAATATTATGTACGTTAGAAAAAATATCAAAGACTTCGAAAATGTTGGTGGCCACCATAATGTTAATACTAGAAATAAACATAAATTGTCATTTCCACTATTTAGACTTGCAAAAGTTAACACATCCTTTATGGGGCACTGTATAAGGTTCTACAACAAAATTCCTCAAGATATATTAGAGTTACCTCCAACGCGATTTAAAAAATGTGTTAAGCACATTCTGTGCAAAAAGGCTTACTATAACATCAAGGATTATTTAGAAGACAAAGATGTTTGGCATTAAACAGTAGATTAATATTATTTAAAGGACGATTGTGACTAGTGTTCAACACATTCATGACTAATATTTTAAGTTAAAAACTCTGTTAATTAAGTTAAAACGTGTTTTGAAAAGAATAAATGTGGAGTTTCTTTGTTAGCTTCTTCTCCACATAATCCATTAATTGTGAAACTAACAACTTTGACGTTCATTAAGTAAACATTCTGTTTTTACAATGAATAAAAATATTTGAATTGAATTGAATTGAATTGGAAAACCATTTTTCCATCTAGTGTTCCGTTTGCGAAATATTAAGCTTTAAAGCTCAAATTTTTGACAGAATAGGGCAAATCTTATTCGAAACAACACAATAAGGTTTGAATTTGACCCGAAACCCTCTGAAGTAAAGCGAAGCTCGTGCTGCGTCTTTACCTACTCCGTCGCCTAACCAAGCCATGAATCTTTATTATTGTGTAACTTTAGTTTATTGCTCAGTTAATAGTGCCATCATACTTTTTATTAATTCGCAGGCGATTGAGGTTTATGGCCCGTATTACAGCCGGCGACTGTTGTAGCCCTTTCATTTAGGTAATGAATTAAACCTTAGAAATTATTCCTTTCTAATGTATTATCGCCGTTTGACCTCGGTGCGTTTAAAAATTGTAATGAAAAGTGCCACGAAATAGCTTCTCACGTGACTGCTTCGTTGGTCTAGTGGTAACACGTTTGACTATCAAGACCGATAGATTCAATTCGCTGTCTTTGGGAGAAGACAGCCCCCACCATCATCAAAAGGCGTACGATTTATGTCTTTAGTGTTAATACGTGACAGTACAGTCCACATCACATCAACCTTTATACACGTTCGCTCCTTAACATTACACATAGTTACGGACGATTTTGCAGCAAAAGTATAAAAGGCGATTAAGCGCACCAAATCGTGTAACTGTCAAATTCCATAGTAATATGCTGTCGCGAACGTCAGGATTCCGACAGGATTTGGTGGATTTGGGTTCACAGTTAGGCCTCAGTTGTCGACTTACTTGTGTAAGGGCAGACCCTTACTGAACATCAGTGCTGTGGGCAACAAGCCTGCAACAATTACTGAGCCTGAGGCCGTTTTACCGCCGCATGGACATAGCTCGCGTTCCCTAGTTTTATTTTATTTTTCTTTCTGATTTACGTCTTTTTTATGTCTATGTGGCGTTAAATAAATGTATTTCTTCTTCTTCTTCTTCTAATATTTTACGAGATTCGAGATTGCACATATAGTTTACTAGCTGATTTCTTGGCAAACGTTGTTTTGCCTACGAACTATTCTCGGACCTACCTAAAACTTAAAAATTTCATAACAATCGGTGAAGCCGTTTCGGAGGAGTTCGATCACAAACACTGTCACACGAGATTTTTATATATTCGATTCCTCTTACAGCGTCTTTTTCTTCGACGCAACTTCTAAGGCCTTATATTCATGGCGGCTGATGTTCCATGAAATAAATAATTGAATTACGACATTGCCTTCCGAAATTACTTAGAGCTTTTCTTCGTATAATGTTGGCTGCCAATTTACTCCAATGGGTTCCAACTTTCGGTATAAAACATGCTGCCTCATATTATAATCTGTGCCGCTGAAAGTTTTCTACTTATACGTTAGCAAACTGTTGACAAAACAGTTCGGAAAAATCGCCGGACGAGCAGGATAATAAAGATAGCGTTCTTTGTTGCAAATCTATGTCCAGCAGTGGACGAATGTGAATGTTTCACCTTTTTTTTTACTGCCTCGGTATACTCTAACACGTTTAACACGATTGAATACCAAAACAGAGGTCAAAAGTTCGATTCCCACTACAGACCGCCGTATTTGTACAAATGGTCTCAGTCGGGGTGTATTTCCAACTGTCTGATCTCCCTCGCCTGGTTACCATAGCACAGGACCAGCACCGTTTGGGACCAGGACAAATGATTGTGTTGTGTGTTTCGTATTTCAAAGAATTGTTCGTTTACACGTGGGAAACTTTTATTCGGTGCAGGCTATGTAGCCTATTTGTGCCCTGAATTATTAAGTTAGGCTCTGAACTCTATTGTGTATGTACAATTGTACATGTACACATGTGGAGTATGTACAATTTTATAGTACACCTTCATGGACTAAATGCTTAACCTTGTCGCTTTGGGGTGAAACGCTGTGTAGTGGGAATAGAGTGGATTGCTCAAATTGTGAACTGATTTTTTTTTTTAATGTGAAGCCAACTATTTTAGCTGAGATACTTCCGCGTTCCGCATGGATATCTAAAAATGCATTTCTTTCGTGCATTTGAAGAAAAACTACACATACTATGCAGTAATAACATCTGCTTTTTAAACTTATACTTCTGGGTGTTCTATTATTTCCGACGTTTTTTAAATTCGTCTAGTTTATTCTATAGGTGTTGTGTAATCTTTTATAAGTAATCAAGTCACCATGACTGAGTCTCAAATTTAAAGCTTATTTTCTCACATCTATTTATGGTCTTTGGTGCTATATACAATGATCTTGTATATAGCACCAAATATTTTCTAAAATATTTATTTAGTCATGTAAATAGACAAGTAGCCAATCCACCTGGCCCGACTAGACGGCGGCGCGTAGCTCCACATCGGCGATTACCATCGTACGCTTGACAAATTGTGCGTCGCACACGCCACATACCGTGTGTAGCACTGTTAATACAGCCTGAAAGGCTTTATTGTCACAAGCATAGAGCTTACACTCGGAGGCGATAAATTGGCCTGGTTTTTCAGGAATTACTCGAACTTTTTGGTTCACAATCGGGGACTGTAATTTCATCACGAAATATATTTTGCAATTTAAGTTCAGTTTACTCTTTCTCGGACTTTTATTACGAGACCAACTTCGAGTCGCAAAAAAACCTTTATAGGTGTCCCATACTCAGTTCTGATACCGGCTCCAGCGAACGTATGTAACAGCCAATATTTTTTTCGTGAATTCCATGTTAATTTAATAAATAAAGTTGTTAGTTTTCAATGGTGCTAATCAGTAAAACAACTTCGAAATTTTCTGCTGCACCCCTTAAAAACATGACTGACTTTCTTGGAGTCCAAAGACCTACTTTCCAAAAAAATATTATGGAGATCTTAGTACCAATAAATACCAAGTAAGTTATGCAGCAAAATAGACCTATATTTATACAGAACTTACACAATGTAACCGAGTTTAATTGAGAACCTCCTCCTTTCTTTGACGTCGGTTAAGACTGCTATCTGTCTGGCATGCCGTCTTGTTCACACATTCTAACATTTTTATGTACCGCATAATGAAATTACGGATATTTACGACATATTTTATCCTATATTTGATTGACACGATACTAAAGTTAATAATTTTGAAACCATATTACTTTACCAAAATCTAAGCACACAAAAACAAAAATGTATTTATTGGTCTAGCGGTATCACGTCTCATTACCATACCGCAGGTCGTGGCTTCGATTCCCATAGCACAGGGTGTCCTAGAACAGAGTCATCACAAGTGAATTATTTTTTACAATCACCGTAAATGTTAGAATGCGAGCGATACGGCATGCCTGCAACCTTAAAAATAAGAAGACAGAAAGAAGCGAGCCATCATGAGAAGCAGCTTGGCGTCTCCTAGCGAATCCACCCTCGACGCTATCTAAATTTAATCTCCCATTATACTTGCATGCACAAACCGAGATCAGCCCCCACACACCCGGATGCTAAGGCTGCGTATTCACCCAGAACACGAACATCATGAACAAGAGCATTTCACTGAAAGGATGTTTGCGAATCGTCCACAACATAGGTTTTAACACACATTGGAACCTAACTTGAACTGCAAAACCAATAAAGAGCACATCTTTAGTACATCTTACTAATACTTCCTCATTTTAAAAACCTATTTACAGGCTGTCGTAAACTTTGCTTCTCTTGTGCTATGATAATATTCATGCTGTAAGGACTGTTTTTGTTCGACAACACTATCCAGAGCTTTGCTCGATGATAATGATGATGATCCGATCCTCGTCGCCAGATGTTGTATTTTGTGGGAGATAAATAGTGGAGGGGAAGAGAGCTCGAGGCAGACCACCCGCTAAATGGAGTGACCAGATCACCAGAGAAACAAAACTCAAGTTTCACCAGGCAGTCCACACAGCTCCAGATGGAGAGCACTCTACACTCATCCTCGTCATAGCAGCCACGATCCTCAGCATTGAGGGACCGACTGATTGGATTGGAAATAAGAACCACTTTGATTTGACGTAGCTAATTTTGGACTGCTTTATTGGCGTGAAACAACGATAATCCGAATACACATACTTTATAATCGACAAACATAACAATACAATTTATTAGCTTGATTGACAAACTAAATCTGGCGCTGTAAATCAATCAATCATCTCGCACTGGTTCACTGCTGGACATAGGCCTCCCCCCGGCCCTCCAGCCCTTTCTGTCCTCGGCTATCCTCATCCAGCCGCTGCCAGCAATTTGCCCCAGATTGTTTCCTTAATTATATCTGTCAGCCCGCTCGTTCTTCGCTTGCTAGGAGTGCTCTAGCCGATACGCCCTACGAAGGTGCAAAAAAGGCATTTTTTTTTCTCTTTCTCATTTCGGTAATAAGGACCGGCGCAGGCGCACGCCAGATGGCGTTCGCCGAGGGCATTGACTCCTTTCGGGAGGTTTTTTCGACGCTCGTCAAATTGCGACCCCTAAGTGCGGTTCCGTTGGTATTACAAACGGTTTGCTCCCTAAGTAGTCCGGTTGCGGTCTTTTAGAGGTTTAGTTCAGTTTGGCGGCGCATTTTTTGAGGTTTTGGGGAAATTGTGGGTTATTCTTTTGATCTGTTGCGTTTAGTCTGCTTATAGCATTAGCAACATGCAACATGCCATTGAAATAACGTAAAATCTGAAAACGTCGCAAATTTCAAACCCTGGTCTCTCCCTACCCCTTCGGGATACAGACTAGAATTTGTGTATGTATGTTTCTTCAGTATCGATAAATTTTATAATTAAACCACTATAAATAGGCAAAAGGTAATTCTCAATTTAGAAACTTGATGTGGTCAAGTTGTATGAATTAAGTTGAGGTTGAATAAATTATAATCTTTTACATATATTATACCACTTCATAATATAAAATGAAAAAAACAAAATCAAAATTTTTTATTCAAAGTAGCACAGAAACTGCGACTTAACGTTACAATGTTGATGGAGAAAAAATGGACGAAAAAATCTCCAAACTAAGTCTTTTCAAGTCCTTAATTTACAGGATTTAGGTATATAAATGTTCTAAAACTCATGCTAAAAACTCATATATGTAAAAGATTATAATTTATTTATTTATTCATACTGAAGAAACGGTTCTAGATTTAGCGTTATTGCAGTAACACCAATACATGGACGAGAGAAAGAGTATAGGCTTAATCATTTAATTATTTTCTCAGGATGTTTTCCGTATGATTGAAATTAATTACGTGGGTGGCGGTTTTTCCATTACGATTTCATTCAGTTGCTAAAACAAAATTCTCAATTTTATTGTTTAAAGAAACTTGACAGTATGAAAAATCAAACGGTGAATTTTAAAGATTAAGGCCGACTTGCGCCACTTTCTTAAATGTGGCTCAAAAAGCTTTTAACTAAAATTCTTCATACAAAAGTCGATTTAAATGGCGACTTAAGTGACATTTAAGAAGTGGTGCAAGTAGGCCTAACGTTCTTATTTATAAAAACACAATTCCTTTAAAACAGTCCTTAGAGGCAGTTTAAATAATCTGTGGTTACGTCTTTCCTTTTACCAGAGACTGCTTATACTGTCTCTGAGGAGTGTTTTAAAGAATCGTGTTTTTATAAATAAGACTGTCAGACTTCTTGGATGGTGAAGAAACAGATTTCAGTTTTTGCGTTATACCTTTTAATAACACGTGGTTTGCCACAACTCTACAATACAAGACTTTGTAGTACAAAGCTCAAATAAGTATTAAAATTTACTCAGAGCTCTACCTAATGACCAACTTGCATTACGCAGACTCTTCAAATTATCTCGTTTTAAAAATTCGAAATACTAAAAAACCGTTCACCATACAAAAGTATTAATTTATGCAGCATTTCGAGGCGCACGCGCGTTTTTTTTTTTAGATAATAGAAGGAGCAACGCGTGCGTTCGGGAACTCCCTCCCGCGTAATTGTACGTTCCGAAACTATGCCTTCACTCAACGGCGTCATGAAATAATATTTAACACAGAAGATTAACTCATGAGGAGGTGCGACGGTCCTTACTATTATAAAAGCTTGGTGATCATGCTTAAAACATTGCATCATCATCATCATCATCAGCCATTTGGCGCCCACTGCAGGACATAGGCCTCTCTCGTGGTTTTCATAACCATGAGGGGTTTTGCCATAATCGCCACCCTTGGCAGGCGGGTTGGCGATCGCAGTGTGCGGTTGGAATTTCAGGAAGACGCTGCTGCCCGTCTCCTGGTAATTGATTTCCTTAGTCGCCTTCTACGACATCCACGGAAGGAAATGGAGTGACGCTATTCTTAATCCAGCGCCACACGGAACATTGCATACCAAACATGTAATACATGTCAACAATGTCAACAATATAGTTATAGGTTTGTAGGTGATTTATAGCATTAATTTACACTTTTTCAGAAACAAACACAGTGGTGTTTCACTCGTTCTCGTTTTTAAATGGCGGGCAATTGAAATTATTCTGGGTGTTACAGAAAGGTCCGGTGAAATTTAATATATCAGCTGTTTCATATATTCGCTAGACCAAATATCAAAATTTTGTATAGAACCACCGATATTCTTCTCGATAGTTTGTATTGGTCTCATAATAAAAGTTTTTGTAGTTATAACATAGCATACAGGGTGTGTTTCCAAAACAAGCTGGTCCGGTGCAAGCCAGTGCTCGCACTTATCCTCTGTCTCACCTGATGTATTACCTTGCAGTACAGTCAACAACGCATTTATATTATACCATTTATATTATGTGCAGACTCAGTTACGTGTTACGTCATTTGCCGACTGTACCTATTTTTTATTCGTGTGTAAGAGCCCAAAGAAGGCTTCATGCTTCTGAGGAGTCACACATCAGGCATGATACGTTTAACGTTTTTTGATTGAGAATTTCTTTGTTACGCTTGTAAAACATTCGCTGCCTTTAGCATTTTAACGTGGAATCCTGTCTAAGTTAATCTTATCCCTTCTACTTTCCTCGCCAACGAACCCTATGATCTATGTGTACCTAATTCTACTTCCATCACTCATTCGCCTGCCTCACGGGTTTCACTGAGTCAACCCTCTGGGCATGTTTCTATGGCATTATTATTTCAGGCGAAAATTGATCGCGTGCTCGCATCCGATACTTTTGAGCGATTTTTGAAGACATCATTGTTTCCATTCCCTTGCTTAGAGCCGGTTCCGCCGAAACACTCGGCATGGTGGGGATTGAAATCTCTGCTATTGCAGTAGGTATATTGGATTTTTTAGAGTACACGCAAAAATTTACCTTGAAAAAAAAATATAGTTCATCGAGTGTTTCACTAACTCTACTGAGTTAAATTTCATAGTCACGGGTAGACTAAAGTGGCAAATGTAATCAGTTTATCAAAATACCAATATTTTTATTTCCTCAATCGACACAGTGTAGTTTTTATCGTAACCAAGTTTGGTAGTAGATCCGTTATACTCATAACTATTTTAAACGTATAAATTAAAAATAATAAACGCCTTAAGATTTCCCTTAGATGACCTTAAGAAAACCTTAGAGTACAGGTGACATAACATCGACCTTTACGTACGTGCACTTTATTCAGTTACGTTACGGGCGACTTTGCAACTACAACGTAAACGTTGACCGACGCATACAAAACGACTCTACGACTCATACAATTAAAAATATGACCAGCTTTTCATTATTTTCTTGAACCAAACAAATCTTTTTTCGCCTACAAAATTCCGCACACATCTTGTGGATTATATCGATACAAGTCGGTATCTGCTCAATTTTATAATCGAGCGAGCGGCATCTGTTGCCATTGTGTTCCATTTTATATTGTGCACCGAATTTCGATCTAATGGTGGCTTTTTTGTTGCAGGTACGTTTAGAAAAACTTTGGAGGAAAAAATACGCAAATGGAGCGAAATGGTGAGTAACTGTGTTGCGGATAAAGGAACAACTGTGCTGGGTTTTGTTTGGCTGCGGCTTGATGTCAGCCATTGATAGAAATCAATTCCATCAAAGTAAACTTGGAGTCTTGTTACCTAGATTTATCCTCGAATTTTTCAAAGGTTCGAGGTGATATATGAATAAATCTAGTGGTATATACTACGGGGGTTGAATAAGTAGTGAGAATGTATAAGATGCAATTTTTATCGAATGTTATTTTATTTTTCAACATAGTTACCTTTCAGATGTATACACTTTTCCTGTCTTAAAAAAATATTCATCTTGATTCACTAAAAAACCTTGTACGTACTGCGAACTGTCGAATTTCTTGCCTCTTAGATATTCTTTCAATCTCGGAAATAGATAAAAGTCACTAGAAGGAAGGTCTGGAGAATATGGCTACCAATTCAAAGCCAGCATCATCGATGGCAGCCATCGCAACTTTGGACTTGTGCGCTGAGGCGTTGTCATGATGAGACAAAACAACTTTAGCGAGTTTTCCACGCCGTTTTTCGCGTATTTCGTGACGCAACTTTTTGATTTCTTCTGCGTACATATTCCCCGTAATAGTGGCTCCATGACTGAGGTATTCAATCATCACTACCCCTTATTGGCTGTCCCAAAAAAGAGAATTTCTTAAGGGTCGGCGATGATGGTCTCTTCCAAGTCATGGATTGTTTTGTTTTTTTTTTCAGGGTCGTAATGGTGAAGCAATGTTTCATCCATAGTTAGAAATCGAGCCAAAAATCGAGAATCTCGTTGTAACAGTTCCAAACAGCTTTGTGAAATTCTCAGCCTGGTTCGTTTTTGTTCGCCCGTTAGCATTCTAGGCACCCATCACGCTGAGACTTTTTTCATTCCCAAATGGTCATATATATATATATATATTATGAACACTTCGTATTGAAATCTTTATTTCTTCAGCTATAAAACGAACAGTAGTACGACGATCCGCCAAAACAATTTTTTATCATTTCTTCAGTTACTGCAGTCGTAGGGCGCCCTGAGCGCGAGTCGTCATTAGTAGATGTTTTTCCTCTCTTAAACTCAGCACACCAACGCGCAGCCGTAGAAGGAGCATAGAAGCATAGGAGGAGCATGAACCCCTAACGTATCTGGCAAGTCTTGATTTACTTGTTCCGTAGTAAAATTTTCCAAACAGATATTTAATTACCGCACGAACTTCAATTTTCTCCATTTTCGATTACTCGTTGCGACAGAACACAAATAAGAACTTGAAAAAATAAAAGAGCATCAAACTTTTTTTTATTTTATTATGTCGACAAATAAGTGGGCTATGCCTGCCAGTATTTTCTTTTTCTCTATCCAAGGAGTTTATACCTCATTCTCACTACTTATAATGTCATATAATGTAACTATGGAATAATTATTTTCCGAAATAAATTTTATTATTATTATTATTATTGAACACCCCTCGTATAATTTGTGTATTATTAATCGATTTACATCGATTTACATTTGTGGAAACTCGTTATAAATCACAAGATGATTATCACTTGGTCAAGTGATTGTGTCGTGTGGAAGTTATTATTATTATAAATAGAGATACATACTTGCTTATTAATTACATGAATTAAAATTTTCGCATTTTTGAGACCTTTAAAATCCCGAAAAAATTATATAATAGTATTTTTAACGAATTTTTGTGTTTCCTTTCTTGTTTTATATTTATATTGTAATATTGAGTCAACTAGCGTATCATATAAACGAAACAAATAATAAAATAAATAATAAGGGTTGCCAACCCACCCGGTCAATTCCCGATGTTCCTCGGATTCCGATCCGATCGAGTGGCCAGCGCTGATTGCGCACGCGTCGCACCTGCTGTCACGCTCCGGCTCCCAGCAAAGAGCTGGAAGGGGGCAGGGACGGACTGTCGTGAAGGTCTGTGAGGAATCCTGGATCGAGTCAAAGGTAAGGTGGGGAAATTCGGCTTTGAAGTCCTGCGTTTTTTTGTTATACAACGGTAGCTAAGGTTGTTTTGAAAATTCCAATTATTTTCTAGACTTTTTAGTAATTTCTGATTTCCGGTTATTATCTCCAAGAGTAAAGTAGTACCGGCGGTTGTTAAAATTTATTGTAGTTTCCTAATTTAGAAGAAAGACATTTATTATACCAACAAGATACATGACAGAAACAAAATAAACAGATAAGTAACATAATATACACAACAAAAACAACTAAATTTAAGGGGTTCTTCAAGCGGCAATTTTCATAGACACTTTGGTTTTAAAATACAAACGTCATGCCGATTCGCGATTACACTTTACCAATATCGCACCTACTTAGAATTGAGAACAAAATTTAAAAAAAATAAGAGTCTTATAACCCTTTTCATACAAACTTCACTCAGGGCTCAAATTTATTTTTGATTGAAACGACATGTGGTTTGTCAGTTAAAACCAAACTCTGTTTGTATGGGAATGGCCGCTTCAAAAACCCTTTCAATCAATCAACCAGCCCGTATTCGTCCATTGCAGGGCGCAGGCCTCCCCAAGCACGTTCTCCTTTTCTATCTGTTTTCGACCAAACTCATTCAGACACTGCTAACAATCTGCCTCAGATCGTCGCTTCAGCAATTCTTTTAAATACAATAAATTTTATTAACTTAATTTAACTTTATCGCTCTTTTTTTTTTTTTGAAGAGCTTCATCATGGTTAGTATAGAGAACAGAGACCTCGCGTCCTCGGTTGTTCGTCTTGAGTGCGTACGAAAGTATAAGTTCCAACAATAAATTTTAACTATCACCGTAACTAAATTCTCTCGAAGCTTAGCCAACTATTACAATAGTGTACAATAAGCATCTTTAACGCCGTTTAGCATTCAAGATGAAGGATTAACATTTGTCGGCCATCTACTTATGATTCGCCGCCATGTTCTGTGTTGCCATAACAACGGTTTTAGTTGGGATTAGAGAACTCGCTTCCGCTTGTTGTTGGACCACACTGAAGACAAAACTACTGTTAATCCGCCACTGATTTGTGCGGAAATGACCGCAAACCTTCACACGGCGGACAGCTAAATATTTGGTCACCTTCTGTTGAGCCGAAATAGTACCAATGTGGTTATAAAGATGGTCGGTTTAACGAACTTTGATGAAACGCATAAATAATAAAAAAAAATGCAAACAATATACGTCCCACTTTAGGGCACAGGGTGACACAGGCCTTCTCTCAGAGAGAAAGTTTGGGCTTTATCAACACGCGTGCCCACCGCGGATTGGCAATTTCAAGCGCTGTGGTATTTGTACACCTCCGGGACTTAGGTTTCCTCACGACGTTTTCCTTCTCGGTGAGCAAACATTCGCATTATTATTTTATATATACTCAAAAACAATCTTTTCATAAATGTGGTCAGACTTCTGAGGCTTTGCTATATAATAAACTTAGTTTTCGATGAAGAAAAGTTTATGGATTTTTTTTTATTTTAGTTTCACATTTTCTTAATAAAATCTAAGTACATAAGAATGATAAAAATATATCTAAGTTATATATCTAAGTAATTTTTCTGTATGCACTTTGGCCAACTGGCAGCTGTTAATAAGTAGATTAACTGAAACATTACATTGTTAGTGTACGAGACACAGGGGATTAATCTGCTAATGTCACGTTCAAGGCTTCAGGATGCGGCTGCGTCGTTATTCCAACAAGAACTTACGAAATGCGTGAAACGACTCCCCGTGACATTCATGGTTAAATAATTGCCGTAAAAGAAGTTGCATTTTACGTAAATTAATGTCATCCGGCACGATTCTATACGGTTGTTTAAATGCTCTCAAAACTAGGGTAGAAAACTATGTAGCATTTAAAAAAAACCCTAAACCTCATTCTATTTTTTCGCAATATACGTCGACTACAATATTACAGCGTGTAACAACTAGGTACATCTGAAAATAGCGAGAGAAATCTACATTTGAAACTAACATAACACATGACATAAACTCACGCCTATATCCCGGCAGGGTAGGCGTAGACCAGGGTCTGCCACTTGCCGCGATCCTGACAAAGCTCTTTCGCTTTATCAACATTCATTAGTCGTCGCACGCACGCCGGTTTCGGATACTCTTTATCTTCTCCTTTGCTAGTACATCCTCGACCAACTTCCACATCGTAATTTCAATAAATCATTACTTAACAAATTAAGTAACGATTTATTCGTTACAAAGGCAAAGAAAGTGGCAAAATAAATGCGGTATCAGACAATTCGCTCGGATGAATGTTCGCTCGAGTGAACGTAAATTTTGTCTTTGATTCATTGGTGTGGTCAAATTACGGACAAACGATTATTCATTCGTTATTTTCGTGGAATGAAGGAGTGTTCTGGTCTGGTACTATAAGTTAAGAAAACGGAAAAACTGAATCCAAATGAATGCTAATTTTCTGTTCCTCCTTGGAAGTCGGTTAATAAAGAAATAAACATATCTATTTTCTGCGTAGCGACTTGAATAACATGTTTTTTTACTACGAGCAATCCGTTGGGAGAGGAAGGTCGGTGAAGTATAGCTAACATAGGTTACATACAGCCTGGTCTAGGCTAATTAGCCAGTTTACGCGAAAGCGGTACTCAAAGTTATGCTGAAAGATTTGACTGAAGAATATTAAGGCCAACTTGCACCAATTTCTTGAATGTGGCTTAAATATGTAGAATTGAAATTCAATTAAAATAGCTATTTAAGTGAAATTAAAGAAGTAGCGCAAGGCGATCCAAGGGTCACTTGCACGGTTTCTTTAAATCTGGATTTAGTAAAATTTTGTCAGATTTTTATATGGAGAGTCGGGTTTACGATTGAAATGTACATTCTCCCTATTTCTCTCTCGGAGAGAAAACCGTGCCCAATAAGACGTTAGGCTGCTAACCCTTGTAAAACAATTGTGAAGTCGAAATTGAAGCCGGCGTCCGTGCACGCAGCGACTAATGAACGATTAATGTATCTTGTTAAATTGGATCAATAAATCTTATCTTATCTCATCTAATTTAGTTGTCAGGGTCGTGGCAAATGGCAAACCCTGGTCTCTGCCTACCTCTCCGGAACAATCGTGAGTTTATGTAAAGTAATGTGTATGTGGCTCGTAAAAAAAGATATTTGCCTGTTAAGAGCCCACTTTGTTCTATCTTGGATAAAGTTTTAGAGCCGCTGCAAAATTACCCTAAAGCTTCGGGCGCGGCGGTCACTATGGGCCTAACTAACGAAGCTGGGTCACGCAAAACTGTAGGCAACAAAATAGAGAAATTAGCTGAAAGCTAGACACCTAGAACACATACTTCGTTGGTCTAGCGGTAACACGTCTGATTACCATGCCGGAGGTCGTGGGTTCAATTCCCACGGGAGGCTGCCGTACGTTTGTACAAATGGCCTCAGCTTGGGTATGTTGCTATGTTGGAGATGTCCTTGCCTAGTTACCACACCACAGGGCCAGAACAAGTGATTGTGTTGCCTAGAAGCTGTGCTGGAAGTTATTAGCACATACAAAACTCCTGTATCGTGAAAACGTAAACGCGTTCATGTCATTGTCCATCAGGAATCAGTCTGGATTTAGTTGATTATACGGGACAACTTTGTTGAAACATTGAAGGAAATCTGGATAAAAAGACCTGCTAAAAGTTTCATCTGCCCAAAGTAATTTTAGTATAGCTAGGGGGCCCATAAATGCTTAATTACAATATAACATAGATGTAAAGTAAGTTTTTTCCTTCCTTTAGTTTGGTCAAGGTTTTGGCCTGATCAGTCAAATAGCACCTTAATAACTATTTCCCTGTTGCTCGCACAATATAGATGGCAATATGAGCGAGAAGCAAATAGTTTTGGAACTAAAACTTTCTCGGAGCGCACGGATTTGTATGGGACTTATTGCGCTGCGCGGGCGAAAAGTTGGGGAGCACATTAATTAGTGATAGTCATTTTGGGATATTTTTTATTATTCAAAACTCAGGACAGCTCAAATAAATTTAGACTCATGATGCGATTTTTTTTTTGATGCTATAAACTTTTTATGTAATAAAAATAATGACCTATGGCTCTAGATAAGACATTGAAGAGTAATTAATATGTATTGTTTGGAGATTTTAAATACCGACCATTAGAGAGTAAAATGTATTTCAAAACATCTGGTTTAGGGGTAATGTCTCAGAACACAATTTTGTGTTCTGGGGCTAATGTCGAAGAACCCAGCCTTAACTTAATTCTGGAATCGTTTACCTGACTTTTTTTGGAAGAGTCCGACCAGGATTCGCTCTTATTCGATGAGCTTAATCGTGATGAGGAAGAATAAGTAATAAGTAGAAAAAGTCATCATCATCATCATCATTCAGCCACAAGAAGTCTACTGCTGGACATAGGCCTCCACTATGGATTTCCAAAAAGACCGGTTGGAAGCGGCTTGCATCCAGCGTCTTCCTGCCACTTGGATGAGGCCATCTGTTCATCTTGTGGCTGGTTGTCCTACGCTGCGCTTACCGATATGTGGTCTCCATTCGAGAACTTTTCGGCCCCATCGGCCATCAGTTCTGCGTGCTATGTGGCCCGCCCACTGCCACTTCAACTTACTAATCCGTTCGTTGGGCTATGTCGACGACTTTCGTTCGTCTACGGATCTCATCATTTCTGTTTCGATCTCGTACAAAAAGTGAATAGTAGTAAATTCAAGTAGGTGGATCCGGAATTGAGTTAATAAGGCAAAAAGTCGTCGAGTTTTTTCCTTCTTTAACAGTGTTATAGGTTATTTTATCGAGATTTCCTTCATAACAACGAGGATCCGAGAAACTACATAAAATTGCTCTACCGTGACCCCAGCGCATTATGTTGATTCGGCAAATGTTATTTCATCTGACGTCTCGGTATTTTAATCATTTTGTTTACGATCCACCCTCCTGGCAGTGATAAGCTACTGGAATAGAAGGTTTACTTCAAGTATTTGACGGTCTACATGGTCATTTGTGAAGTCAATACATTATTGAGAGAGTGAACTTGGTCTTCATGAAGTGTCATAGTGGGCAAATGTTGGAATCCTCACGAGGCCTTCATAAACGATTGGGCATTATATTCTAGTACCTGGATGACCATGCTTTGGAATTTTTTTCGGTATTTTTTTTTTTTTTGTTAATCGTGTTTATTTGAAATTATATTTAGATACGATGAAAAAAAAGAAAAAAATAATCAGACTGAAGACAGGCTCGAACCGGGGTCTTCTGGTTTCGGGACCGCCTGATTTCGCACCTGAGCTATTACCACCTTGTAATGGCGAAATTTACCTTCGTATTCTAATGAAATTTCAGCAGTTTATCATTGCCTGAAAACATGGATGAAATGAGGTTTTCCAAAAGTAAAACCTAGCTAGATCGATTTATCGCTCCCGGAACCCTCCGCATACTAAATTTCATGAAAATCGTTGGAGCCGTTTCCGAGATTCAGATTCTATTCCAGTAGCGTATTAGATTCTCACGATGCCTCGTCATCACTACCTTACCGTATAAGTGTGGAGTCTGATTGTCTATGAAATAATTAATTTGAAACTATTAAATACTTCTTTTGTAAATTATTTACTTCTTCAGTATTGTCCTTTATCAATATAGAAGAAACCTCTAGACTCTCTTGGCTCTGTGTAACAGACATGCTTAGGTCTCATCGCGTTAGCCTTTTTGCACTGATTTTAAGAAGCCCGCCGAGGTGCCTTACCTACCCAAATTAGAGCCAGAAATAACGTGCTTTGGATGCAGGTATACCGGTCTGCTCGTTGGGGATTTAACAAGAATAACATAAGCAGCCTATATACGTCACACTGTAGGGCACAGGCCTTCTCTCAGGGAGAGGTATGTGAATAGCTCAGACACTCAGGTTTCCTCAGGATGTTTTCCTTCACCGTTAGTGGTATTGCTACTATAACTTCACAAATGTACATAACTTAAAAAACAAAGTCATAGGTACCAGCCCGCACTGGGAATCGAACCTGGGTCTCTCGCTTCCGAGCCCAATGTTCTACCCACTAGGCTACCACCGCCCATTAACGAGAATGAAACTGAGCAAATATGTGTATTCTCGGATTTTCTGGAAAGGTTGTTGGATGCTCAACAGGCTAGTTAAGATCAACATGATCATCATCAGCCTACCGCTTCCTTCTGTAGAAATAGGCCTCCTGCCTTTGACCTTTCGTGACCTCAACATATATTTCAGAACAAATTATGTAGCAATAATGGTCCAACAGTATTCATCATCAACAACTTGACCCAGTGTGACTCAGTTAACCACTCTACATCAATGAACGTACTTTCTGTCATCTATCTGTGAACCACCAAACTTTTGATATTAACTCCATTATTGGTCCGTTCAGGGGATAATGGTCCTTAAAGCACCTGAACCCCTGGCGCCAATGTCCAAATAAAATTGTAGGAATAAATGAACGATTCACACTTTAAATGGGTCAATCCATTATTGGCCCTGACGCGATCCGCTGATAAGCGATCGTTATAATTTTGTTTGTTTCTCTGCTTTTATTTCAGTTTATTTACTCATTTCGGTGGGTGTCCGAGACATTCCGATCGAACTCACCAAAGAGTGTAAAGGTATTTTGGAAGTCTTTGGACATGGCAGTACAACCTCTAAACTAAACAGTATCAAAATACATCTTTTGGTAACACCAACAATTTTCAAAAATGCGTCAAAAATGCCTGAAACTCCTAGTTTGTAGAAATGTTTATTATATGAAAACATCGAGGGAAAACCGGATTTTTTGGAACCTCAGCGTTTGAAATCGCCAGTGCGCGGTGGGTACGCGCATGCTCATACACTCCCTCCGAGAGAAATTCTGTGCCCTGCAGTGGTATGTAAGCTGCCGATGTTGAGTAGAAACCTCAGTGAAAGACATTAAAAGAAACATTTTGTACCAAACTCTATCTCAAAATATGTGTCCCGGGTCGTGCTCGTTAATAACAGTCAACGACAGATTCTAAGACGACTGAAATTATATCTGCCTCATCCATTGCCATTCCGAGATGCACCAAGCAACCTGTTCTCAGAACAGACGACACTGATTGTCGCTTAGCTGCGGCTCCACCGCGCGAGGCGTGATCGTGGGATCGGTGTGGGGAGCACCATATTCGTCAGGGTAAAGGCTCGAACCTGTGAAATCGTAACACCCATACAGAATGGAAGACCCATGCCTTGGAGCCGATAATATTTTAAAACGTTCATGCTTGAAGCATATTCATCAGGAAGCATGCTCAAAGCTATGAAATCGTAACACGATGAATGCCTTTTCGTTGGGCATATTCGGAAAAAAAGACTAGGAAATTATATATGAAGAATATGGACTCTAAATCTGCAAAGACAGAACAGCCGAATATGAACTTTGGTGCTCGAAAGGGTAGGCGGTAGCATCAACGCAATATGTGCCAACACTTTACCTATCCTTAATCTTGTTTTAAACTCAGAAGTGTAAGCGATAATGACAATACAATAGAAAGCGCGATACAATATCTTAACACAGAACACTAAAACAGATAAGGCAAAACTGACCCAAACAACACCAGACCCTAAAAGGAACAAAAAATCTGACCAAAACACCAGAGGACCTTCGAATTCCTCTGTTATCTCGACACGACGCAAGCGACGAGCTTTTCATTAGCGAGAGATACCCGACTTGGTTTCACTAAATGTTACTGATAATGACGCAGACTCGTTCCACGAATGATGAGGCCTTTTAACATTCTTTAGAGATTTTCGATTTGCCACATTTGTCGATATCACCTTTATTACTTGGCATTCCGTTTGATGAGATCATGTATGGGACATAATTTGGGCTTACACAAACAAGGGTCATAAAAATAAATAGTTTTATTCAACAAGAACAATATTTAGCATTCAGACGTTATAAACAAATCGATAGTAAATTAACAAGCGTATTTGGAATCAAAACACGGAGAGAAAATAAATTTTAACGAAACAATCAATAGAAGAAACTTTTTTGTTCTGCCGTTAACAATGGCGCTATGAAAACAGTATCAGGCGCATGACGAATCACTATATTATGCCTGAGTCCTGCCTGACACAACATCTTATGGACTTGTCCTAGTCAATGAAATACCATTGGTCATTAACACTTAACTCGGATTATAAATGTAAGATTAGATTAAAGTAGATAAAATAACAGCGCACAAATTAGAATGAGATGAAGTGGGCTGGGCAAGCATAATTGACCTAAGAATATGTCCAGGCACTATAGTATTTGAGTATTCACTTCACCTGTTTAGTTAAGGTGGGCTTGGCCACTACACGATGTATGAATCACCTGCATAAGCAGCCTATATACGTCCCACTGTAGGGCACAGGCCTTCCCTCAGAGAGAGAGAGAGTTGGGCTCAATCACCACGCGTGCCCACCGCGGATTGGCGATTTCAAGCGCTGAGCTATATGAATAGCTCCGACACTCAGGTTTCCTCACGATGTTTTCCTTCGCCGTTAGCGAGTCGTATTGCTACTATAACTTCACAAATGTACATAACTTAGAAAGCAAAGTCATAGGTACATGCCCGCACTAGGAATCGAACCTGGGTCTCCCGCTTCCGAGTCCAATGTTCTACACACTAGGCTACCACCGCTTATGAATCACCTGACATGGGTTAAATTTAAAAGGGCTAAGTAATAATGTATAGAAACTGATAGTCTTAAAGATGTCGAAATTATTACGTAGAACTGGCACATATAATATTTATAACACACATTAATACTAATAATTTCATAATCCAATAAGAAACTGCTGCAATTACGTGCTTTACAAACTGATTTAAAATATTAAAATGCCTGCGGAAGTACAGTACTTAATAGTTTTTTATAAAAGACAACAATGAGAACGTATTGCCATTTGCAGATGATGAGCAGCAACTTTCGAGTCATGACTGATACTGTGCATAAGATTTAACCGTAGGAAGATTTTTTCTTCAGTACGAATCATTTAACGCACTTTAGCGTGCAAGCAGCACATAAGCTGGTCATGAAACAAAGTATAACAAAGAAATTGCCTACGGTGACAATTCTCCGAACAGAGCAAGGAAGTGCTGATTGACTCAGGGCAGGTCTCGATGAGAATGCAGATCTACACACGCTAGTAGTAAAAGCTGCAGCAGGAGGCTTGTAACCTGAATCCTGCTTGACACTTGTCACTTGTCACGCGTGTCACGTTGGCGCGCGGACGTGACGCGGGCGCGCCGCCGCATTTGCATCGGGTTTCCGTTAAAACCGAGGAAACACACAGACCCTAGACAAGCACACGATATGGACGCGATGTTCTATTCAAAAGAGCCTTCTTTATTTAGATGACAAAGATGTCTGGAATTAAAGCCTGTGTAATGCATGAGTTCTAGGTTTGAGAATAATAAGTAAACTCTGTTAATTAAGGACAAAAGACTTTGAAAAGACTAAGTTAGGAATATTTGTCAATTTTTTCTCCAAAATTATCTAGATTTCGAAATGGATAGCTAGCTTAACTTATAACGTTCATTAAGTCAAAGTTTCTGTGTTATTTTGAATAAAAGTACTTTGATTTCATTTTATCTTTTCGCCCGTAGACAGACATTTCCCTTTATCTACAAGTGTCTATCTATCTGTGCACTATTTACCATCAGAAAGATGAACGATATTTTCAAGATAGGTACATCTTAGTTTGACTATACAACCACTCTGTGTGTGTGTGTGTGTGTGTGTGTAAAAAAAAACCTAGTCATGGAGCACCTATGTTACGGTTCCAATTGATTTTAAGTCGTGAACTACTGATTTTAATTACTAATCCAGTGTGTCATTTAGAGGAGAGTTATAATGGTTTATCATGATAATTTGATCCTGCCACTGACTCATCCTTATTGCCTCTTTGCCTGACATCGAAGCTACTTCACTACCATTTATTCAATTCATTGAATCCATTGCATCTATAAGATTGATTTAGTTTTTTACGTGACCTACTTTTCTTGTAGCGTTTTCGTCTCTAATGACACTTTGTCTATAATGTCTGTGCTGATCATATGCCCTGAAAAAGTAATATGTAATACCAAGTGACGCCAAGGCTACCGAACAGGTAAAATAATCGCTTATGTTTGATATTCAATATACGCGACGTCTTGGTCACGCAGAACTACCACATTATGATGTATATTCCATAATAAATAACATTAATGCATCAGCATTATAGTTTTTTTAAGACGCATTTAACCCATATCATGCCCGAGAATGGTCACCAAAAATTAAGATATTCAAACTTCACAAACAGGGGCGTGATAATCCTCTTATCTTACTCATCTACCTGATGGCCGTTTCAAATAAATACGCACCTAAAATGTCTACTAATAAAAGCCGATTTTAAACACCTCGACTTGTGAAATAAATAATTTAGTAAAGGATACTTTTGTGATCCTTTCCCAAGCAATTGCGTTGAAATGACTCTTCATTCCGAGTTACTAATTGTTTATGGTCGTGTCACGGTGGGATCCACCCGGGCTCTCATGTGGAGTAATATCAGCCAGATATTTACCACACACTTGGAAATCCATTATAATAACCAACACATCATCCAACTCGCACTGTGGTTCAACGCGGAAGGCACAATTCTTTTAAGTCTGTCGAATACAGACATCAGTGTTGAATTTATCAGGGAATAAAGAAAATACTACCAGGTTGCGAGATAATAGAGCCTGCAGGTTGGACAAACACTTGATAAGATTGGCGGCGCGTGCGGTGCAGCTTGTATTAATTTCCTTATTGGAGGGACAAATATTGATGTTTCTAATATAAGGGGTGCATTCATATCGTGACATTTTTTTTAGATAACTTTGTGAAGTCACTTGCTTGACAGATATCAGCTTGCTTGGCTGCAGCAAAGATGAAGCAGGTGCTTTTAAGTTTAAATAATGATTAAAATGATTTCATTATTCTTTATTCATCAAGGCTAGATAGATAGTAGGGCGGTGATATCGACAAGTGGCAAAGTGAAAAATACTTAGTATTATCATAAAAAAGCCTCAAGGCACTGGTTGGCAAAAAATATTGTCCCATTTCGACGAAGATCTGAAAATTTCTTACGAACAAAACAAACAAGGCCAGACATAACAGGACTGCACTCGGCAAATATTTAACGGTTTATAAATCAGTAGGAGATCCACAAATAGAAACACACAGAAAGTCAATTCCACGAGTTGATAACTTCGATTCCAGATGTATTATGGAATACGGCTGCGAGAACATGCAATGTTCAAATATTTAAAAGAGAAATTTGCATCAGATACGGCGCGGAGTTGTAAAAGAATAAGCGGAATTTTAAAATAAAATTTTGCTTTGCTAATCTTTATTTAAGTTGGACTTTTGAAACTATTGCTCTTTAAACACTTGACGATGCCTATGGTGACTTATTATCATTTATTAGTATCGTTTAATGACTTGCGATGCTCATACATGGTAATATACGGGTCTAACCGCGATTATTTACTAGGTAAAATTTCATTATCTTTGATTAATTTTTTTTTCTTCTAATCAATAATCGCGGTTAGACCCTTTTAATATAATATTACTATCATTTATTAATATTTAAGTACTTATTTATGTTTTAATCGAATTTGAATAACGTTAAAGAGAACATTAAACTACATAAACTTACGCCTATCCCGGTATCTCGTATAGGCAGAGACCAGGGTTCGCTACTTACCACGATCCTAACAGACTTTTTTCGCTAAAGAAAAATACCGGAAAATAAAATTGGTAGCATTGCATAGTATTTAATTTATTAATTCAAACACCTAACTCGAGTGACTCATCTGTAAGTGCGAAAATGAAATAAATAATGAAGAGATCACCACTGTCTTCTCTATATAATATTATCGTTATCGTTAACAATTTCTTCTTTTGTAACATTTCTTCTTCTTTACCATTTAATATACTCTCAGCAGTGGAAGCACTGTTCAAACCAGACGTTTACTACCTTCGCACTCCGTGCCGGCACCCCGGCGCACGTAACGAGACAAAAACGCTTCTTTGTCCACCCACCTTATTATTGAATTTACACCTCCCTGTCGGGCAACAGAGTCCGCATAGTGGCCGAGGGGTGGTCAAAAAGGCTCTGTTACGAGATAATCTCTGCAAAAATGTCGCCCCTAATAAATTGTCGCTAATTTGTTGCGGGTTCCAATGAAGTTGTGAAGGCTGTCGCAGATCTCAGGTTAGGAGATAAGAAATACTATTTAAAAAACTAAGAGGAAGCAATTTCATGATGACCATTATGATTTAGTTAAGATCTGAGGTCAAAATCTCAGGAGATAGTAGCAAAAACTCAACAAAAAGAAAACTTTACAAGCCCCATTGTCAACGATGAATCATAAAACCCCATTATTGGCCGCTGTAATAATTCTATCATACAACAGTGTATTGGCTCAATTTTACGATAGTTACACTAAGGCGTATTGTGGGGTTTCATCGAGATTTCAAGCCCATTTCACCCGAATCGGGTATCTGTTAGAGACGTGATCGACGACCGGCGGCGAGCACAAACGGACCATTGACAGGATCACCGGGCCAACCCTCGGGGCAAAAAATACAATATAAATTGTGTCCGTCAGACGCACTGGTGGGCCCACTGTTCAAAAAAAAGCTGTAGAATCTGCAACTGCTCTGGATTTGAGTAAAACATCACGTTCCATCGAAAAAAAAATTTTAATGCACAAAATCTTTTACAAACACAAAAGTCGAACGCAGAACACAATTTCATCAAATCTGAGTAGTATGAACAAACATGAATAATACACTTATCGATTTAAAATCAAATGATTGGTACGTCCAACATTCTCAAAGCTGATCTAAATTCTCGTTGGTGCTTTGGTCAAGTCTAAACTATTTGCAATAGTGCAAATATCGCTTTCCACATCACTTCAGCATCAAACTCTTGACATTTTCACAATTACCTGTTCATATTTTTATAGCTACTAATACAGGTGCTGCAATACTGACTGACGGACGCTTCCTGTCTACTTTAGCAGGGCCAGGCTAGGCTTGACATCACTTTCGACCCCGTGCAGATGTGCGCACGCTTGCTGGTGCAGCTGGCAGCAGTAAGCTCGAGTGAAGTGCTCGCCGCAGTACCGACATGGAAACAGCCTGGACCGACCGCGCGGATGCTCCGAGTTCAGGACATGGCGACAGACGCAACAATTCCTGATGGAAATAGGCTAGTTCCACATAAATGCATTTAGCTGAAGCTTGCTTGTAAGGGAGGCCTTTGCCCAGGAGTAAGGTGCAAGGGTGTTCATTTCAGTGACCGTCACGACCGAACTGACATGCATTGTTCAAAACGTGCAACTAATTAGGTTACGAGTAAGCTTTTAACCCTAGAAAGATAATCTTATTTAGATGTACGGAAAAGATAGTCATACGTCAAAATTACTCCTTAGTTTTAAATGGCTATTATTTCAAAGATTATTTACTTAATTTGATGAACTATGGTGTGTATGTATTTCTCATAGCAGTTTAAATAAAAATACAACATAATTGTATATAGGTACTATTTATTTTTATTTAAAAAAGTAACGAAAAATAATGGCTATAATTTTAAAGTAACAAAACATAGGAACTTCTCTTAAAATCACATTTTTTAGACTAATCAGTGAGACATTCGCCTCGGACCCCTTTGTGACCTTATAATATTCAGTGCTGAGATTCGTCCTCGTCTTGATGCCTTTGTAGTAGACCAGCAATGTTTATTTTTACCTCTTATGCTAGGCCATTTTACGTCATTTTGACTCCAACACCTGTTGTATTTCGAAAACGGGAACACTTACTTCGGTGCCGCGACCGCCATTCGATAGGTCCGCCCGGCGACTGAAATGTCCGTAAAGCACTGCGCCGGATTCGCGCGAATTAGAGAAAGACAGCAATATTTCGAAACACACGGAGTCATTTTGACGTAGATTATCTTTCTAGGGTTAAAAACGCATCGATGGCGTAATCCTGAATATTACGCACTAATATTAATATACGAACCCGATTGTTACAACATGAGAGCCCGAGTTACGCGATAACAACTTTACCAAAAAATTAACTTATACTCTACCAATTGGTAAAGGATCCCACTATACATTACGATTGTCATTGGTTTCCGTTTCCGATAAAATTTTTCTTTATTGTACACCAGCAAAAAATAAACATAAAATATCTACAAAGATACATAGTACAATAATATACTTGGTATTAAATTCGGAAACTAATTGGTCTAGTTAGAGACATACGTTATCATTAGCTAAATACTAAGTACTTTCAAAGTTGTCGATCGTAATCTTACCTGACAGCTCCCATGTTGTGGGACGCGATGTGGTCGCTCAGCTGTGAAGGCCTCATGAAAGCTGCTCCGCAAATGTTGCAAGAGAAGTGTGGCACTCCCCTGTTCGACGTTTGCCAGAAAAATGAGCTACAGTCCAAGTAACGTGGGATAAGCGAGTCTATTTGTGGCATATAGGACAGAATCTGCTTCACAGCATCTTTAGACACACGTATCAAGGATAAAATGCTCAAGGGATCAGTGTTGACGGCTATGCTCATAATTCTCTGTTCGGTCTGGCCTTGGCGTATCGAGTGCTTGTAGAAATCTTTGGTGGAACTTTGCAAGCAGACCTCTTCTAAGTTTTGTTCTATCAGCGGGGTCATGGATAAGGAGTCTGTAATCGTCCAGCATTCCTTCTTCGGTATTTCGTAAGATATTGGATTGGAGTTGCGGTTCTTCTCTACTTTGTTTATAGTGCTGTCGGTATCTCTAGTTACTCTATTGTTTTCTATCTCCTCTAGCAAAGATCTTATGATATCAAGCTTTGAACGACTGCTTGACGGCCCCTTACTCATTTCGTCTAATGTGAACGAGTCACCGGCTGACGCCATCACGTGGCAGACTAATTCCTCCAGGTGTGTTACTCGATGAGGTTCGCTGCGAGTCGCGACGATTTTGCTGGCAATATTATTGCTGCTCTTGTCACATGTTTGAATGTTGCGAGGCAATAGTGTTCTTGAGCATATCAGAATGCCTTTGTCGCATGTGAGCTTCTTTTGAGGTGGTCGCGTTCTTGGACAAGTCAAAGCGTCCTTGCTTAACTCGGTAAGTCCTATTGGAATCGGGGTGGTTCGCGAAGATGCCAAAACACTATTATCGTTATTAGGCGATGACGAGCAGGAACAAGTCGGATGGCTCTCGTCGTCGAACCTGGTCGGATTCATCGTCGCTCGCGATTTCATCTTAGCCATAAAATTGTTGATCGAGTGCAGTAAGGCATCCAGTTTTTCCTCGATACTGGTCAAAGAGGCTTCCTGAGATTTTATTGTGTGACTCTTTTTCTTCAACTTCTCAATGTTTTTCGACATTGTTCGCAATTCGGCTATGACGGTTGTGCTTTGACGATTAACATCATTTGTGGTCTCAGCTGAGACCACCCTATCGGTATTCGTTTCATTTTCCCTACTCTCACAGGCTTGCATTCCGAAGTCTGTGTTAGTTTGCATTGAAGTGTGGACGAGAAAGTACTTTTTTTTAGAAACCGAAGAGACATTATTGGTCTTGGGCATGTTACTGCCGAAGTCCTGTGGGGCCTCGATGCTTGCATCCCATTTAGATTCTAGGCTAGGAAGTTGGTAGTACTGCAGTAGAGGTTGCTGAGGCTGGGGAGCATATTGAGGGTACTGAGGATATTGCGGCATCGCTGGATAAGCCATTGGATAAAAACATGGCGGGTTTTGGTAGAAGCCGTAGCCGTCAAAGTTACAGGGCATTGTCAGACTCTCGAAATTTTGATAGCAAGCGCCACCGGGTGCGTCAGGGTCGAATGGTGGCGTGGTCCTCACGGACGTCGCTTCAGACCTCCGCACTGACACCCTCATATAGTTACCCTTTTCTATCACATCCGTCCCCGACATTTCATCCGTGAACTTTTTGTTAATGTAGTCCGTTCTCATCGAAGTATTATCCATGGTTTCAGATTGGTGTTTGCTCTTCAGCGATTCTATATAGTTGTTCCATTGATGTACTTGCCGCTCTTTCTGCCTCATTTTGGCAATTTTCTTCACGAGTTTCTGCAAACGGGCGTTACGCTCAACGGTTGCGTTAGTGACATCCTTACAGTGTACGTTGGGCACGGGTCGGCAGTTTGTAGTCTTCTCCGCCTGACGCGATGACTCACACCTACCTCGACACCTCACTGAGTCCGTGGGGGCACACGACGAGCCTTGAGACGAGTACTGATCGTAATTGTATTTCCCAAAGTTCCCTTGTTCCATAAACATCACCCTGTTTTCGTTCCTTATACATTTTGGATTTTTGCTCTTATACGGTTTGGTCTTTTGGAACGAAAGCTCAACTGGCTTCTTCAGAACGGTCTTCTTGTAAACGGCGCTGGTGCCAGTAGCATCGTAAATAGTCGAGGCTAACTCTTGTGACAGGTTGCAGCTACTGCTGATTTTCAGTACTTTGTTGTAAGGGCTATTTTTCTTCGATGTCCTGGCAGAGAGGCTGCCTTCAGAGTCGGTGTGCGCTTTGGCCGTTCTCGTATAGATGTCGAGAAATTTTCCATTCTCTTTACAGTGACCATTGGAGCAATATTCGAAGCCGAAGGAGTCAGCGCCCTCTATGATCTGCCGCTGGTAGTAGTGGCTGGTCGTTGGGATGCTGTAGTCATCCTCCATCATCATGTTTACTTGGTACTTGCGGCAACTTGATTCGGGCAGAGTGTTTGACTTCTCACAGCTATCGTACATTGTATAATTTCGACTACATTTAACAAGTATTTGGTTTAGTTAGATATATTTTAAACAAAAAAATATATATTGAGTATGAAGCACAGATAATTTATGTTCTACCAAAAGTTGACATTTTGATTTTTCTCAATATAATATGACAGTAGTTGACAGATATTTCTTAAAAAAATTACGAAAGAAGTATCCACTTTATTTTAAAACAAATCCGCTATTTAGGTACCTTACTTTTGCCTTCGATTTCAAATGCCCACATAAACTCAGCGTTATAATTTAAAGTTAAAAACCATTCCATTATTTTAAGGTTTTTTACAGGGACCTATTATATGACCAAATAAAACGCCTAATAAAACGCAGCTCAAACACCGCTGTGGCCCATTTAGATAACGCATCGTCACAACATAGCCTTTTTATTAATTTTCAAAGTTGTGTTTGCATAATGATTAGTTTCTTCGAGTATAGTTTATTTTTTGTGGTGCGCGCACGCCCCTGTCTTGTTCGCAGGTTGTCCTGCGATTATGGTAATCAAATTCATAGAATATTCAACGGAGACACACTTCACAAACATTTTAAAAGCTTACACCAAGCACACTGCAGCCTAGGTAATAAATATACTGTGCCCGAATCAAGGACAGAAATCTTAGAAATGTTCTGTTAAGCAAAGAGTCGTAGGCCTCCGTCCGCTACTTTTTTCTGTCCTCGACCATCCTCATCCAGCTGATGCCAGCAATCTGCGTCAGATTGTCGCAGCAGAACATAATAATATTAACGTAATATAAACAAAACCAAACAAAGCAACTAATCTTACTTTAACATACAGGTTTAAAATTAGGCTTGTTGTTTTCTTTTGTAGAGTGACAAAGAAAGTGGTTAAAATGTTTATAGTTAATAATATATAAACACCCCAAAGGCGCTGGAAGAGACCAAAATTCAAATAATTCATCCCTAAGCAACAAACTACTAACCAAACAAAAACCTCTAACGCAAGTTAATTTCCCCTCAACGACTCCCAGTTCCACTACTTCAATAGTGGCTCAATTACACACAAAAAGCTTTATTAACCAACGGTAGTACAAGCGGGATGAGGCACAAAGTCCGCCCTTGGAAGGGTCACATCTAAAGAATCGGCCCAACAACGGCCCTGAGGTACTCCGCACTTATGACTGAAGCACACCCTTGGCTCCTTCCATGACTAACACCCTAGTTTGTTCTCTGTACACTTTTACTTACACATAACTTCTCTAGCCTTTATTTCTATCAAAAGCCTCAATGAATAAGACATATTTCCCTCGATTAATATCGTCGAAAGCAAAAGGTGATTTTTTCATCCCCAAGCAGACGGTACGGTTACTCCAAGGTGAAGGTTGCTGGAGGGTTGCCCTGGCAACAAGCTCCCGCGTCGCAAATTTCCAATCAAAGGCGTATTCAGATGAGTGTAGAGCGAATTCTCAGGAATTCCTCGTTATGTATTTGATGAAATACTCAGACTGAATTGCAAATAGGTCCAAATTAGTTGGTTGAAATTACTCGAAATACAAAATTATGTTTTTACTCCATTATTGCGTACAAAGACTTCATTTCGCTTAAAACTCCAAGACCTCCACTGCTCTAGTAAGGATGTAACCTACAGATACATTTAAGTGTCCTGTAATATTTTAAATTAGGTTCTGTGACATCATTGTCGTCGCGTTCTCATCGGCATTTTTAACAACATTATAAAACTAAATGTAGCTCAATTGAATGAAAAGGGAATAAAAAACTGGTTCATTCTCGAGGGCGATGCATTGTACGGGGCTGCATAATGGCTGTCTACATTGGGACGATTGTGTCTCGACCGAGAGGTTTTTTCTCTTTTCATCCACTAAATAATACAGAAGCTATAGTTCAGATTCAAACCTTGTACTAACTGAGACCGGTTATAGCCTCAGAGGTTTGATTTTGATAGAAAGAAGAAAGTAAGACATTTATTTGGACAAATTAACACATCACTAGAAATAAAAGGCGTAACCAGTCACTCTGATTGCTGATGGTGTGAGCCCTCAGCGCTGGTTTTTAGTCACTGCTCGCGGTAATTGACGTGTATATTACAATGTGGCGCGAAACCAACGAAAATAAAACAATATGTGTGTATATATATATATATACATACATATTGTTGTTGTTGTGGTTGTTGGAGTTGTATCTATCCTAGTTGGAGAGGAACGATTCCGTGGCGGACATGTAAAGAGGGAAATAAAACAGGGAACTAATATTGAAAATTGTTAGTTAGTAAGTTAGTTTATATATTAAAAAAAAAAAAAACAAGAACAACATCTTTCTCGAACGCACAGAAAAAAAAGACTAGTTATAAGGAATTAGAATAAGAAAATAGAGTGTGTAGTACAATAACACCTGTACGAATTAAGACATGTATGTTATAGCTGTCAGTGGAGTAAGAAGGAGGCACATGGGAAAATTATAAAAAGAACACATAAAAAAGGCATGGACCTAGAGTCCATGGAAAACAGAAGTATTTTATAAAAAAAAATGCCATCACAACCCATTACATTTCTTGACGTTCTCTACGTGGATTGATGTCCAAGTTAATTTTTTAAAGGTCGTGACAGACGACGACTATAAATAACGCGATACTCGATGTTCTATACTAAATCTGACCGCAGCAGTCGTCTGTGGACGCGGGTTGCATGTTGGATATTGTGTGGAAAAAGTATCGCATATTAATATATTATGCGACGTCGTCTGTTACGGCCCTAAATCTAAGGTTATAATGAAATCAATGGCAATAAAAGCTCTGTTATCAAAACAAAAGCAAAAAGATCTTTTATTTATTTATTATACAATAGAAATCTCTTTCACATGTTGCATCTACTCACGTGGACTCGAAAAACTAGCCAAAATTGTTGAAATCACAAGCGAACACGGGCAACAACATTCGCGGAACCAAGAAAATAAATTTTAAATAAGTTTGAAAATCAATTACGTCTTCATGAATGTGTTAAACCTAAAACCCAAGGTTATCAACATCCAACTGTTGCCAATACGTAAAAAACTAATAATTCCATTTCACTTTCAAATAAAAATTGTGTGAGCTACGTTAGTGTTTTTTAAATAATTTTCGTTTATGAGTAACAAAATATTAACGTCTTTTATGCAATAGTTTCTGGTCACACGAGTCTGTTTTTTTTTACAGTAAAACAAAAATCTACAGAGCCGGGGCCTTATTACGCGCACCAAATCCTGAGCGATTCCAATCGTCTAACTGTCAAATTCCATACTAATTTGACAGTTACACGATTGGAATCGCTCAGGATTTAGTGTGCGTAATATAGGGGCAGAACGATATATTTTATGATGGTAACATCCCACTTTTTTTTTGCATCGAATTAAAAAACAGACTTAAGTATGAGACAGAACAAGTGATTTTGTTTTGTGTATGAATGTTGTTATTATAAGTGTAGAGGTTAAGCCATTCTTTCAACTCATTTAGTTTGTCTTTGATCGGTCTCATTATGCAGAGGTAAGCACAATACGTGCGTAGAGGTTTCGGGTAGGTACCGTCGGTTTAGTGTCCCACAGAACTGCTTGATTGGGGCCTTTGATGCTGTTAAAGATTATGACTCTGTTAGCCGTAGAATGTGTCTACTGTTACTAAGTATGTAAAGGTGGTAGAAGCGGTGGTAGCCCAGTGGGTAGATCAATGGACTCGGAAGCGAGAGACCGAAGATCGACTCCCAGTGCGGGCATATACCTTATTGACTTTGATTATTATGACCAAGTTTTTCGTTATACTTTGTTTATTTTCAAAGTTACGTACATTTTTGTCGTAGTAATACCACACGCTAACGGTGAAGGAAAACATCGTGAAGAAACCCGCGGCTTGGTTGGCTCCTCACGTATTGACTTGCCTTGCCTATGGGCTAGGCCGACTAAGCTGTCAGGATGGTATAGGTGCTGGGCAAGCCTACTTCTTCTTAAAAAAGTCTCCCAGACATTGCAGCGTTCGAAGTGCCCTTTCACCCATCTAGTGTGAGTGAAGGTGCCACTGGACGCTGCATAAATCATTTCATACGTCGATGCAAAGAGGTAGTAAAAATGGACAGTGCTAACTCGACATAGATTTTTTTAAATGAAATAATAAAATTTAAGTGAGCTGGGATATACTGAAAATCAGCGCTGTGCTGCATTTGTGGAGTTTGTCACCCTTTTTCGTTAAATATTTCCATTTTAGCCATATTATATAACTATTGATAGTTGATAAATTGTAATAATCATTTTCAATTTCATATGTTTTTATCCAGCTCATGCTCTATCTGAAATTATGCCCAAAATGTAAATCTTTTCAGCTGTTTGTGTCACGCAACCATGTAATGTAAACATTGTATATCAGTAGCTGGTAAATGATAATAATCATGTTCAATTTCATGTCTTCATCCAGGATCTGAAATTATGCCTAAATTATCCTTTCAGCTGTTAGTGCGTGATTGCATGACAAATAATTTATATATTTGCTTTTCTTCAAATAAGTATTCAAATATCCAAAATACAAATTCACCGTGCCCTTCATTCAACTTGCATACATACAATACTGTAATTATAACAAGCAATCATAATAGCTTTTTCCTCAATCTGAGCATGCATAAAATCATATTTAGTTTAAGAAGCCTAAACAACCAATTTTAGTCTAGTTACCCACTTTTTCCCAAAAATCTTCCACAAATTAGCCAATCGTCAAGCAAATATATCATATCCCAACCCAAAAATACCAATCCGTACACACACGTCTTTGAGTGTTTTTTCTAACTCTATGTGAGGAATTCGAAGCTGAGGAGATTAGGTCCGTTGTCATGGCAACCTTTGTGGCGCTCCATTGAATAGACAGTGGCCATTGAGCCAATCATGTCTACAATAATAACGTCGATGGCTGAATGCGCGGCAAATATTTGTGATTCCAATGTTTGTCGGGAGTTCGGGACTTGTTTTTCATCTGATGGCGAATGTATACCGTCGCCGTGGCTAAATTTTCGATTGCTAGTTTTGCTGATGTAATTACAAAACAAAATACAAAATTTCTTTATTTCATGAACATGATTCCGTGTGTCACTCCATTTCCTTCCGTGGATGTCGTAGAAGGCGACTAAGGAAATCAATTACCGGGAGACGGGCAGCAGCGTCTTCCTGAGATTCCAACCGCATACTGCGATCGCCAACCCGCCTGTCAAGCGTGGCGATTCTGGCAAAACCTTTCATGGTTAGGAAAACTATGAGGGAGGTCTATGTCCTGCTGTGGGCGTCAAATGGCTGATAATAATGAAAAATTACCTCTTTCCTACAGTGTAAGTTTATTTTTAGTTTTTTTTTGTGGATAGTGGCTCAGCTCTGCCAAGATCACTTCGTCGACTTGGTTGCGTAATGCTGAGCCTCGACCCTTTGTCTTAATATGTCCGTAAATATTTTCTATTTTGTTGATTAACATAAATGTTGATTTGTCTGTTACCTTTATTATATAGCCTCAAAGATTGTGCGGATAATTGTTTCGACGCAAAGACTGTTCTCGTTTTATTTGTTTTCACAACGGTATAAGAATTACGTTCACTGGTAATTCCACCCTTAAGGCTCTTTTACGTCAGAGCAACATCATGCTACAGTGCGGCATGCTACAAATTGTGGCATCCGGCTCCTTGTTGCAAGCATGCGGCAGTCTATTTTACAAGCTGCGACGGTCGGTCTGCCACATGAAGCGAGGTGTTGCCATGCCGCACGATTCTTGCCACAATGTGCGACACTTTTAATTATTGGAGCATGCGGCCTTGTGGCATGCCGCAATTCCGCACAGTGTTGCCCGTGCGCAAATGGGCCTTTAAAAGACTGGGTCTTACGATAAAATGTCTATACACCACGCTAGCCTACATTACCACACTTACTCCCAGTTTCTCGTACAATAACAATACGTTATTTAACTGGTAACTGTGGTCATTAACAACTGTGTGTCACTAAGCCAAAGTCCATACAAAAAATAACAACTGACAACCGTCAACACACTGTTGACAGACTACCTCGTTGGTCAAGCGGTAACACGTCTGATTACCATTGGGGTGTATTACCGTGTTTGTCATGTCGTTGCCTGGTTATCATAGCACAGGGTATCCTAGTTTGGGACCAGGCTCATAGTTGGGCCATCGCACGTAGCAAGCGAGTGTGAAGATATGTTTCCTCCACCAAGAATACCTTAAAAGTGATCCAGCTTGCGCTTCTCACCTTCCCAACTAATCGATGCACCCCGCCATACTTTGTCGCAGTGATGCCAACCTAACGACCGGTTACTTTTTAATAGTGACAACGACACTTCCGTTTTTAAAGATATCATGACACTATTTTATTGAATACTTTTAATATCGTGATATCAATGCAAACTAATGCCAGAATGACCAAATGTAACTCTGTTTTCATTAAAATTGTTCAAAATCATGACACGAGGAGGTATGTGAACACACGTCAGGCACTCAGGTTTCCTCCACAGTTGTTTCTACAAATTCGCAAAAGTACACAACTTAAAATACGATGTCATTGGAACATTCCGGGATTCGAATCTAGAACTTCTTAGATGAGAGTCAAGTGTTCCATCAATGCGCCACCACCGCTGTATTATACTAGTCTAAGCACTCTTTGGCTCGGTATTGCTCGGATGCATGCCTTTCCCCATAATAAACTTTAACTGTTCTCTGTACATATGGATTTGTATACTACATCGAAACTTTACTGATTAAATACAAAGGGATGAAAACACGAATGAAACCTATCTTTTCATAAAATTCCAATTGGGTCAATCGACTTTGCAATGTAATTGAAATGTCAACCATGAATGATTGTACTCGTAGTTACATGAAACAGGCCCCTGCTACAGTCGACGGCACAACAACCTTACGTACGCACTCCTCTACTCCTCGTGTTTTTTAATGAAACACTTACTACTCACCTTCATGGCCATGAAGGTCAGTGATCACACAAATAATCCGTTTTTAGGGTAAGACTCCGCTGTCCGTCCGTCCGTCCGAGCGTCTGTCACCAGACGGATAGTTAGACAGTTGACAATTAGAACACTCGTGAACCGTGATAGTTACACAATTGAAATTTTCACATATGATGTATTTCTGTTGCCGCTATAATAACAAATACTAAAAACAGAATAAAATTAATATTTAAGTGTGGCTCCCATACAACAAACGTAATTTGTTTGCCGTTTTTTGCTCGATATTAATAACGGCAACAGTCTACCTGTTTGAAATAAAATTTCTTGAAATATTCAAATATTGTATTATACATATTGTAAATATTCTACGGAACCCTTCGTGCGCGAGTCTGACTCGCACTTGGCCGATTTTTTTATGCGCAAAACAATCAAAGCTTATAATCTTTCCAGTCTTTCCACAAATTATGTCATCGCATCTAACACTGGTACCCATGTAAACTGCACTTGATTTTTGGATTGAAAAAATAAACATATTTGTATTTAATTAATGTTCATCGTATGTACGCATTTTGTTTTGTTCTATGTTTTTTGAAGTTTGCGCAAAACATTGATTTAAATTTGCGACAAAAGTGGGTTGTTTTGTGTTTTTTTAGTTTTCAATAAATAATTTTTCCTTCACGTAAATTTGTTAAAAAAACCCTGCACCGGCGACACGACACCGCAATATCTACATCAACTTCTTTGTCGCTCTATCGACTTATGCCATTTTGTTTTGTTTTCCTACAGTCAAGTTGGGTAACATTGAATTTCCTTGCAACTTTGAATAAATATTGTCTTTGAAAAATTGCACACATAAAAACTTCTAAGGTAATAGAAAGACTAACGGTAAAAACTGGCACTTGGCCAATTTTTCAAAGACGTAAACCAAAATGGAGCGGCGCGGTTGAGCGATAAAAAACGTTTGTCACTGTGTCGTGCCGCGGGGGTTGGTTGGTTCAGATAAGATAGTCATGTCGTTGTTCTCACGCTAAAACGGTTACTTGGTCAAACAATTAGTGACCATTTTTTCGGTGATAACGTCTTTTAAAGCTACAAAAATCCTAAGAGGTAAATCAATGTGTTTTCTTTTTTTCTCATCGAAACGCTCACTGGAGCAGGGAAGCGGGGCAGGCCGCCAAAGCTGGATGCCATAAATTCCTCGGCCCAAAAATAAATCGTGGAAATAAAAAATCTTAGTACACGCAGATCCTAAATGAGTGCCGGTATAGAAGCACCAAAATATTGAAATTAATAAATATTATTTATCACACTTATAAATTTTAAAACATATACATAATATATCAAAATGTGTTATGTTATGTGACAAAAAGGATAGGGCTGAGCTTGGTGCTGTGAGTGCATGCATCATCACAGCGCTGATTTTCAGCCCGTCCCTTTTCCCATAGGCTAAATCATAAATTTTCATAATAATAATTTCAGGTATGTTAGTAAATGACATGTTTTTTTATGTAGCTTATATACGTCCTACTGCAGGACCTGTACCTTCTCTAAGAGAAAGAGTATGGGCTTAGTAACCACGCGTGCCCACCATGCCCAATTGCCCATCAACCAAAAAAATCGCGACATCTCGGTATTCCGTAAAAAAACAAATAGGTACATGTAATATATTTTTTACGTATACACAAATTAGGAGTAATTTTAGTTTTGTTTCTTTTAAGAGTTCTTGTATCGAGCCATATTATCACCAGAAACTGATAGCTCGTAGGATCTCAGTTGATGACGTACTTCCGTGCATGATGTTCTTCCGGTTTAGTAGACTCTGGTTCTTTTTTTCGCTTTCAAAATTAATTTATGCAGCCTAAATCTAAATATAAACCCCAGGCTCTCAAAATTACCTATATCTGTCAAAACAACAGTAGTTATTTTTTTAGGACAATGTCCATTGGGTCTGTTCCTGTGTTGAGTTTTATTCTGTAGGTGGGCGTAGAGGTAACTCGTTCACATTTCAATAGGGTTTTCAGTGTTCCGTAGACGACAAGGAACCCTTATAGTTTTGCCATGTCCGTCCGTCTGTCTGTCCACGGCCTAACTCGGAGACAATTAGAACTAGAAGCTGAATTGGCATAGGTGTACATATTAATCACGCCGACAAAGCGGTAGAATAAAATCCTGCACCTAAATTAGATATGCATTTTTTCTCGTGGGCGTAGGAAGACTGTCTAAACGTTTAATTCTAGAAACGTGAAGAAATTCAGTATAGTATATAATGAACTTAAAAGGAAAACTATCACGGCTAAGTAGGCCTCACAAGTTAACGAGTAATAGGCGACCAACTTATGAATAGAAAACTTTGTACAATATCCATTGAAAATTACTTTGATGAGGTTATTACTTCCGTGAAGCAGATAAAACCCCCTCTTTCCACGGAACCCTACACTGCGCGAGACCCGACACGCACTTGGCCGGTTTTTATTAATGATTCCTTAGCGCGCCGCCCCGCCCAGCCGGGATTGGTAAACCACCCTGGTTAAGGCCCTTTCTAACTAAGCTTTGGTTAAAAACTTGTGCCGAGGGTATCTAAATGTTTCTAATGAAGGTCTCCTGACTGCCCTTTTGGGCTAGCGGTTAACGCGCCTGACTACTGAAACGGAGGGCGTGGGTTCGATTCCCACTGTAGGCCACTGTGCTCGATTTGTACAAATGGCCTCAGTTTGGGTGTATTTCCTTGATTGTGATGAGATCGGAACAGTGCCACAGGCAGGGAGCAGACTCACAGCCACAAAGCATATTATGCAAAAAATTTAAGCCTTGCTTTGGTTAAGTTATGCTGGACATATTTAGTTTAGTTATTTTCTTAAGTAGATAGATAGATAGAGAACACTTTATTGCACAACCAGGTGAAATAAGCATTATATTTTTTATATTATCTAGTCTATTTAAGAAAGCCTTCTATAATTTCTTCTTGAATATGTTTTTACTTTCACAACCCTATGAAAATCAGTCGTAATCAGGGCACGCCCTATATTGTGCCCTCCCCTTAAGCCTAAGCCTCGCGAAAACCCACTGGAATGTTAATTGTGTTCGGGCCCTTATGAACGCAGCGCGATGGAATGTGTAACTAACTCCAGCCATCGTTTGCTACCGAATTGTCGACCAAATCCAGCTTAATAATAATACATAATAATGATGCAGCCTATCTTACTGTAGGGCACAGGCCTTGTCTCAGAGAGAATGTATGGGCTTTATCACCACGCGTGCCCACCGCGGATTGGCAATTTCAAGCGCTGAGGTACCTCTGTGAAAAACTCAGTACAGGTTAGGGAACAAATATTCGCATCTCATTGGTCAATGCACGCGGCTAGAGATAAGCGAAACAATAAGCGAAGACGGTCCGCTTCATAGGTTTACATGCTGGCAGTTTGAATGCAGTGGCTATTGAATTATTGAGCGTCACGCGCATTAACCAATGGGCGCACATGGACGATTTTCTTGGGCAGCTCGTTTCGTGGAATGGAGTATAGGACGGTTCCATTCCTAAGCCATGTCAAGTGGAACGCGCACTTTCTGTTACTGGTAAAAAGTGACAAGCTGCTTAAAATATAATCCTACTAACATAATCCCGGTCAATCGCCTGAATAGATAGTAACATAATTTTTATCTAAACCTCAAGTGACTGAAGCCGCGGGCACGCCACACAAAAATGTATTAAAGTTGTCTGAATTTGTTAGAGCCATAGTAGAACTGTTCAGACCAACCAACCGTGGTTGGTCAAAATAGATCTCGACAAATTCTTGCCGGTGGTGTGGTCACAGGTGGCATAAGCAGCCTATATACGTCCCACTGTAGGGCACAGGCCTTCTCTCAAGGAGAGAGTATGGGCTTAATCACCACGCGGGCCCACACGTATTATCTGAACATTATCTTCGCATGCTTTTCTAATTTTTGCAATTCCGTGTGGCGCCGGATTAAGAATAGCGTTACTCCATTTCGTAGAAGGCGACTAAGGAAATCTATTACCAGGAGACGGGCAGCAGCGTCTTCCTGAGATTCCAACCGCATAATGCGATCGCCAACCAGCCTGCTAAGCGTGGCGATTACGGCAAAACCCCTCATGGTTATGAAAACCACGAAGGAGGCCTATGTCCTGCAGTGGGCGTCAAATGGCTGATGATGATGATGATTCAATGCTTGTTTCTCCTATGTTTTTGTGTTATGTGGTAATTAAATAAAAAATATACTTTTAATATGTAATTCTAGGTTTACCAAAGCTTACAGTAAGCGCCAAAAACGCAATGCATACAAAAAACCCAGTAAACAATCAAAATAGGGAATCAATTAGTCACCTCAGCCAGGTCAGACGCCGCGCACAAAAAAGTCCGGCACTATAAAAACCCGATAGAAATCTCGAGTTTTAATTATCGTTTACCGGACTATTGTCTCAGGCGCGGGCAAGGGATAAAAACCGTCGAGGATGGATAAAGTTGTCTCGGCGAGAGAGGTGAGCTATCTATCGCTAGACGGGAGACGTAAAAAATATATATAGGTAGTATGAAAATGTTTATTTCATCAACTTAAGGGACATCTGATTCTGTCTCAACAGTATTTGGAGCCTCCATTTAAGTGCTTGCGTGTGTGCGTGCGTGCGTGTGTGCGTGTATGGGTGTGTGTGTGTGTGCCTTTTTTATCGTTTGTACCATTGATTAGATTGTTTCATAACTTTTTGTCTTAAGCCAACTCGTCAGGGTCTTCTTGCAGTGACAGTATGTATGTAAACTGTAACGATTCTTGTTGACAGCATAGAAATATAATTCAAATGAAAATCTTTTTATTCCAAGTAGCACAGAAGCTACGATCTAATAAACGTGACAAACAAGGGGTTACATTTGACGTAAAATTTTAAACGGTAGATCGTTTTGGCCAAACAAAGTACGAAAAATACAACTTTTTCTTTTAAGTAAATTATTGTAGGAGTTGTTCTAAAACCTACAAATACATGGAGAGTTCAACGCAAGATCAAAGTAAACTTCAATCATAGTCAGCATTCTGTAATAATATTTATTATTATTTTAATGCTTTATTGTACGTTTACAATAACTCTTCGACTTGACTTATTTCGATGAAAAACAGGCGTGAGTGTGAAATTAAAATATAAAAATCAATATGGACTCGTGTGTAGAGCTAAGAGGGAGGTATTTGCCCAGCACTCTTAAAAAATTATAAATAAATAAAATATACATACGACTTGTTCCGAAGTAAAAAATTGAAATACATTGAAACGTGATAATGCGTCACTCGTTCAGTAATTGTATCTGACAGTTATCTATTTATCCAGGTGTAAGTTTTATTTACTGAATAAGTTTAAAATCGTCTAACCGACATTTTCTTGACTGACATTACTGTCAATCAGCTGTTTATCCCTGAATACGTATTTATCTATTTACTCACTTATCCAGTGTCTTGGCGCAAGTCACCCTGAGAGTTCGAGCCGGAACGCAGTTCGTTACGTTCTCAGCGCCCCGTCCACACGCTCGGTCCAGGGTTCAGTTTTTTCCCTGCTACGTTTGATTTCATGGCGCAGGATTCCCACACGAGGACCCCCGGACTCGAGCTGCTTTTTACGGCCCTTAGAGCTCATTTACATCGGCTAAGGCGCTAAGGCAATCCAATCGGACATTGGTTGCAGTACACACGGAATAAATTGATCAATGGTCTGAGATGTGAAATCAAAGCATTCATTAGAAGCTAAGATGATTGGCATAGCCTCAACGATTCAATGATTGCCGAAGAACCGATAACAACTGCCAATTCGTGTGTGTGGAAAATGAAGCAGCAGTGGGCTGGTCACATATGCCGAGGAACCGATGGTCGATGGGGTGCAAAGGTTCTCGAGTTGAGACCACGAACTAGCAAACGCAGCGTGGGACGGACCAGCTCGGGGGAGGCCTATGCCCAGCAGTAGATGAGTAGGTACGGGCTGAATGATTGATTTTAGTGCACGGACCTGGTTATTTTATTTTGCTTCAAATATTTCAGTGCGAGCAGCTGGTTATTTTACTGTCTCGTGTGAATGGGACATCGGTGGAGCAACTCTATTTTTCTGTTTATGTTTACGTTTTATTTCTTGATGTTGATGTGACGCATCTATTTGTGTCAGGCAAGAGATACTATTAGACAATAGAAACACGTTGGCCTGACTTTTATTCGGAACATTTCTTTAGTGTAACAAAATTTTCGCTCAAACATTTTGACATTTTCAGTGATTATAAAAAAATTCTAGAAGTTTTCTTCACGGCGGCTACTTTCTCTGTCAAAGGTTGTCTGGAAGATATTAAGTTATACATATATTTATATTTGTTCACATGTTCACCCCATATTTTTGAATCGGCGCTTGAAATTGCCAATCCGCGGTGGGCAAGCGTGTTAATTAAGCCTGTACTCTCTTTCTTTCTGTAGCGTAAAGAAGACTGTTCATTCTATTAAACAAATGGTTTTAGGCATTATCTATCAAACAGCGCCACCACAAAGCAGGCAAACCGTAAAAATTCATGATCCTTTGCAAACAAAAAATGTTTAAAGTCGTAGAACAAAAGTTGTTGTAAATGCAAATTTTTGACTGAATCACTTTTTTGCTGATAATTATGTGGTCTCCATTCGAGAACTTTTCGGTCCCATCGGCAAGCGCAGCGTAGGACGACCAGCCACAAGATGGACAGATGACTTCATCCAAGTGGCAGGAAGACGCTGGTTGCAAGCCGCTTCCAACCGGTCTTTTTGAAATCCATGGAATAGTGGACTTCATCTGGCTGAATGATGATGATGATGACTTTTTTGCTGATCAACTATTTATTTTGGTCACCATTTTATTAGTTCCCAATGAACGTTCTAGTTTTAAGATGACTTCGGAGTTATTTGTTGATGTTTGTGTTGTCCGCCCCGCGACTAAACCGACTATAAAGTCAATGTTTGTTGTTTACACACTCTGTGCTCATGAGAGGATGGCTAGACACACAATATTCTACTTCACGCACGTTTTTAGATAGAGTCAATTTCTAGGTCAGCTAACGAAATTGACCACTCTGGTCTATTGCTAATTTAAATTCTAATCTCTTGATTTCAATTCTACTCAATTTATTTCTACTCTCTCTTCTGACTGCCGCGTTGGTCTAGCGGCATCGCGTCTGATTACCATGCCGGAGGTCATGGGCTCGATTCCCCCTGGGGGTCTGGGTGTGTTTCCACGTTTGTGATGTTCTTGCCTGGTTACCATAGCACAGGGTATCTTAGTTTGGGACTATAACAAGTGATTAGGTTGTGTGGAAGTTATTTATTTATTTGTTCACTTATTCCCGAGAAGGACCAACTTATTCCGTATTTGCTTAGTCATGGAGCGGAATTTCAATGGTCTGGTGAAACTTAGTTGGATTATATTTTACTCATCAATATAAAAGCTTTTGTTATGTGACCAACGCTGAAATCGAAAAATCTATCAGCAGGTATAAATTTTTGTATTATATGTACCTATCCTAGCCTTGCTCTCCAATAATGTATATAGTATTTTTAGGTTTAGCTTATGTACTCTTCTATTATGTATCATCATCATAACCAGCCATTTGCGCCCACTGCAGGACATAGGCCTTCCTTATGGTTTTCGTAACCATGAGGTGGTATTGCTATAATCGCCACGCTTAGCAGGCGGGTTGGCGATCGCAGTATGGGGTTGGAATCTCAGGAAGACGGTGCTGCCCGTCTCCTGGTAATTTATTTCCTTAGTCGCCTTCTATCATCGACATCCGCGGAAGGAAATGGAGTGACACTATTCTTAATCCAGCGTCACACGGGCTATTATGTATAGCATTATATATTATTGCATTTCTACTATTTCCACCTCTTTTTTTTGCACCCCTACCAATCTTTCTTCCACCTCCTGCGGTTGACTGATAGAAAATGCTCATGGCATTAATTTCGCCGTATTGTACATTAGGTTAAGTGCAATAAAAGTATTAAATAATAATGATAATAAACCAATGAGGTATTTATTACGTTTGAGGAGACAATGCAAACAACTTATGTGGTGTAATTTTTTTTTCAATATTTTGCAGAACTTACCTATGGTAACAGGGTGTACTGGAATTAATTCAAATAGTTTCAAGATTCCGAATAAAGTTGTTTATTATTTAAATTACATGTATCGTCACAGGAAGCGCTCATCAAAGACAAAAAAATCGCTTATCGAATATTTTTTATATAACTTACTTGCAGCCATTTGGCTGCAACTTTTTTCGATGTTTCCTCTACTAGAACTCTCTAAGTGCTTTGTACCTTGTGTGTAAAATGGCTGATATTTTATTCGCAATTACAGAGTTGGTCGTATAATAAAAGTTGTAGAGTAGAGAACACCTCATTGTACACAAAAAAGACGCAGTTATTTGTATTGATGACCAAGTTTAAGACCTAGAACTCTCCTCTAAGTTTAACCGAGTCTTTCTACAGCATTTTGTGGTAACTTGAAAGCCAAGAAAGTCTATCTGCGGAAAGCACTAAACTTGAAGGATCAATAGAGATCCCGATGATTTCCAATAAAGATCAAACCAGTACCTAAATAGAATCTAAAGTCAAAAAGTAACATTAATTTTATTATTGTGTAGAGATCAAAAAGATTCTTGGCAAAAGACACGTCCAAAGCAAGTCAGTCTATTACTATCAATACAACGCCGGACAATCATCCAACATCACAATTATTGTCCAATTCACCTAAAGACGTTAATGTACAGTTTATACGAAGCCAGTACGCTGGCGCCATTTCTACAGACAAGCCACCGCTGGCTAGGCACGTGTTATTTAGATGAATCCAGTTAGTCTGCCTCTTATCGCAGAAATTATAAACAAACACAAACGCATAAGGCTTTTTAAGCGCACATTTTTCACGCCAAGCCAGCGCTGGCGAAAATATAGCGCCCATCTATTTTTCAAGCCAGTGACCTCCGCCCGCTAACGCCCCCCGCGTCAGCCGTTTGCATGCGTTTGTTTGCCATGTGCGTTTGTTTTTGTTTAGAATTTCTGCAACAAGATACAGACTGATTGGTTTCATCTAAATAACACGAGTCAAGCCAGCGGTGGCTTGTCTGTAGAACTGGCGCCAGCGCACTGGCTTCGTATAAACCATACTTTAGTTTTGCTAGCACTTTCTCAGAAACACGACCAATACGTGACAAACGTCCGATTCGGCTGATCACAAAGCGTCTCGCTCTACGTTTCCAACTGACCGACCATCCATTACTCGTCAACTACTCAATCCTAAAACCCATGCCGGTTACGAACTGGCAATAGACTTAAGCACTGTTCGTAAAGTCACCCAATACCGACAAAGAGGTCGGTAAACAGGCAGGCGGCGGGAGGTATCACGGCCGAAAAGAAAAACAAAAAAAGGAAAAAGAAAAATTTAAAAGAAGAACAAGTGTCAGGCACGCACAGCAAGTGTCTCCGAGTCGTGAGCCTGCCTGTGGGAACCGAGATGAGGGAATTCACGTTCCGTCGGGTAGGTAGATGATGGGATTAGATTTATAAACTATTATTGCCAATATTGAATATGACGCAAAACCTGACAAACATTTCTTCGGTGTCGATAATGAAATCATTTTCTAAAGTTTAAAATTCTCAATTTGTTTTTATGATTTTTCATACACTCTTTTAATTTGACCCGGCCAATTCGTATGAAACATTTTTACATACGGCAAATTTTTTTTAGGTAGGTACTGGAAGTGGTTCAATGACAAGTTTCGATGCTGAAGAAAAGAACTGTTGAGTCGTTTTGATGACCTGTATTTTATTTGGCATAACTAAACAGTCATAGGTTTGCAGCGTAAAAAATCACCAGACTGGGCCCAAGGTTTCGTCCGAATGGGTTTCTACAATGCGTAGCCGCAATGCTATGCTATGCTACTAAATAAATACTTCTACATCATCTACTCAATCACCTTTGTAGCTAATTTCATTGCCCTAGTCACAGCTATTGAAACATAAGTAAACTAAATAATAAATAGTGATAACACCGCCTATTGTATACGGCAAAACTTATGGCCAGTTTCTGAATTGAGAAATTCGCTAAATAAATGGTTAACTGTAGTGCTGTCTCTTCGAATTTCTCTGAAAAGAGTGTGACAGAACGTTACTTAGGTATTTACTTAGTGGAATTGTTAATTCAGAAACCGGCACTTAGACATGTAAGCTTATTAATGTATTTCGTTTTCTAGTGTGTACAATCAAGTGTTCTAATCTAATCTAAATAAATTATTTCCAGATTATTCGTGCATAAATTCTAATTAAGTTACATCGCCAGTGTATTTATTGGGACCTCTTCTTGTTAACTGTTACCTACTTAGTCATCGGTTTTTACGCCAAACATAATTTACCCCAAAACTAGTCACGGACAGGACCACACCATAGAGAAAACGAGAACAATGATCACGTTTTAAGAACTCAATCATCACGCAATCGCTAACTTGTTTAAGAAAAAAACTGTAACAAACGCGCTGAATCAAACAGATAATTTTCGGCCGCACCCCCAGGTGATTATCGAGTCACATGTTGTGATTTCCGAACGCACCCAAAAGATGCCGCCCTCAAAAAAAACAAATATTCACTTGTTTATTTTAAGAAAATTATGTTTTTCGGCTCAACGCAAACAATTCGGCAAGTTAATTACAGAGCGGAGTGAATCATTGCGCTGTAACTGTAACGCAAATATTATTGCCGCGGAGGCAGTTTCCTAATGATGGTGTGGCGATGGCGGGACCACCTACGTCGGCGTAATTTTTATGGTCAGTTTTTACTGTCAATTTGTAAAATGGATCTAGCTTAATGCGTGGTTTACGACATGACAGAGTGCCGACAACAGGACTGTCGGGAAAATAAACCTGATAACAAGGTGGAGCGATTCTCATTTGGATCACTGTATGATAATGGCGATTGTGATTGTTTATTCTGAAGCTTAATGAGGCTTCGTTAGAGCTACTATTAAGAAATAATATGTTCGTATGTTTCATATATTGTTTTTGCAAAATTGTCATAGGTACATATATATCTTTCAATCATGTGAGTTGTGATTTTAGGACCCACGACCGAGAACCTTAGGTTTTTAGCCTTAAGTTTTCGGTCGTAGATTATAAAAATCACAATGTTGAATGAGAGGTTTGTTAGGCACCTTATACAAAAACGTTCAGTATAAGATAATTACGATTTTCGTCATCGGTGGCATCAGTGAACCTTATCGAAATCAAATTATCAAATTATTTCGTCATAAACAGTATCGAAACCACAAATTGTACCTGGCATTGAATTTTAAAATTCGATGTAGGTATCTGGTACTAGTATGTAATATCTAGAATTGAATTTTTTAATTCAAGGTACCTAGTAAGTACCATTAAATTTTAAAAATAAATGTACCATTTAAATTTAAAATTCAATGTACCTAGTAATCACCATTGAACTTTAAAATTCAGGGACCTAGTAAGTACCATTGAATTTTAAATTCAATCTAATTACTTAGTTGAGATACAGTAGGTAAATAACTAAAGATCCATTGTTATTAGTTAGTGTTCGTGTCCCACTGCTGGGCAAATGCCTTCCTGATGATCTCATCCTCCTCCTTCAGTGCCATCCTCTGCCATCCAGGCAGAAAGGTTGACAGATCATCCTTTGTTGTAATTTTAAAAACTGTAATCCATTATGACCGTAGATCGCGAACATGAATCTCTTTCTATTGTAAACTGAAAGTTGACTGTCAGTGATTTTCGAAGTTACTCAACTCTAATTATTTCTTCAGGTACCAGGTGGAAAGAACTATAAACGGTCGTTCTCTGACAATCTCAAAAAATACGTATTATGAATAAGATTAACATGGCGATAAGACCGCCATTTGATAGCCTAGTCGGTAGAAACCGGTGGTAGCCTAGTGGGTAGTACATCGGACTCGGAAGCGAGAGACCTATGTTCGATTCCTAGTGCGGGCATGTACCTATGACTTTGTTTTCTAAGTTATGTACATTTGTAAAGTTAAAGTAGCAATACCACTCGCTGACTGTGAAGGAAAACGTCGTGAGGAAACCTGGGTGTCTGAGCTATTCACATACCTCAGCATTTGAAGTCGCCAATCCGCGGTGGGCACGCGTGGTGATTAAGCCCATACTCTCTCCCTGAGAGAAAGCCTGTGCCCTACAGTGGGACGTATATCGGCTGCTTATGGAAGACCGCCAGTTGTACTATATCACTTAGATATTTAAGATTTTTCTTGTACTTTTACAATGTGTGGTGTGCAATAAAGAACAGGTATTAAGCCAATCTAATCTATACATATTTCCACCTTAAAATGTCACAACAATCAGGACCTACCAGCAGGCGTTCACACGTTGACTCATTTCACCTTCCTGCTGCCTTACAGAGAAACTAGATAGATACTTCTATTACTCACTCACTTATCAGACACCAACCTGCAACCAACAGAATCACCACTAATACCTACCTGACTACCTACCTACCAAATAACTTTGTCACCAGTGCGGTAAAAAGAAAGTCAGCGGTCCGATAGTACAGCCGAAAGCAGATCCACCTTCATATTTTTGAGGGAAACACGCCCGAAACGTAACCGGATGGAATTCACACGTAGAGGTCGACGTGTAATACTCGCTGCTTAGTCCACGCGGAGACTCTTGGGCCGGTAGGTAATTTTATATCAAAAGAAGCAGGACACTGTTAAAAACTTAAAATATCTTTCCTTCCCTCATTCAATTGCACTGGAATTCACTAAATTGCATTGCACTGGATTATGCCGGATTGCATTTTATGGCACCGGATTTCACTGGATTGCACCGGAAAACACTGGATTGTACTGGAGCATTTCTTCTGTATTCCCCATCCAACACAGAATGGACAGTTAACTCGTGTAAATGACAAACCGACAGCCACTTTCGCTGCTGCCCATATAGACGGTGCTTGGACCAAGCACGTGACCGGCACAGCTGAGCGGAAGCCCCGGATGTGACGTCACGGCCGTTGCGGTAGGCTGTCGCGCTAGGATAGAGCCTGTTCAATGCCCTCTGTAGCGCCATTGAAACAATGTCAATAAACAGAACCTTAGTAAAGCGGTGGTAGAGTCAGGCAAAGATAACTTTATAATGTTATAATCAAATGAATGTTGAATTGCCAAAGGAATGTTGCGTTGGTTTGGTCATGTGGAGAGGACGAAGGAAGAAAGATTGACGAAACAAATATATGGAGCTAATGTGGGTGGAAGGGCTGGTAAGGGACGTCCCAGGCGGACATACTGCGACCAAATAGGGGATCTTTTAGCAAAGGGCAAGATAAAAAGTACCCGAAACCGGCGAGCATGCATGCTACAACTAATGAATTGTTAAGGAAGCGAAAGTGATCTGTCAGAATCGTGGCAAGTGACAGTCCCTGGTCTCTGCCTACCCCTCTGGGATACAGGCGTGAGTTTATGTATAGTAGATTTTTTTTTTTGTATCCCCTAGTTGTAACGTGGAAGAAAGTGTTAAAATTACTGCTACAAACCCACCAATTACTAAAAACAAAAACCTATTTAGAAACTAAAAAAGTCCCGGTGGGTGGAATTTTTAGCTTCTAAATAGGTTTTTAAAATTGTCCTCAGCACGGGTTAGTGCAACAAAAAGAATATAACCATTACCACTTACTGTAACTGTGAAAGTTATTTGACAGCATCAAAAAACTATCAAAGAAGAATGTGCCATATGAACTCAGATTTTCATTAAAATATTCTACGGCTATTGGCGTCTTCTCAACTATTCAGAGACAGTTCAGCTACTTGGGAAACCTACTCCACTAAAAAAATCTACCCCAGCCACCACAAGCGTTTGAGTGGTGACTTCTCTGGTTATAAAAGAAAAGATATTTATGAAAAAAATCTTGTTCGGCTGCATTATTTCCGGAATCAGCCTGTGTTACGGTTGTTAGTCCGCAATTATCTTGCAGGTTTCCTCGCGAGATTTTCCATCACAATGTTACTATAAACACTGCACATAAAGGCTAGACGTGCCTCTAACATGCCTGTAAATCATCTGCATGCATTAGATGTGGAGCCTTAAGCATCCATCTCTGCACCCCGTTCCAAATAAAAGTTCCCAAGATGTAATGAAACTGCAAAACGACAACACATTTATGTAACTATTCACGGTGTAATCCAATTAACGTTTCTGAAGTGTGTTCTTTTGCTTCTGCTTATCACTCGTTCTCACATTCCACAAATTTATTAAAATGTAAAAGAATGAGTATACAAATATGTATAAGTATTTTCCATTAATCTGGCGAAATCGCAGACACTTTAGATATATTTTAATTTTCATCTAATATTTAAAAATCTCGAGTGTTTGTCTTAGAACTCCTCCGAAACGGCTTTATCGATTTTTATGAAATTTTTTTGTGTATATTTGGTAGGTCTAAGAATAAGTAGTAGGCTAATTTAATATGGCAAAACAACGTTTGCCGAGTCAGCTAGTTTTTTTATAGTTTTTGATAGAAATGTGGATTAAGAATCAGATTTTTTATTCTTCAGTTTTTTTTATCAAAAACATGAAATAGGAAAACGAAGTATTTGTAAAATGAACGTAATTTCCATTACTTTAATTTCTAGTCTATATGACAAAAGTGTTCTCAAAGTGTTTATAAAATGATCTCTATATATGTATATGTACTCATTAACTTACAATCATACAATATTGGAACTAAAACGTTTTGTAAACACTACACCACACACTATTAGCTTGATTCCGGAATCACTTACTTGATTTTTTGTCGGCAGAGTCAGGCCTGAATTCACTCAAAATTTAGGTAATTGATTCCGGAACTAACTTAATGATCACAAAATGGTTACAACTTATAATGATAATGAAGTCTCATATAGACCACATCCTGAACTAAAACATGATTAAAGTATTTAAAACATGCCCAAAATACTTTTATCTCCTGTTTGTTTATAATTGGGTTACTTTTATCCGAAACAGAGTATGCGATACATCTCTCCATATCGGCTCTGCATAGTTTCGCCTGCGCCCGCGCATGACTCACCGTGAGTTCCGGTCCCCCCCTCGGTCTACCCCCTCCCCCTGTAGGGGCACCCATTCATTCATGGCAAGGATTATTCAATTCATTGAGTGTACAATTGCTACGGCGAGCCAGAGTTGTAGGCTTCTATTTTGTAGGCTCGTTGGGTTGGACCGAAATAAAAAATTGGTTAGGCACGGTTTCATTTTACGAAATCATATTATACGAGTATTATAAAAGAGGAAGGTTGTATGTGTTATTAATCACATAATGGTTTAGGATTTTTAGAAATAAAAGACAACTATGAAGATCGTGAGAAAACCTGAGTGTCTGAGGTGTTCACATACCTAAGCGCATGAAATTGCGAATCCGCGATGGGCACACGTGATAATTAAGCCCATATTCCCTCTTTGAGAGGCCTGTGTGAAAATGTAGCTGTAAACAGATCTTACTTTTCTAGTGAAGTCGCGGATACCACTCATCATCATCAGCCCGCCACGCCATCTAGACCTATTCCCCGTCACGCCATCTTTCGCGATCTCTCGCCATTCGCATCCACGGCCCGCCTGCCGACTATTGCTGGTATGTTCGTCTACTCACTGACCATCACCCGGTTTTCGGCCGCCACTCCGTTACTGCCCTGGTCCACCTGCCGTCTTCCCGCCTCGCCAGGTGTCCCGCCCATCGCCACTTCAGAATTGATATTCGGTCACCAACATCGTCGAAATTCGTCCGACTTCGAACCGCTCTCTCCAAGTCAGAAGGACCCTCAAAAGATCTGACTTCATAAAAAAGAATTCGTAGTTGTGAGTTGCAGCTTTTTGTCTCTCTCGCTCTCTAAACTTTACGTGTGCTCATGCTCGACAGTTTTTTTTTTATGTAGCCTATATACTTCCCACTGTAGGGCACAGGCCTTCTCTCAGAGAGCGAGAGTATGGGCTTATTTACCACGCGTGCCCACCATGGTAAATAAGCAATTTCGTTGGCAATTTCAAGCGCTGATACTCGTATATGTGAACTCAGGATTCCTCGCGATGTTTTGCCCGACAGATCACTAAAAAAATCCGCGCATTCGGAGTGAGATCGATAAGTGAGAGTAATATTTCTTTTATTAAGTATTCGTTAATTTGACTAAACTAATGTCTGAGGAATTCTTAGTCACATTCCGCGTCCCTTGCCAGTTGGGCCCGAAATACGTCCATGCGGAGTCAGTCCTTTGTTCGAGTTATTTATTTGTCAGGCCTTCTGTCCATCTTGTGGCCGGTCGTCCTACGCTGCGCTTGGCGATATGTGGTCTCCATTCGAGAACTTTTGGCAGGAAGACGGTGGATGCAAGCCGCTTTCAACCGGTCTTTTTGGAAATCCGTGGAGGAGGCCTTTGTCGAGCAGTGGCCTTCTTGTGGCAGAATGATCATGATTACGATATGTCAGGTATTATACTTGACCGGACTGCGAAAAGTGGCGTGAAAATGAAGTGACTATAGAACGCCGGATATAAACCCACTGCTGGATATATCCGGCAGTGGATGTCGACCGGTGATGATAATTATGTTTTGGATGTGAATCTAGCTTAATATTAGAATATAGATACTTCAATATGTTTGCGTAGATTATTACAATATAAATAATAGGCGTGAGACTTATTAAGATTAGCTTCCGACAACTTAGCACTGAACGTACTTGAACACTAAAAGGTTTGGATCAATACCAGCTTTGGCTTCTTTCCAGAACGCAATAATTCCTATGTCGTTGTAAAGTTTTCTTCCGCGACGAGTTTTATGAACCGAGCTCCTTTCATCGCTCGTTTCTCGGTTATTTATTACGGCGGCGACAGACTAGACCGCCGATTTAATTTCGCCGACGTGCGTTAACTCGGCCAATTGTAATATTTTATATCCGGTACCTACCGGCTCGACAGTGTTGCAAACGAGACATAAATACAATATTGTGAAGACAGCTAAGCACACGGTGTAAGGAGGATTGACAGAATTACAAACATTAGAAATCACTCCAGAACCAAGATTGTCAATGTGCTCAAGTTTTGGCTGGGCTTAAGCCGTATGGGCCTGTCGGTGAAGGGTTGAAATCGCCAATGACTGGGATATCATATCGCAAACCTGGCCGACCAAAGCGGTCATGGGACGACCTCGCGACCACTCCACCGAGCTGGCAAAAAGGGAGCTAAAAGGCCTTTTCCACCAGTGGGACTCGATTGGGGTTACTTAAAGAGTAAATTCGTGGATTTGATTTGATGAATTAGCTAACAGTACCTTTCCTAACGTAACACTTACAATTGTCAAGGTTTTCGCTCCACTTAACTTCTTATAAAACAGCACACATACAAGTGTTCTAATTCGAAAGATTTTACCCCGTGGCAATCGCACGATTCAAACAATCGCTAAACGCGATTTGTCACTGTCTGAAGAGGAAATAAAATTGCAGGAATCAGACCCTTAGCAACCAAAGAACTCGGAACCTCTCCGCTATTCTAATCCCCAGTCTCAGACAATGTCCCGACGTCACTCGTGAGGAATTCCTTTCAATCATTGATCTGTTTATTTTAGACGCGCACCGTGCGCTGATTCACGCGCATACCTTTCGCTATGCGCGCTCGAGACGATGCAAAAATGCACGCTAAAGGAAAAGCCCAAAAAATCATAGTCCCTGAAGTATTTTTCAATCCAATGCTCTAAAGATGTCTTGGAATTTAGCTCAAGCGGTATTGAGGATCTAAGTCGCGCTAGCCCCCAGCAGATCCACGGATTTAAGTACTCGTAATAAACTGACATTAAATACATAAACTCACGTTAGAGCCCCCGACGTGTTAAGGATCGAAAATTTTTATGCAAGTTCGTAATTTTTAGGGCTTGTACCTTAGAAGGAAAAAAAACGGAACCCTTATAGGATCACTTTGTCGTCCGTCCGTCTGTCTGCCAAGACCCTTTATCTCGGTAACGCGTTTAGGTATCGAGTTGAAATTAAAACCATATACCTACTCGGGTCTACGTCAAGATGTGAAAAAATCAAACCTCTAAGTTAACGTAAAAAAAAAGATAAAACGTATATTATAACACTCAAGGGAATCAAATAGAGTACTTTCCTTTGACCCAGAAATATGAAATTTAGCAATTAATATTGTCTTATATTAGGGGTTAAAGTATGAAATTGCCGTTTTATTGCAATAGGTTCTTTAAATTGACATAGAATCTTCATGGTTTGAGGTTTTTGAATGAAACTTTTTTCAAATGGTTCCTATGATGTACTTTTTTTTAAAAATGTGAAACATTTGAATATCGACTTTCAATTGTTTTTGTTATTCAATTTAGACAAGAAAGATGGATATTGCGAAAATTCGAGTGATTATGAGGCACCCATTTTTCGTATTTTTTTATTTTATTGATTTGACGCAAGTGAGTCAATATTGTGGGTAAGGTAACGTTAAACTATGCCGCTAATTCCTGGGTAGTTTGACTAGGGTCGGCTTCCACTATCTCTCTTAATTCATCGTTATTCACCTGTGTGGGCGGTCTTCCTCGTGGCTCGTTCTTTAAGTCGAAATTTCCATCACGAAAGCGTTTAAACCAAAATCGCACGGTGCCTTCATTAGTAGACCCCTCTCCAAACGCAGCATTGATATTGCGGGTTGTTTCTGCCGCGTTAGTTCCGCGTCGGAACTCGTATTCAAAAATCACTCGAATTTTCGCAGTATCCATCTTTCTTGTCTAAATTGAATAACAAAAACAATTGAAAGTCGATATCCAAATGTTTCACATTTTTTAAAAAAAGAACATCATAGAAACCATTTGAAAAAAGTTTCATTCGAAAACCTCAAACCATGAAGATTCCATGTCAATTCAAAGAACCTATTGCAATAAAACGGCAATTTCATACTTTAACCCCTATTATTATGTACTACAAGTACAGGGCAAAATCTGAAAACTATATATTTGTAAAAAACCTATTTAAAGGCTAAAAATTCCACCCACGTCGGGACTTGAATCCGCGGCCTCTGGCTAACCGTGCCAGGGCTCTCCCAACTGAGCCAATGGGCAAGTGAAGGCATCGGCGAACTTTGAAAACTTTACAGCTTGCGTGTTTAAGTAAGAAATCCATAAACGCATAATTCGCGCGAGTTCGCGCGAGGTAGCTCAGGAACACGGATCAAGCACGTACGGCGCCCTTCTCAGAAGGCTTCGTATTGTTGTCAGGCTGCATGGGTTTATACACAGAGGAAAGTTTATAGGTGGTCGATCTAGCGGTGCCTTCTTTAAGGCATTTGGGGTGTTAAGGAATTTCATTGGTAGAAAAATTAAGTAAAGCATAAAAATGTTTTGTTCTAACTCAGCGGTCTAAACACGGTGGTTTTTCGAATTTCATGCGATGTACTTATTATTTCTTGCACTTAAAATATATGATATACTACAAAAGGAAGTGAAGGTTTCCACCACACAAGGATATTTCTTAACAAAAAATGTTTGCTTTCATTTTCGTAAACAATATATATATGTTGTTTGTGTAAACATATATTCATATGTATACGTCCTACTGCTGAACACAAGAATACGAGCGAATAGAGGGCGTCACGCATGTAAGATGCGGTACAAGCTTTACTTTTATATTATCACACATAACTCCACACATAACTCCAAACATCACTGACAAAGCAGGCATCACCGCCACCGCCGCAAACAATGCGCAATACGGAAACTCAAACATTCTTTGCACCAAAGAGCCGCTCCAGACGAGCTCTAAGGTAAGGTAAGGTCGGGGCAGAGCCCTGAAGGCCGGCGATTGTCCCCAACAAGGCGCGCCGACGTGAGGGGAATGGTGCTGGCTCGTTAGCGAGGATGAATGGAGTGGCGGGTGACGAATGGTGCTTCGCGTTTTGAAGCCTTCGGATGGCTTTTTGGTTCGCTGAATGTACGGCTCAGAATCTATATGTAGGGCTTTGAAGATTTTTTTATATTTTGACACGTGAAAGAGTCTGCTCATCAATCTTATGTAAGCAAACTAGAACCGCTTGGTTTTGCGTTTGGAATAATAAACGCAAAGTCTGAAAACGGTTTATTCAATATCGTTATTTGTTTATCTTATGCTTTTCCTGAAACCAAAAGTGTATAACTTTTAATTTCTTCTCACATGAAGATTTTCTCTACTAAAAATCAAGTTCCAGGCTTTGCATTGAAGAAGAGAGGAGAATCGTGAAGAGACCACAGAGGTCCTTCACAAATAAAATTGGCACTAGTGTTCTAGAACACATCTGTACGTCTCGCTACATTCACTTATATACTTACCTCTATCGCCAAGCCAGCAACCCTTGAATCATCTCCTAGGTTACAGGTACAATATTTTCCTTTTCGACCAACTGTCCTAATTTCAAAAACAATACACTTCCATTACATAGATTTCCTAGAGCTGTCCGCTCAGGTAGCCATAGCCTGCTGTGGCAATAAATTATTGTGCATATTTAATTAGTTGCAATACGTCTATTCCTCTCCTATCGTGCGTAAGATCTAAGGAACAAAAGCATTAACGTTCTCTCCATTTTGTCGGCAGTGCGAGGAATCAATGTCGGCGGGTGACATGGCGGTGTCAGCCGCGCGCGCCGGCCCCGCCGCCCGCTGGCACCCTGCCTGCTTCACGTGCAGCGTGTGCCGCGAGCTGCTGGTCGACCTCGTCTACTTCTGGAAGGAGGCACGCCTCTACTGCGGCCGACATCACGCCGAGACGCTCAAGCCGCGCTGCTCCGCTTGTGATGAGGTAAGAAAACATAACCTAAGCTATCAAGCCAGAATACAACCTAATCTAAACCCTCTAAACGTCTCTGCGGAGAAACTGGACTGTGGTATAGCTAGCCTAATTAAGCAGAATAAATAGTATTCGATTTCATGTTGAGGTCTTAAATAGATATTTGTAGGAACAAACAAGTACCCTACTAGGGCGCTGCTAACATAAGATTATAAACAATAATAACTTTAATTCTTACTTTCTAGCCAGCCTCATTTAATTTACTTAATGTTAAATTTAACTTATTATTAATTTTCATAGACTCTCTAAAGCACGAACAATAACATTGAATATATCTTACTTAAGATGTAAAAACACAAGTCTCAAAAGCTATTTACATAGTTTTTGCCATGCTCATACAAAACTCTGGTAGAGTGTAACTTTTTTGTAGTAAGTATTTGTTAAGGGCATATTTTCTAAATACATTATTTTTTTATATGGACTGAATTGAATTCGGTGTACAATTTATTAAATATTTTGGCAGCCATTGAGCGGGGGCCAGAGTGGACTAAATGTAATTTCGATGAGCATGTTGCCAATCGTTGTGTGGCCTTAATCCTTCTCGTATTGTGTATACGGGGAAGAGCCGATTATAATTTTTCAGAAAAGCGCATGCTTTGTGAAGTTAATGTACATGAGCAGCCTATATATGTCGCACTGCAGGGCACAGGCCTTCTCTCAGAGAGTAGCCTATATACGTCCCACTGCAGAGCACATTCTTTCTCTCAGAGAGTAGCCTATATACGTCCCACTGCAGGGCACAGGCCTTCTCTCAGAGAGTAGCCTATATACGTCCCACTGCAGAGCACATTCTTTCTCTCAGAGAGTAGCCTATATACGTCCCACTGCAGGGCACAGGCCTTCTCTCGGAGAGTAGCCTATACACGTCCCACTGCAGGAGACAGGCCTTCTCTCAGAAAGTAGCCTATATACGTCCCACTGCAGGGCACAGGAATTCTCTCAGAGAGTAGCCTATACAAGTCCCACCGCAGGGCACAGGCCTTCTCTCAGAGAGTAGCCTATATACGTCCCACTGCAGGGCACAGGAATATTTAATTTATTGAAATATGGTCTGCAGCTCGTCATTACGTCAATGTTAGCAATTATTCGGATACACTTCGTTTGTATTAAGAATAATTGCTTTGCATCCGTGCTGTTGCCCCAGAGGAGGACACCGTAAGACAGCTAGGACTGTGCGTAAGCAAAGTAAGCACTTAAAGCACTTTTTTTGTTTGTAGTTCTATTTAATTCTGACAAAGCATTATGTAAAGCTTGATAGTTTTCTAGTAACGTTCTCAATACGACATTTCCAGTGTAGGTTGCTATGTATTTTAATTCCTAGGAATCTACAAGTTCTATCGGCGTTTTATTAAAAGGGTAATTTATGTGAGTGGACGTTTTTGGTGAGGTCTGAATTGCATGAGTTTAGTTTTACTAAAGTTTATTTCTAAATTGTGATCATTGAGCCAGTTCGTTAGTTCAGCAGGTGACTCTCCTAACAGGCAGTGTGTGTTAAAGCAAGAAACAATTAACCCAACCTGACCAAGCAATCTCATGCTCGCTGCAACGCTCAATCTACGAGGAAGAAGGCATTATAATTTAGAATGGCCTGACATGGAATCATCATCATTATCAACCCATGTCTCCACCGAGGGGCACGGGTCTCTTCCCTGAGGAAGGTATAGGCCATACTCCACCACGGGGGCCAAGTCCGGATTGGTGGAGGCTTGTAGACTAGTGGCTCGTCTACCGTCAGAAGTTGTCAAGCCGCCCGCGCCCTAAGGCCTCTGACTTGGCTTAACGACTGCCATCTATCGACGGCAGCTGACATGGAATAGAAATCCATAAATCAGACTTTACCCAACCATCTCTACAAGTATGGAGTGCGAGAGTTTGAGTTGGAGACGCCCACATTGGTCTTGATTTGAGACTCCAATACCAAGCGGGTCTCGCTCACGTCTTCGTAATTATAAAATTTCGCGGTCCGCGGCGATGTGAACACTCGGATAGAGATCTGCGCGAGAGCCATTGTTGCTGGGTCCCTGGACCATTCATTACGGCCGTATCTGCGCGATCGACGCCACGGACTTCGGTTTTTGCTTCCTCGCAATTGCTCAAAGAACTATGTAGATCGAGCGTTTAGCATGGTGTTGACACGCTCTCGCAATTGCTCAACTATGTAGATCGAGCGTTTAGCATGGTGTTGACACGCTCTCGCAATTGCTCAACTATGTAGATCGAGCGTTTAGCATGGTGTTGACACGCTCTCGCAATTGCTCAACTATGTAGATCGAGCGTTTAGCATGGTGTTGACACGCTCTCGCAATTGCTCAACTATGTAGATCGAGCGTTTAGCATGGTGTTGACACGCTCTCGCAATTGCTCAACTATGTAGATCGAGCGTTTAGCATGGTGTTGACACGCTCTCGCAATTTGCATAGTTATGGTTTTGTGTCTGTTTTAGACGATCGTTACGGTCATTTGCCAAATCAATGCGATAAATATCACGGTGCTGGTTATTATATCATGTATTTGGTGCATAGCCGGAAAAAAATAGAGATGGTTGAAATTACAGCACAATGACACGGGAAAATTGAAATTAGTATCTCATAATATGGTGATATCCTAAGCTGAATGCTGTTCGCCCGGACCTCATTTCTGAACACTCCCATTAAATACCAAGTCAATGCTAATATGTTGGGCTAGCATACCAAAACTGACTCAACCCCGATTTCTCGTACACAGTCGGTTAATCTACTGTTAACAGCTGTATGTTTATTTTTACCTGACTGCGGCGGAGCCCAAAAGGAGGGTAATGTATGTGGCTCCTATGTGTGTATGTATGTAAGCGGTGTTACCCCAGTGGGTAGAACAATGGACTCGGAAGCGAGAGACCCAGGTTCACCCAGTATGAGTGAAGGTGCCACGGGACGCTGTATAAATCATCTCATTACGTAAATGCAAAGGCCAAAGTTTTTTTGTATGTAAGTATGTCCGATTCTATGTTCCCTCATAACTCCTTAACCGGTAGTCAGATTTTGACAAATAATATCTCAATCGATTTGTCGTGTTTGCGCGAGTGTCTAAATCCAACAAAAAAATAAAAAACCACTAAAAATAAAATTTTTTAATACTAAGCAGGCGGGACCGAAATTCCTTACGTGGTATCTAGGTTGGTCACGGCTTCTTAGTAGTTAGTGCTTAGCAGTTGGACTGTTGGTAATTTTTTATTTCATTTTTTTTTTGTATGCACTTTGGCCAACTGACAGCGTTAACAATAGATTAACAAACTGTTAATTAATACACGAGAACCCGGGTCTAGTGTACAAAAGGCTCGTCCGGTTCGCTATCGTATAGAACCCGTAGTAGACAGGAATTGACCCTCCACACGGCTCGTGAGTAGGGCAGCAAACATACACAATTCGTGCCGTTGCAGGCGCTGAAAATCAAGATCGAACCCCCCACGGGCTAACGGGCGGACGTACGTGAACGTGCAGTAGACCCACGTACTACACAGGTTGTTAGTTTTGCAAGAGACTGATGGACTACTCTCTTTTTAGGGTTCCCTACCCGATGGGTGCCTATTACTACATCTCCACTATCCGTCTGTCTGTCTGTCTGTTTGTCACCAGGCTGTATCTCATGAACCGTGATAGCTAGATAGTTGACATTTTCACAGATTATGTATTTCTGTTGCCGCTATAATAACAAATACTAAAAAGAGAAGCGTCGTCACTTTTCATCAAGGGTTACTTCAAAAAGGTGCAAATCCAGTTCCAAGTCAATTAATGTTTGTGTTATACAACTTTTCCTATTCCAAATCTTCTTGTTAAGTTCATTGTGGACATGAAAGCATCTAGCCGAGAGGATTGACGAGACATTTTAAAGCATGTAACATCAGCCCAAACAAGACAAGACCAAATGTCTTTATAAAGACCACGACCGCTCTGTCAAGACCAACAAACAAGAAGACAAATCTTCAAAAGTCGTAAAACAAAAGTTGTGACAAACCGTAATTGACATTTTTTTATCTATGCTTTTAGAAGCAACCCTGTATTTATGTAATCTTCGTCACTGAGATATTAATTTCTCGGTCCAATGTCGCCCATAACTAGGGCATGCTACCGGTCCCAAATTTGTAAAGTCGCTGCGTGTACGCTGTTGCTATGTCGTCGCTTTACTGTGCCGACCACACCCAGGGCCTTCACCCCCATCTTTTGGCCCTCGACCTAAATCGTTATCGTCTGCGCCATTTGTCCCGCCGCCGCCCGCGGCTTCCTGGCCTCACACAACCTGGCTTGGCGCTAGCACGAACCCCCGTAAGCAGGACTGAAAAGACGGGTTCTGTTCCGGTGTCTGGCCGCAGCATTAACGGTTTTCCTACTTTTGTAAGAAATTTTACTAATGTTTGGGCATTTGAAATTATTTATGGCAATCGAGGCGGTGGTAGCCTAGTGGGTAGAACTTCGGACTCGGAAGTGGGAGACCCAGGTTCGATCCCCGGTGCGGGCATGTACCTATGACTTGGTTTTCTAACTTATGTACATTTGTGAAGTTATAGTAGTTACCACTCGCTAACTGTGAAGGAAAACATCGTGAGGAAACCTGAGTGTCTGATGAACATACCTCAGCGCTTGAAATCGCCAATCCGTGGTGGGCGCGCGTGGTGATTAAACCCATACTCTCTCCCTGAGAGAAGGCCTGTGCCCTACAGTGGGACACATATAGGCTGCTTATGTATTATGTATGATGGCAATCATGGAAATTGTAATGTAGTCAGCAACTGATGTATTAGGCGGGAGACACACAGATGGGACGTGGGGCGAGGACGTGATAAGATGTATAGAGTCACAGACCAAGAGCGACCGCAGAGCAAGGACTGTGGTCTGTGACTCTACACATCTTACCGCGTCCTCGCCCCACGTCCCATCTGTGTGTCTCGCGCCTTAGTTTAAGATGGTTTGAGAAAAGGTGGTTAGAGTGGAGTTTCTTTTTTTCCCGCTGCCTTTTTCTCCACTACAAAAACGGTCGAAGGCAGGGGCTAACAGTAGTACATCGACATTCAGCAAACCGAATGTAAATTATTTACGTTGAAATTATTGATTTCTTCATTTCTTCTTGATTGTGGAAAAAGGGTTATTGGCATCAATAATGCAGCCTATATACGTCCCACTGTAAGGCACAGGCCTTCTCTCAGGGAGAGAGTATGGACTTAATGAGGTACCACGCGTGCCCACCGCGGATTAGCAATTTCAAGCGCTGAAGTGTGTAAAAACCTCAGGTTCTCGGATTTCCTTGCGATGTTTTCCTTCACGGTAAGCGAGTGGTATTGCTACTACAACTATGTATTTCCAAAATTTTGCGCAACTTAAAAAACAAAGACATTAGTACATGCCGGGATTCAAACCCACGATCTCCCGAATGTGAGGCCTTCTACCGCTGCGCTACCACCACTTATTGGCATTATCTGTACTTTATTAAAAGAAAAAGAATTCACATATAAAAATATGAAATTTTAAAAAGGAAACGCATAAAATCCAACAAAGAATTTCGTCAAGAATAAAAAATTAACACTTACGAAACACGAAAGCAAAAAATAAATTCCTGACACCACCACCCCGGAAAACATCTGAAACAAAAAACCCCAACAAGCTGGCAGCATTGCCAACATTATCTTACCTTTTGCACCGTGACATTTGCAGAACCAACCTTGGCAAAATTATATTACTGGCTGCCCTGTCATTAGCTAAGCATTCGTTTCCCCTTGATAAGTATTTTCTTTCTATTGCTTACTTATCCAGTTAGTCGGGCAATCCTATGCAATTCCTGTGGCACAATGCTAACCAATAAACTTCTCAGGTGCGTGTGCATACCTCACTTCCATTAGTATTTCTAGTCATATCCATCCCTTGATCTCGAGTTTTTCACTTTGAAATAACGTTATTCAGCTTTCCGGTGCGTTCGCACGAATACACTCCAAACGATTGCTCGACAAATTTAGTAGATGTTTTCACAGTGTTAATGGTTGTTATAGCCGTTGGAGCTCTGATATGTCGTGATTTTCATGTCGGCCAAAAATCTTACCTTGTTCTGTATTCCGATTAGGATCGGCTCGAATTATGTACGTGTGAATTATTTCGTTACTGTAGCCCCATTCTCGGACACGCTACGAGGTAATAACCTCGACTCAGTTCCAGTTTCCGACACAATTACCTTCCTTCGCAAAGTCTGGAGAGGTTCTGTCTGAGTGAAATAAAGAGTTCTCCATCTAACTATGTAGTATATATTTCTTCCATCCTAAGTTGGGCCTGTATCTAAACAGGGTGTAACAAAATACATCCAACAGCTGATAATTGTTTCGTAATTTCGAATTTTTCACAAAGTATAAGTTGTTGGATACGCAATAGTTTGATCAGAGAACGTTGTGGACAGAAAGAGGATGTAGTGACTAGAATCGAGAAAGGAATGTTGCGTTGGTATGGACATGTGGAGAGGATGAAGGAAGAAAGATTGATGAAAGAAATATAATTATCGAGCGAATGTAGGTAAGGGCCGGTAACGGACTTCTCAGACAGACATACTTCGACCAAATAGAGGATGCTCTATTTGGTCAAAGGGCAGGATAAAAAGTACCCAAAAACCGGCGTGCGTGCATGCAACGACCAATGAATGTTGATAAAGGGGAAAAGGTCCGTCAGGATAGAAGCAAGTGGCAAACTCTGGTCCCTGCCTACCCCGCCGGTATACAAGCGTGAGTTTATGTTACGTTTTTAAAGTATTGACGAGTGGAACCTAATTTTATTGATATCTGTGGGGATTTTGTTTGAACTCTGAACTCTTTTGTATTTTTTTTTATTTCTTCATCTATCTAACAAAAGAGAGTGATTAGATCGAAGGTTTTCGTAATCATATGTACTATCGTATGATAGAGAACACAGTTGAACTCTGTACGAAATAACGGCGTACTCATCTAAGTTTATTTTCCAGGTCAGATTAACCCGTGAAAAACGATGGTCGATCACAAATCACAAAGCATGTGTGCGAATCCCAAAGCCACATCCAGCGGTGGGCACATCCCACTTGGCTAAGGGGGGAGGCAAATGGATTTATCCACCTTTCAGGCACTTGTTCAATCCGTTGGTCACGGTGCAAACTGCCAACTGAGCCTTAATTAACGGTCATCCCTCCCTTCAACTTCCTTGAACCCATTTATAACCGGCACAACAATAAGGCAGATAGCATCGGCGTGAGTTTCCGGCCACAGTTGGTCCTTCGAGCCGGATATTGGCAATGTCCGAAATTGCGAGAACGGCCGCACGTGCGTCGCTCCGAACACCTTGACGCTGTTACGGTTTACCGCGAATTTATGGCCGGGGAGTTGATTGCAGGGTTTTTACGCCAACCCGGAGGGATCTCCGGCTGTCTTGCCGTCGAGGGTCCTCGAAATCAATTTCACGAATAAGATTTGAAGAAATCGATCCCCGTTCACCATAATTATGTCGGAGGGGTGCTAACGTGCAGCGAATGTGATGAAACGAATGAGAGCACATGATCGTCACTCTCGATGGTCAGATCGAGTCAGCGTCAGTGCAATTAAAACTAAACAAAACTAGTATAATGGCACTGTTTTTTAAGTTACGTCCATCGGTGAATTTGAAGTAGAAACACCAATTGCTACCCATGAAGGAAATCATTGTGAAGAAACACTTATCTTGAAATCGGTAATCCTAAACACTAAATTTGTAAAACGCTTTAAGAGAAGGCCTAAGCCAGTGGGAGGTTTACCAGCTGGTTGTGCCATTATTACACTGTAACTACATTTTCACACCTCCTGCTCGACAATGCCTTATTACGTACCGTCAAATATCATCGTAAAGCATGGCCTTGTTTCTCGAGGGCAATAATAATGAAGAAATTCCCTAGGGAATAAAGTGATTTGAATTTAGAATGTCAAAATTCGCATGAAAACTATGGAGAAGCCCCGCATTGCAATTCGAAATTCGAATTGTTGTTCGAAACTCACCTCTTTTTTTTCTTTTTTTTCTGAAATACTGTGTCCTGTGACCGCGCGAAACACCAACAAAAAAAAGAAAAAAAGGCGCGAATTGCAAATACGAATTTAAAAGTTATATTCAATTTAAGTTGCTAAGCCGTAAAAGAGTGTGGACTTTATATTTAATTTCAGGTTTTAATACATATTTTCAACTTATGCAGCCCTGTCTTTTTATTGTCTCCCAGACGGTGTGAAAAGTAGAGTATTCACCTCTGGAATAAAACATGTCTTAGTCTCGGGCGGTATGAACCCCTCGCTTCACTCAGGACTCTACATAACTCCCTCGCTTCGCTCAGGAGTTAAAATTTAACTCCCTCGCTGCGCTCGCGAGTTAACTCGGAGTCCTTCGCTCCGCTCAGGGTTCAATATGCCGCCCATGACATAATACATGGTTTTATTCCCTTAGTACATAATCTACTATTAAGTCAATGTCTACGTCGTCTTCGACCAAATAGGGGCTGTATGTAAGAGTCAAAAAGTACCCGAAACCGGCGTGCGTGCGTGCAGCGACTAATGAATGTTGTTGAAGCAAAAGAGGTCTGTCAGGATCGTGGCAAGTGGCAAACCGTGGTCCCTGCCTAGCCCTCCGCTCCGCGCCTAAGTTTGAGTTTACGTTGTATGTAACTACATCTAAAGCGATTTCACATGTCGAAACAGTGCATGCAAATTGCAAACTTATTCCTCAAAGCGATCACTTTTACTCAAACTTCGCGGCTTCTGCTCCTAAAACGAAATACCGTTCCATTACATTGGAGAACATTGTGTCGTCCCCTGAAACATTTTCCGCCCCAAATTGAAACATGTCAATAGAAAAACTGCTTGCGTGACTTGCGGCTATAGCCGTACAGAGTACCATCACGCAGGTTACAGCAAGGGGTTGCCAGACATACACATTACCATAACGAATACGACAGACGGGGATGTCGTTGGGTTAGCCCCGTGTTGCGGATTTACGAGTACATCGGGTAAGGAGAGGTATTTGTAGTAGCAATATCACTCATAAATCGCAGAAAAAATATCAGAAATTTCGAAAAGTTTGATAGCCATCATAATTTTAATACTATGAATAAACATAAATTGTCATTTTTACTATTTCAACTTTGCAAATACATCCTTTACGGGGCATTGTGTAAGGTTTTAATATATTAGAGTCGACGCGGTTTAAAAAATTTTTTTAGGCACACTCTGCGCACAAAAGCGTCCTAAAACATTTAGGATTATTTAGAGGACAACTATGTCCGGTATTAAAGTAATGGTAAAGGGGACGATTGCGTCTAGCGTTAAACACTTTTTTTTTCTTTTTTTTTTTTTTTTGTTTAGCTGAAGTTACAACTTAAACTTAATTAAGTCAAAAGATAGTATAGCAATTCAACAAAATTCAACAATTTTGTTACTTGAACTCAAAAACCTTTATTGTATACATTAAAAGTAATAAAACAAAGTCGTACAGTCGACAGCACATCATCTTTTATATTTTAGTTGCAAACTCGCCCGTAACGTAACTGAGTAGAGTGCACGGGTGTAGAGGTGGATGTGCTGTTGACTGCATATGCCAAGGTTTGAACCCACGACCTCCTGAATGTGAGGCAAGCGTTCTACCGACCGCTCTACCACCGCCTGAAGAACTGTTCACTTCGAAAACCGTTCTTCAACTCATTGCAGGTGAAAAAGCCATTTCCACTGCAGTTCTCCATCGCGTGTGAAGTAGGTACACTCCGCCAACCTTGCAGGTTTGCGGACATCCCAAAATATATGCGCTTTTCTTCGCCGTGGCGGCTTTCCCACTCTGCAATGCTGTCGGATCAGCCTTGGTATTTAGCTGGGGTCATCTGTAATGAGAATGAGAATCATATACCTACTACAGAAGTACGTGCGATCATATAACAGCGTAAAATGTCTATAAAAAGCCAATACATACTCTACCCCGCCTGTCAGACTCTCGCGTTTGGACTACATTGAACCGCAGACTCGCTCTGCGGATTTGTTTTTCATCCAAAAAATACATCCAAAAACTCACGCCTGCATCCCAGAAGGGCCGGCAGAGACCAGGGTGTGCCACTCGCCACGATCCTGACAAGCCTCTTTCGCTTCATCGACGATCATAGTGGCACGCACGAACCCTGGTTTCGTGTAGTTTTTACCTTGATCTTCGCTAATAGTTAGGACATCCCCTTTTTTGATGATGACAACGTTGTTTTGACAATACATATTACCTTGATAGAGTTAATAATTGTATTTTAGAGTCCAATCTAATAGGCATAATAATAAAAATCTCGTGTCACAGTGTTGGTTATCGAACTCCTCCGAAACGGCTACACCGATTTTTATGATTTTTTTGTATATTTGCTAGGTCTGAAAATAGGTTCGCAGGCTAATTAATATGGCAAAATAATGTTTGCCGGGTCAGCTAGTCATTTATAATAATTCCGTCGCTAAACATCATAAATCACCAAACACATTTTCCGGCTAGTACAAACTGACAAGAGGCTTTTTGAACTTCTGTCACTCATTGCATTTAAGTACATGCAGCCAATTGTTAAGCCTGGAACTCTGTTATTAAATACGAAAGTAATTATATATGTTTGTTTAATGTTTGGAGGTTATGGTTGAGTGGAGGAATGTTTTATTGAATCCAATCATGGAAAGAGTATTACGTCAAACACTTTCTTACGGACTTGCCATTTCAACTTGAAATCACCTTTCGTTGTTTTTAGGTCAAAATTTACTGGCACGCAAACTGTAAACTAGTATAGAAATATAATAATAATGTAATAATAAAATTTATTGCGCGGGAACACCAGCACATACTTATAGCTAGGCTGTATTCAGAATAGTAACTAGTGTTGACATAGTATGTTAAAAGGTTTTCGATATTGAAACCGGGTAAGAACTTCACAAACATCTAAAAACCCCTCCGTCTCCTTAGTACCATTAGCTTGTACCATTAATGGTACCACTGATACCAACATGTATCACTAGTACTATTGATGGTACTACTGACACAAACATGTATCACTAGTACTATTGATGGTACTACTGACACAAACATGTATCGCTAGTACCATTAATACTGCACTGGTCGTTTTTCATTAACCGCTACTACGAATGTGTGTGCTCTATTTCATACATATTTAGTTGGTCGGTAAGGAATAAGGGTAACTTTTGAAATTCGAGAGTGAATCCTGAATATTGAGCTAGTGTAGTATATGTATAGGTATAGAGGTACTAGCGATACATGTTGGTATCAGTAGTACCATCAATGGTACTAGGTAATGGTACTAAGGAGACGGAGGGCTAAAAAGACCAAAACTTCAACCATTCGTACAAACAACGGAAGGGACAATGCTAGCGCATCGGTGGAACGCTTATCTCACGTTCGGGAGGTCCTAGATTTATGTACCAATATCATTTTCGACTTTGTTTTCTAGGTTACATACATTTGTGAAATTGTAGTAGCACTGACCTTCAGAAACATCGTGAGCACAGTATCTAAAGTAATCCGCGGAGGGCACGCATTGCCATTAAGTTCCCTCTCTCTCTCTATGAGAGAAGTCATGTGCCCTGCTGTGGAAAGCATTTAGATCGCTTACACAGATATATAGAAGAGATCACTTTCTTGCGCAACCACCTTTTCGCTCGGGACTAACAAGGCAGCGAAAATTCAGTGTAGTGTGTAGTGTACATAATGTGAAACAAAATGAGTTTCATTTCAACACATTTTAAAATGGATCCCAAAGTTCAAGTCTGAATCCTATATGAATCCTGAATTCAAATGTGACAAGATTTGATAATTGTTGAACTGTATTAGAAATCCAAGCTTCGATAGAGAAACAAGCTCCCAGAGAATGTTTGCACATTGACTCACAGCAAGATATGACAATATTTTAGTAGCGACCATGTGTTCCACAATGTTTGTGCTTTGATAACACGTGTCCTTACAAGAAATTACTTCCCACATGATGATACACGTGACTGGCCATTGGAATCTTGTCTCTACAGGTCTCTGCTACATGATACATGCTTGCCAAGCTGTTGTTAGATTACTAGACTTATGAGTTGTGAGTGGATTCTGTACGTTTCACTTCAGGGCAACGGGTGAACTTCAATATCAAGGGAAGGCTCTTCAATATCCATCAGCCCGCACTCGTCTACTGCAGGACATAGGCTTTGGGGAGGCATATGTCCAGCAGTAGACAAGTACGGGCTGGACATAGGCCTCCCCCAAAGGACGCCACTTCTTTCTGTACTCAAGTATCGTCAATCAGCCACTTCAATCTGCTGTGGTAGAATTAGCAACGAGGATAGGAAGATGTGCCAAAATCAGCAGAAAAATTGACAATTCGGCGCCATCTGCTTTATGAGTTTAACTGAGTCCAATATTTACTGTGAAACTGAATATTGACGATTCGAAATAGGTTGGTCAGGTTGGCCAGTGGCAAACCCTGGTCTTTGCACGTAATAAACCGTAGTTTCGCCTGCGTTACGCCTATAATTAATGACTGTGTTTCCCACCAAGTTATGTTCTTATACATTCCCATCGCCGTCAACCAATAAGGATATGTAGAGTGTTCACAGCTTTTCTTTTGATTTCTATCCACGTGCATTAGGCTCTTATCTCGCCACTCCGCTTTACTTTTATGACGTGAGAATTAAAAACACTTTGCGTGCAGTGCAGAATAAATTACGTAGATATTCAAATTGCAAAAACGTCACCAGTGTTTCCTGTGAGCAATCTTGAAACCAACGACACTTTAGGCTTCGTATCACCATTGCTATGTGCGTTAGCGCTAGATTTGACTCCGTAAGCTAAAAAGGCTCCAGTGGGAAAGAAAGCACCTCATGATACGTGTTGATACGTGACTTTTGTCCTTCACAAATGTAGCAATGCATCGGCGGTGTAAAACGCGGAACTTAAATTTAAAAAAATGTTACTCATGCTTCGGTCTGGGTTTTAAAATACCTCGAAGTAGGTATAACAACCTGTTAGTATCAGTGGTCCATTATAATCTAATCAGATTAGCAAAAAAAAACAAAGCTAACAGTAGTATCTTCTGTAACACCCAGAAATTACTTCAACTTTGCATGATTGAGAGTTTCTTTTGCCACCAACGAAAAATCGAAAACGGTCAAAGACCACTAGAAGTGGAAATTTGTGGTTTAGGAAAAAAAAGAAGAAAAAGAAGACTGTCAATATATTACGATAAATATCACGTAGGATACTACTACAGCGCTGAAGCTTTCACCACGGGGTTGACTCCAAGCATTACATGACGCGCTCTGATTTCAATTAGACAAGTGCACGGGCCTGGGAGACAGACAAACAGACGAACAGACAGACAAAGCCCCGCTATCTGCTCATTATCTTACAACTATTGTGCCGCCGCGATTGTTTGCAGGCCTCAGCTTTCTGCTTGCAATTTGTCACTCGTTTAGTTGAGGTTTTTAATCTTTCGAACGGTTAAAGCTCATCTTGGGTACATTAACTTGTATTTCATTAAGGAATTACGTTCTGCAGGCTGCTGTAGACAGTTGGGAAATCGCATTTAAGATCTTTTGTGTTGCTTTTTTGAGTTAACTTTTTAAAACATGCAGCTTGCAATATCCTCGGAATCACTAAATTATATCCACTATGGTCAGACTATCACCACCACGGCTATTGTACCATTATTGAATTTTTTGACAACGTTCTGATTGCAGACGAATTCAAACAGACGATTCTTACAAAGCAAACCTCTATCGCACCGACACGAGAGCCCGATCGAATCACAAATTAGATAGACGAGCGCAGATAGTTCAGGTCACCTTCCGCGCATTCCTTCCCCTCATTAGGCTTGTCGTGTAATAAGGCAGTTAATTAGCTGGCGTATAATTATAATTGCTCTTTATATTTCGTGGAGCTTCGCCCCCGGCAGCGGAGTCGCCGGTGTGATCGACCTCGCTTGAAAGTGCGCTTCAGGGCTGAGGTTGGTGGCGAGCGAAGCGACGGGTGGAGCGGATACTTACTCCTTTGTACCTGTAGGGTACTAGATGTTTTACAGATAGTTGGCATAATTCCTATAGTAGCTGGTAGTACTTGGGACATAATATTGGTTAGACGGAACCAAGCTTTGCAACGCTCAGGGCGATATTAGTAACTTCCACACAACACAATCACTTGTATTGGTCCCAAACTTAAGCTATGGAAACCACGCAAGGACATCACAAACATGGTAATACATCCAGACTGAGGCCGTTTGTACAAATGTACGGCGACCCCCAGTGGGAATCGAACCCAGACCTGCGGCATGGTAATCAGACGTGATACCGCTCTAGTACCAACGAGGCAGTCACCTACACTACACGTCTTGCCTAAATTGATAGAGTTCATAGTTTTTTTTATGGAGTTCTAATTCAATTTTTCGTGTGAAATGAGTGTTTTAGATTTCCCAATGATGCAAAATTTTTTCAGTCATAAATCAAATTTTAACAATTATTTGGGTACAGAATTTTTGTAACATTAATTTCTTATATATTAGTAGTTATAGGAACATCCCCGAACGACGTACGGTCTACTCCCCTGTATGGCTGGCATTCGTTAGGCAATAATCGGCAAACTCCTGGCGTGGATTGGAAAATGCTTTCACAGCCATGGCGAGCCTTTTTTGCTATCGATGCGCTTAAATAAGTAGTTTTAGTTAGAGAATAGTTACCGCAGCCCGCTCCGCTTATCGCTTCCGCCACGACGTCGCATTTCGTGAAAACAATAACGCCGACAAGCTCTCCCACGGACCACTCGTCCGTATTCATTAGAGGCACTATCTGCCGATGCGACCAGGGAACGGTACTCGGGCTCATCCCGCGGTGCAGCGATGGACGGCTATTGGTCCCAACGTGACGCTCAAATGTTTAATTTTGAGACGAAATAGTCTAGACTCCTAGAGGATACGGAATTCGACAGAAGTGATTCCAACATTGGCAGGTGCAAGTCTCTGTGTGAAACTGTACCTGCTTATGTAGAAGCCTCTCTGCAATAGATTTGAATAACGTGGTGGTCCTTTAATGGAGTGCACTAGGAGCAATAAATATGCCTACATAATCAGCCTATATACGGCCCACTATATACGGCGTCTCTCGGAAAGTAAAAGAGGAGCAAAGCAAATGAGAACAAGGAGCTTAATAAAACCAGACAAAATATCTTTGTATCATTCAAACCACTTTATCGCCACCATTAGCATTTTCTCCTTGAGGATTGCCTCTACCCAAACAAATAGCCTTACCTAACACAGTCCACTAACAGAACCCCTCTCCTTGCCCGCAGATAATCCTAGCGGACGAGTGCACCGAGGCCGAGGGCCGAGCCTGGCACATGAAGCACTTCGCGTGCGCGGAGTGCGCTCGCCAGCTCGGCGGCCAGCGCTACATCATGCGCGAGGCACGCCCCTACTGCCTGCCCTGCTTTGACACCTGCTTCGCGGAGTACTGCGACGCATGCGGCGAGCCCGTCGGCGTAGACCAGGGCCAGATGTCCCACGAGGGACAGCACTGGCACGCGACCGAACGCTGCTTCGCCTGCCACACCTGCAGAGCCAGCTTGCTCGGCAGGCCGTTCTTGCCGCGCAAAGGAGCGATCTTCTGCTCCATAGCCTGCTCGAAAGGTGAGCCGCCGACGCCGTCCGACTCCTCAGGCCCAGGGTCCAGACCTCCGAGAGCACCGCGGCCTAAGCGCATGCCGTCTCCAAAGGAAATACAGACGCAAACGCACACGCCTTCCAGAGAACCCTCCCCGCATTTAGACGCGGACTCCGAGCCTAGCTGTTCTATAGCTCCAGAGTCCCCACCGCCACCTCCTCCGCTGCCCCACGCTTGCCTCAGCCTCGACAGGGCGTTAGCAGACTTACGACTGGAGCAATCCATGACGGAACACCAGATCTTGCCTACGCCGACATCGGAAGACCAGAAGGAAGAGTCGGTGGACGATTGGAGACCTCCGCATCCAGTGGAAGCGCAAGCGGTCGTGACTCCTGGGCATTCAACCTCCATGCCTGAGCTGACCCTGGTCGATGGCAAAGAATCTCCACGGAAGCCACGAGGGGGTAGGACCGTCAGGTTTTGCGGTGACGACAATGAGGCGTTCGAGCCGGATGAGCCTCTTAGACGTGAAAAAGTCAGAGATGATGACGCCAACAGTTACTGCAGCACTTGTTCGTCTTCTTCTTCGTCCGCTGAGTCCTACACCTTGCCTACGAGAAGAGCGTACGGCGGAGTAAGGATATCGTACGTGCCAAACGACGTGGTGGCCTGCGCGAAGCGAGAGCGCCGGCGGCAAGCCCAACAGGATAAGAACTGCATCATCTCGTGATCTTGGGTCCTCATAGTGCCTGATAAACCCTCCTGAATGTACTATTTCAGCCTCCGATGTCAAGACTGATCGTTTGTAATACACATAGTAAATAGTCCATATTAAAGTGATGAATGAATGAGCAAACAACAAACAAAGTCTTCCCGACTGATGTAAAAAGGTTCGAGAACCTTCAAATGCAGCTTTTATCTTATTTTGCGAATTACTTTTTTACAGAGGCGCGTTGTAAAACGATGTAAATTAGAAAATAAAAAAAACGCAGATGTTTTGTAACACCTGATGGATATGATTTGTCACTAATCATGTAGTGACGTTAACGTCGCATGCGCATGTCGTCTATGAAAGGGTTCACTATCTATTGAATTTGGGTTTTTTGCCTCATGTAATTTGGCTTGAATGCGCCTAAATGTGACATTCTATTGTAATATGTATCACCTTTCGTGTGTGATTAATTTGAAAAGGGATTTCCGATACTTTAAATTAAACTTGTATCATTGCCAAGGCTCAGAGTCTTTTCTGTACGATAAATTGGATTACATATAAACTATTTCTGTGTGACAATTGTTAAAATATGCAATAAGTTTGTATTAAAAAAACATATCTCAAAAAGCTTTTTACTTAACCATATCTTGTCGTTTCATTAAATGATTAGTTTAAGACATATCCCACTTTGCCACTTAGCAAGTAATTATTTTAAAACGTATTTTAAATGTAAATGAACGTTAGTACAAATAGTTAACGTATTACTTTTAGCGTATATTCGACTCTTTGTTTTTATTTTATTGTGTTTAAATGTGTGTTCAAATAATGTAAATATTTAGTAAGAATGAAAAAATAATATAATCATACTTCAATAACGATTGCCTTAAACATTTTGTCTTCATCACTACTGAAGAGTTTTAAATAATTTGTAACCGAAATAAGACTCCAACCATCATTGTATTGTATCAATTAACTTCCAAAACTGTATAGCGCCATCACAAAATATCACCTATTTTAATATTAATCCATAATTTTTGTACAAATTAATCATATTCGATACTTATACGTAATGTTTTTGTAAGTTATTTGTAATACGAGAGACGAATAAAAACGTTTTTATTAAAAGCAAATGACTCATTTTATTGCCCTCTGCACTACTTGCCCGATAAGAAACATCTGATTAAGAAAAAATCCTTCGTAACATTATTTCCTCTAATTGAAATAGCTTTAGGAGACACATTTTCCAACTTATTTTACTTTAACTAACAATTTCATGATTTAGTTAAAAAACTTTGTTATCCGTCCGTCTGTTTGTCAACACCCTTTATCTCGGGAACGCGTGGAGGTATTGAGTTGAAATTAATACCATATACTCAGGTCTAATGGGAGCGGCACAAGACCGGAGAGCTTGGAAAACCATGAGGCAGGCCTATATCCTGCAGTGGGCGTCAAATGGCTGATGAGGATAGTGATAATGACTCAGTTCTACAGTCCCTTGAAGCTGTGAAAAAATCAATCTTCTAAGTTAACGTAACAAAAAGTTACGGCCGTTTATGTCACAAAAAAAAACATATTTCGACACTTAATGGCAGTTAATGGAATCAAAATTAGTAGCGTACCCTCCTACCTAGAACTATGAAATTTGGCAAGTGGGAAATCGTCTTTTTTTTGTAATACAGGGAAAAATCTGATAACTATATACCTATTTATAATAAAATCATTAAAAAAATATCTTTGATGTTCGGGAAAAGCTTGGAAAAACTGCAAGATTCGATTCCTGCACTATTTATAATATGTAATTTGTACGCGAGTCCAACTCGCACTTGGCCGGTTTTTCTTACCCTCATAACTTGTGTTTGGATTGTACCATATAAACAAGATATGATGTCAATAGTAAACTCTTTAAACATATAAAGTTTAAATTGCATACTTTAGATTTGATTGATATCTAAAACGCCGATTTTGTCACTGATTCACTGATGATCATAAAAACTCTTAGGGTACCTACTTTCTGAACTCCTAGAAAGCTGAAATTTGGTATGTAAGCTAATATTAGTACACAAACAACGATAAAATCAAAAACTAGGGGATGGCAGTTTGTATGAGAATTCCGCAAATGTTGATGTAGAGATTTGAGAAGTTAAAATACATCACCCGCCACCCTTTAAATTAGGAGAATGAAAAAATTAACAAAATAAAAAAATATTGTCATAAGCAACTCACAAAAAGAAGCGAAATGCGACCAAAAACCTTTTCATGTAAAATGTTGCCAAGACGATACAAAAAATTTATCAGATCTTATGTAGAGCCGAGCTTCTAAATCTAACAAGCCCTAACTACACAAACTACACTTTAGTCAAAATATGTGGCTTCGCCGTTGCGCTGCCGTCAGATGGCCTTAAGGTGAAACATTTACGTATATTATTCAATTTATTACTGTTCATTTCTTTTCTGCTATACAATAGTTCTTGTAGTACCGAAACGGCTAAGCCCCATATTTTGACTAAGGTGTAGAGTTTCTGAATTTAGGGCTTGTCTCTACAAACCCTAACTCTTTAGGGCGTGTAGAGTTAGAAGCTTGGCTCTACATGACATCTGACAATTTTTTGACAGTGCGGGGTATGTGGTATGGTCTTGGCAACATTTTATATGAAAATGTTTTTGGTGGAATAAGTATATCATAAAGTAATTAGTGAAAGTCCGTCTGTTCGGCTGCTCATGACAGAAGTGAATAATGTGTGAGAAACAAAATAACCGTATTGTTTCAATTATAACAAAGTTACGAAAAAGCGATGGCAGCACATCGGTAGAATGCTAGCCACACATTCGAGAAGTCCGTGAGATTCTAATTCCGGCATATCAAAATGACTTCGCTAACTGTGAAGTAAAACATCGGTACGAAACCCGTGTCTGAGATATTCACAAACTTTAGCACTTGAAAATCGCCAATCCGCGGTGGATAAGCGTGGTGATTAAGCCCACACTCTCTCTCTCTCTCTCTGGAAGAAGATCAGAGAGAGGGAGAATAATTATGCGCATCAAATCCTGTAGGACTCCTGACGTTTGTGACAGCATTTAGTATGGAATTTGACAGCTACAAGCTCAAGATGAGAGAGAAGCGAGAGGACAGAAGTCTACCTTACAGGAGAGGATAGAAGTTGTAACTTACGGGCAACACGTAGGTACTGTATATATCTCCTTGTATTTATAAGTCGATTTTCATTGCACATGATTTCCCAAAAGGTTTTCAAAAGAAAATCAAGGCAAATTGGATGTCACATAGGTAATTAACATTCTCTCGTCACCCACTGGTTGGCTAAAATAAAAATACTAACTAGTTTTAAGCCTGCCAATTACCGTAGGCACTGACTGAAAATCACTTCCTCAGCACAACGCTGAGTCAGCTGCCTTTTGTGGCAACCTAGATACACCACAGGCTACATCTATGGTCCTGTTTTATTTATTCGTTTTATCTGTTGTGTATTTAGTTTTCTATCTGTTGTTGTGCATACTTATCTGCTTAATTTGTTTCTGTGATGTATCTTGTTGGTATAATAAATGTCTTTCTTCTTTTTAACCGACTTCAAAAAAGGAGGAGGTTATCAATTCGACGCGGATATATTTTTTTTTTATTTTTTTTTTATTTGGCTATGTTCCTCCATGACTCCGTCAAATCTTAACCGATTCCGACAATTCTTTTTTTGTTCGAACAGATGTAACGTCCCATTGGTCCCATTTTAATTTGGTGAAGATCTGATAAAGACTTTCAGAGATGGAGAACAGAACTCTTCAATGGACAGCAGTAAATAAGCCCTAATGGGGCTTTAGTAATATCCGTATGTTTCATAAAATAGCGTAAACGTAGTCCGAAGTTAATTTGGTGATGTTCTGGTGAAGACTTTCGGAGATTTAGAACATCAACTTTTAAAGGAACGAATCATGTACGATAAATTATTTTTATAAGGGACTTGTTTATTTTTCTCCCGCTCCTCCACAAAAAACTGAAAAATTAAATTTTTAAATAAAAAATAAAAACCGACTTCGAAACACTACAGCACTAAAAAGATAGAAATAATTTAAATAATTAGAAGTATTTATACATGTAGGTATTGTAGAAGTATAATTTGTAGTCGGTGCCCAGTTTCATGACCAGCACATATATTTGGGCACCGACTTCAAATTGTATAAACCTATAATTGCCTATACCTTCCTCAGGGAAGAGACCCGTGCCCCTCGGTGGGGACATAATGGGTTGATGATGATGATGATTGTATAACATATATTTGGCGCAATAAAGAATTTTAATCATTATTATTATCTCTTTTTCAATTTTAACCTCCGCAGTCCTGACCTTGAATATAACTTTAGCAGGTTTTTCTTTAAAATCAAAGTTGTTAGGAGGGTAGGGATTTACTACGATAGGAATTATTTTTTTTTAAATAAATGTCGCGTAACAGAATCCAACATAATATTTTTTTACTTATATTTAATTATGTTGCTTTATATTACTTGCGATGTGTCGCTTGTTGTGATAATAAATGTGTTTTTTCTTTTAACATCGAAAACATCGAACTCTTTAAACTTACCCGACTACCATTTCCGGCGACATTTCACGCTCTATCAATATTCATAAAACTTTTCAGACGAATGGTAAAACTTTCATGAGACTTCTTCAATTCTTTTATTCGAAAATAGAACTTCGACGTCTCGTGGCTGCACTAAGAAAACCGATCAACGAGTCTCAAAGTTGTGGAGATAGAAAACAAGAAGATAACGTTCTCCCAACTTTCGAAAAGAAAATGCCACATATTACGAAGGACACGTTAAAGTCAAGCAATAAATCCCCCTCTCAGTTAACAAATTAATACAAGTAAAACAAACAAAGAAAACGACATAAAATACAAATCTTCGCTCTAACAATCACCGTGTCTTTACTCCAAACGACCATTAAAATGACAAACAACTGGCGGTATTCGGTTTGACCTGCAATAATCCGGTTTACCAGACGAGGTAATAGGGCTGGAATCACTATAAAGCGAAGGGGAACGTGAAATAATAACGTCTAGCCGTCTGCATGGGCCTTTTTTGGCAACGAGGCTTTTTGGGAAAGTCGAAATGTCATGCGCGCCATCTTTGATCCACAATCAAATGTTAAGGCTACATTTCTTACATTTCTGAAAACGATCTAAAAGTATTTATTTTAGGAAAGGAACCAGAGGCCTCATTACGCGCACCAAATTCTGTCGGCAGCCTGACGTTTGCGATAACAATTATTAGTATGGAATTTAGCTTTTTGTAGATTGCTACAGGGTGATTTTGAATTCATTCACCGTATTTAAAGGGGACATTCTTTTTGAAAAAAAAGGCCACATCAAAAATTTTTTGTTACCCAAAATTACTTCATTAAGCATACACAAACGAAATCAAGACAAAGAGTAAAAAAATAAAAATAAAATCTACGTCGTCTAATGTTTGGCGCCGGCCAACTAAATCGTGTTTTTAATTGACAAGCTCTTATGTATTTAACATATTAGAAAACATTTTTCAACGGTACGGTACTTCCTACCTCTTCGAATTTGCATTCTCAGTTTGGAACCAAAGTCGGAAATCACGAATATTTACAAATGTGTTATACCATTACTGATAAAACCTTAATAATACTATTTTTCACAATGAAAAGAACATTCCCTTAAAATTATGTGAATGAATTTAAAGTCACCTGTAGATCTAAGGAATCCTTCAGGATTTGATGCGCGTATTAGAGGGGCTAGCCAGAATTGGAAGTTGCAGCCAACCACCGTCAGAAGTGGAAATCTTTGGTTGAGACCCTAAGTTGCAGCCAACCACCGTCAGAAGTGGAAATCTTTAGTTGAGACCCTAAGCTCGCCTCGGAGTTAAAGGTCCGAAGGAGAAGAATGCCTATAAGGGCACGTTTTTTCCACACTGGGAAGCGAGTGACCTGTTCTACCGTACGAACCAGGGACATAATGGTGACAAGTGAACCAGTTTTAAAAACCTATTTAGAGGCTAAAAATTCAACCCATGCCGGAACCCGCGACCTCTGGCTAACCGTGCCAGCGCTCTTCCAACAGACTTTCTTCACAAAGTTTGTAAAGAGGCTCGAAATTTCAAAATGCTTACCCATTAGCTCAGTTGGTTGATGGGTGGAATTTTTAGCCTCTAAATAGGTTTTTAAAATTGTCCTCAGCACGGGTTAGTGCAATAAAAAAAAGAGTATAAGTGAACCAGTGTAAAACAGTCAATTTTATTTTATATTATATTTTAGCTTCCACACAACACAATCACTTTTCGTGGTCCCATACTAAGACACCTGCGCTATGGCAACCAGGCAAGGACATCACAAACACGAAAATACACCTACATTGAGGTCATTTGTTCAAAGTTATGACGGCCCCCAGTCTAAAACACTAAAAACCTAAATAAAACCTAAAAATGTTACCTGAAGTCAAAAATGTCTTTACCAACTAAAAAACCAGCGAGAATACATCAAAGCCAACCCTTTCAGCGTGAACGTTCAGTGCGCAAAGGGGTTGAGTTAAAATTATAAAATTGAAAGTTACGTCAGTTTGTCGTGGGTCATTAGGGCCCAATTAGTGGGTGATTAATGGCTCCGCTTTTAACACCAGCACGGGAAGGGTGGCGTGCAAAGAGTAGACTGGGGGTGGTAGAATAGACACTGTCAAGTGGTGACTACAGCTTTACTTATATTAAGGAGACTGATTAAAAAATGTAACAGAGCCGGTTCCAGGAGTAAGACTGGAACCAAGTTTTCGCTACCGTAGAGACAATAACCTTGCTCAATTATAAGATATATAATCATATTTTTAACTATGGCCCTATAATTTATAAAATATAATAAAGTGGAACGTAAATAATTGAGCTTGCAACATACATTTTGAGCTATCAAATAAAAAAATAATATAGGGTTGCCCAATGTACGATACACCACTCAGATATTTTCCATTACAGTCGTTGTCTGGGAGCCAAGTTGCATCTCCTTTAATCCACCAGATAAGTCAATAAAAACTGGAGAAGGAGTAAAACTTAAACTCATACAAACAACATTATTTGTTATATCATTGAATATATGGTTACATTAAGATTTTTACCTGTTTACATGCCTAATAAACACAATAAAAGTAAATAAAATAAAAACAAATCTGAAATCAAAATCCGGCACTAAATTTTTATCATTGCATATATGAAACAGCTGATAGGTACTGTTTTCGCAATAGCAACGCAGGTTCTATATTAAAGATTGTATTGATTTTTAGCCTCTACACGGATTACTGCAACAAAGAATATAATCATGTAAGTAAAACCTAACTGCAAAGTCGGTACTCGGAACTGCAAGTGATGTAAATTTCTTCAGCCAGATGTCGCTGCCTGTACGTAATGCAGAGAAGTTTGTAAAGAGATTCGAAATAGCTCAGTTGGGAGAACGCTGGCACGGTTAGCCAGGATTCGCGGGTTCAAATCCCGGCATGGGCAGAATATTTAGCCTCTAAATAGGCTTTTTAAATCTTCATTTCTACCGGCCCTCTCTGTACATCCTGTAAGTATCAGTGGGTGCCTCTAGTCTCTGAGAGGCACACGATTGAGAGTCAACATTGGCTCATTAGCGTTCCTTCTACTCCAAACATTAATCGTTCGCGTATTCGATAGTAAAATATTAATTGAGCCGAAATGCCGCCAGCGACAGGGGTGAAATTGACTCGGGCCGATGTTTTGTCACTCGCCGTAACGAGCTTATTTATTTAAAGGAACCGAGCTAAAATATTATACGAATACTTGAGCCATGTTCAGTGTCAAAAGGTTTATGAAACTGAAACTTTTCAGCTTCAGTAACCCGATGATCTGGGCCCGTTTAAATAGAACTACAATTCATAGTTTACTATGACAATTCGATGTGCATTTCAAAATCGATTAATTCACAGATTAACGAGTAGGTCTACTCGGCTACGCAGTGTTCATCGAACTGTCATAATAAAATATAATTTTATTGTTATTTTATGTTATGCGGCTCTGAAGATCGATCACTAGTAGTGGCTGGATTAGGATACAATGATGAAGTGGCGTGCCTATATCCAGTGGTGGACAAATGTGGGCTTGTGGACTATATGAGAACAGTCACTTAGCCGAATATCTGAAGTTGGTGTGTATGTCGTGCGCCCTAGACAGGCGCTTTACGATTCCTGAAAGAAAGAAGAAAGAACATCTTTTATTTGACGCCATAAGATAAGATAAGAATATTCTTTATTGTACCAGGAAAAACACAAACATATATGTAGACACAGAAACAATATTTAATAACGAACAGTTTACGCTTTTATTTGGTTCGCTGTGGGTACGTCTTTCCCCTTACCACTGTCTATTTAAACTGCCTCTGAGGAGTGTTTTAAGGAAACGAGTTTTTATATATAAAACTGTAAAGCTTCCAAGCCCAGTAGCTGCATCTAGGGTAACGGATTACGACGAGGTAGTTTAATCCAGCTTAGCTTAAACATTTTGCGTCTCTGAATCAAAGTGCCTACCTCATCTACCTCGCCCCTGACGACTAAACGGAATGCACAGAAACAAATGGCTCGCGACCACTGATTGCGCAAGTCTTCTGCAGGCCTATCACTGACTGGACCTTACGGTAGCAGTGACCCGGTAGTATGAGTATTCCTATCAAAATAATTAAAATGTTTATTTCCTGAGTACCGTGAAACGGGGCGATTAGATACTGGAGTATGAATTGGGTATTTGACAAAATATCAAATGAGTTACTTTCAAAACGGAATTTTGTATGAAAATACTGGCTTATGACGTCACATTTCAGAGCACTCTTTTTATGTTTAATATATTTAAAAATTGTAATAACTAGTAATTGACTAAAATTTTGTAATTTTTGTTTTAATCAAACATATGAAATAATTTATTGTCGATCGTGTCAAATACCGTATTGAAGACACAAAAAAAATTGTGGAAAAAGGTTTTTCACACCTGCTATTCAGAAAAGATCCCTTGATTCCCTCAAATGAGGGATCAAAGTTGTACTTTTCTTCCCTGATATTCTAGTTTTTTTTTATTGCCCTCAGCATGATCCGTGTGCAGATTTTCACAAAATGTAATTCCAATTCGATTTTTATTTTGTTGCAATCGATCATAAACTTCATTCGATATCTTAATTGTGTTTGATTTAAATTTTCCTTATAGCAGGTGTGAAAAGCAGTATGTGTCACTCGGTAGCAAAATTATTTCCATCTTGGGCGTAAACACTTGAATCCCTCGCTACGCTCAAGATTCTACTTAAGAATCCCTCGCTACGCTCGGGATTCTATTGTAGAATCTTTCGCTTTACTCAGGATTCAATATACCGCCCTCGCCGTAAATATATCATTTTGCTCCCTTGAGACACAATCTACTATTTTGTCACCGCTATAGTTGTAAGTTCAGTTCAGCGACGTCTCAGGACTGATCGACATATCTGTCAATACTCAATAGACGTCGCCATCGATCTATCAACAGACGATTTTTTTCACTTCCGTTTCTTTTCATGCCCCAGTTTCTGATCACCCCGTTTGACAGTACTTGGCCTGACGACTTAAAATATTTACTAAGGTTTGAAGCGTGGCGATATGGCAAAACCCCTCATGGTTATGAAAACCACGAAGGAGGCCTATGACCTGCAGTGGGTAACAAATGGCTGATGATAATGATGATGAATATATATAAAAGTAGAATATGGCTGCAGAAATTTAATTCAAAACTTTGATTTTTATCTGTAAATAAATATTTGTGAATTTGTAGTAGCAATACCGCTTGCTAACTATAAAGGAAAACATCGTTTGTAATCTTGAACAACTGTGATGTTCACACACCTCAGGAGCCTCAGCGGCCTAATAATGCGCACAAAATCCTATCGGAATCCGGATGTTTGCGAGAGCAATTCAAGTATGGAATTTGACATTCATTAAGTAAACATTCCGTTTTTATAATGAATAAAAATATTTGAATTGAATTGACAATTAGACGATTGGAATAGTTCAGTATTTGGTACCCGTAATATAGGGGCAGGGCTTAAAATCGCCATTCCTCGGTGGGCGATATTCTCTGTATCTCTGTCTCTGAGGGAAGACCCTGCCCCGCATTGGGACATGTATAGGCTGCTTATAAGCATCCATAATGTAATATTTATAATCCCCTTAAGGTCCCGAAAGAGAGTTGTCTCGCCACTTTTACTCCGGGGACAACTCTGAAATAAAATTATTAAGGGAATGAGGTGTTTGCAAGTGATATGATGAAAATTAATGGAGAAAGAATTTGGTCCTATGTGTGAAAGTGAGACAGATATTTGGAGATAATTGATAAAAAACATGTTTCAAACTTCCGTAACGCTCAGTTCGCAATAGGCCCATCCTAAGCCTCTGCCTAAGCGGCGCGTAAAATCGATAAGGCACCTGCGCGCACGCCGCGTGACGCCACCTGTCGTACCTTCACGCCGGCGCTCCCGGGGACAGCCAGAATGCGGCCGACGAGCTACCGGTAGCTTGTGACCTTATGCCTTTCGAAAGTTGTAAATGTCGAAAATAAGTTTATTTAAGCCGGATGCTTAGAATTTCCTGGGTACAATTTGATCGCTACTCTACCGTAGCAGAATGAATGAAAGAATGAAGAAGAAGGCAGCAAAGGTCCTTAACACCTTCAAGAAGCGGAAGCTAGGGTATTTCAAAAATATAATGCGTAGCACCAAAAGTATCCTTCTTCAAATTATCATACAAGGCAAGATTACAGGAAGAGAGAGACCTGGAAGACCAAAGATATCATAGCTACACAATTTACTACAGTAATTTGAACAGAGTTCCTTTTGTGTACTGGCAGCCTCGAAAAGCAAGATAGCCGAATTGGTTGGCAACTTCAGATAGGAGACGACACATAAATAAGAAGTGAAGACTTTGTTAGAAAACATTTGTTATAAAACTAACAAATAAAACCCGGCGGCCAGTTTAAACCTAAAGACCAAAATGAAATAAGCATTAGCTGAAATAACGAAAATCAACCATCATGTTTGTTGCAGATTCGCATGTAACATAACTGCATTCTACTCAGAATATAAAGTTTGGTAAGCTGTCAACGATACTTCAAGGCAGGCCCGGATTGGTCATGCGGGCGTATCGAGCAAATGCCCGGTGGGCCAGTTGTCCTATGGACCGCCAGCGCCAGTATGACCTATTGGTTGTCGACTTTCTTTTGCTTTATAATAAAAAAAAGCGTCGCAACACAATACTTCTATGTTTACAATTGGAATCGCTTCATTTTCATTCCAGTCCCAGATACAATAAACTGAAAAAAAAGTCTTCGGAAAAAGATCTATTGATTAATTTAGATCGCGTTGACGTAATTGATAAAGTATCCGAGAGCAATGTGCTTCTTCGGAAATTATTCGCTAAATGAAATTGTTAAAATTTAAAATACAGATGATTGGCGGATCATCTGCCAAGTTTAATTGACCGATAATGACTTCAGCTGGGGTCAGGATTTTGTTTGTGGTTATGACCTCTTCGTTTAGTCAATTCTATTTGGCAAACGATCCACCAAACACCCTCTTTAATATGACTCAACAGTTACGTTCATTGTTTTACTTTCTTTTGGCCTAGTGGAGGGCCGACTGACTCTAAAATGCCCGGGCCGATTTCAATTCCTAGTCCGGGCCTGCTTCAAGGGTGCTTTTTTCATACATTAGTTTCGCATCAACGACCTGTGTTTTGTGGTGTTAAGTTATGCTAACGTTTGATAGATGAATTAATCGTCATTTTATGATTAATTGAGGGCGTAATAGCGTCAGCTTTTTGCTGGTTATTTGTTCAGTGGCCTGTGACAGGGGTAGATCGACGTCGGATAGAGTTTTAATTACTTTTATAACTCTTTTAAGCCGCTTGTTACCTACCTTAGGAAAGAACTTGGGTAAAATGGACCGTCTATGTGTATTTCCATACAACAACTTCCGCACAACACAATCACTTGTCCTGGTCCCAAACTAGGATACCCTGTGCTATAGTAACCAGACAAGGACAATACAAACATGGAAATATACCCAGACCGTTTGTACAAATCAAATACGACGGCCACGACCTCTATTTTGGTAGCGTGTTAATCGCTAGACCATCGAGGCAGTCACTTCGAGGTGGTAAGCCATGTTTGTGATGTCTGGTTACTATAGCAAAAGATATCCTAGTTTGGGACCAAGGCCCTATTTTATAGAACTACATGCTTTACTATGACAATTCGATGTAAATTGCATAGCCGATTAACCCACACATTAACAAGTAGGAAGACTAATTGAATGTACTTTTAACTGACACTTCAAAAAAGGAGGAGTTTATCAATCCGACGCGTACGTTTTTTTGCTATGTTCTCGCATAACTCCGTCAAATCTTAACCGATTTCGACAATTATTTTTTTGTTCGAATATATAACGTCCCCTTGGTCCCATTTTAATTTGGTGAAGATCTGATGACGACTTTCGGAGATTGAGAACGGAACTCTTCAATGGACAGTAGTAAATGAGGCCTAATGGGGCCCATCCTTTAGTATGTATGTTTCATAAAATAGCGTAAAAGTAGTCCCAAGTTAATTTGGTGATGTTCTGATGAAGACTTTCGGAGATGGAAATTAAGAACTTAAAAGTTTAACTCCTGAACTGCCCTCGCGGAATGGAACGTGTAGGTGGCCCATACTAAGTTTGACACAGATCTGTGTCGCGGCAGACGAGCAACGAATTAAGTAGGGTAAATTATGGTTATAAGGGATTTGTTTGTTTTTCTCCCGCTTCCCCACTAAAAAAATTAAAAATGAAAAAAAGAACTTAAAAGCTACTTCAAAACACTGAATTACTAAAAAGTTAGAAATAATTTAAAGGAATACCTTTAAATTAGAAGTATGTATACATGTAGGTATTATAGAAGTATAATTTGTAGTCGGTGCCCAGTTTCATGACCAGGACATATATTTTTGGTAGCGACTATAAATTATACTTCTACAATACCTAATCTAATTTAAAGGTATTCCTTTAAATTATTTCTAACTTTTTAGTGATGTTGTGTTATGAAGTCGGTTTTTTTTTTTTATGTAATTTTTTTTTAGATATATAGTTATATTCGCGATTTCAGAGTTGATCCCAATATAAAATTTGTTTGTATTGACGAATAAAATATCTACAATAAAATAATATAAATACTTCACAGTCATAAATTAATAGTATTCACTATTTATCATTAAAAATAACTAAATATAGTATAAAATAAAAAAATAGAGCCCAGATCGCCGCCTCTGGGAAGGGTACCCAGTATGCTGGCTACGTTACCTCGTCGGATAGCTAAATAAATACTTTCTTTTTGTCACCTCCATTTCGCAATGGCGTTGTTGTAAATAATGCTTGGCTTTTCGTTTTTGGCTAAAATTACCGGAAAAAGTAAAGCTAAGGAAACCTAACTAGTGTTGGCTAGCCCAGCCATCGTAATTTGGTCACTCGCACCTGACATTTTGCCTTATTTATTGGCCATTCAACTGAAATAAATCCACCAACGCGCGGTGTGTGAATTAATAACACCCGCGAAGGAAACATTAAATCCGAAATTGTTTAATTTGGACCTGAAAAATTTAGAGTACCGTACTTGAACACGATAGGCAGTTCAACTGCCTACTTACTAGTAACAAGCGAAACTTGTAAATACCCTTAGGTAATCAAAAAAATCGTTTCTCTGCGAAATTCCTAGGATTTTCGCAAAGAGGCCTGAAGAAGCATTTATCTGTCATGTATTTAAATAATAATTGCATAATTTATACGTGAAATAAGGCAATTCTATTTTAACCGACTTCAAAAAAGGAGGAGGTTATCAATTCGACGCGTTTTTTTTTTATTTGGCTATGTTCCTCCATAACTCCGTGAAATCGTAACCGATGTCGACAATTTTTTTTTTGTTCAAACAGATATAACGTCCCATTGATTCCATTTTAATTTGGTGAAGATCTGATGAAGACTTTCAGAGATGGAGAACAGAACTCTTCAATGGACAGCAGTAAATAAGGCCTAATGGGGCACATTCTTTAGTAAAATCCGTATGTTTCATAAAATTGCGTAAAAGTAGTCCCAAGTTAATTTGGTGATGTACTGGTGAAGACTTTCGGAGATTTAGAACATCAAATTTTAAAGGAACGAATTATGTACGATAAATTATGGTTATAAGGGACTTGTTTATTTTTCTCTCGCTCCTCCACTAAAAAACTGAAAAATAAAAATTTTTAAATAAAAAATAAATACCGACTTCGAAACACTATAGCACTAAAAAGATAGAAATAATTTAATTAAGTAGAAGTATGTAGGTGTGTAGAAGTATAATTTGTAGTTGGTGCCCAGTTTCAAGACCAGCACATATATTTTGGGCACCGGCTCCAAATTATACTTCTAAAATAACTACATGTATAAATACTTCTAATTATTTAAATTATTTCTATTTTTTTAGTGCTATAGTGTTTCGAAGTCGGTTTTTATATTTTATTTTAATATTAGCTTTAGATACAAGGTTACCACTAAAAGACGGTCTTCCTGAAACACTTCAGCTGAAAAAAAAATACTTTATGAACACCTTTTGTTCCAAGAGTTTTTCCTCGGATGATTTTTTTCGAAATATCGGGGTTCACATGATTTTATTAAATTTGCGCCTTTCGCGCTCTACAAATGTCACAATCGTTCGATTTAACTACCCGGCATAAAAACTTCTTGCATTAAGCACGCCCTTGTACACTTACAATGTAATAAGTGCAATAAAGAATTAAAATAATAAATAATAACACTAGCGCCACCTAGGAAAAATAATATATCTTTTTTTACACTTTTTGTCTCGCATAACTCCGTCAAATCTTAACCGATTTCGACAATTATTTTTTGTATGAATAGATATAACGTCCCATTGGTTCCATTTTAATTTAGTGAAGATCTGATGAAGATTTTCAGAGACGGAAATTGAGAACTTAAAATTTTAAAGTAAAGAATTAAGTTAAGTTTTGATTTTATAAGCACTTTGTTTAAATAATTTCATTCAGTAAGTCACTCTCTGGTGTCTGGTGGACATTGATGCATTCGTTTTGAAGATCATCTCGAACGTGGTCCTTGAGAGGTTCTAAGCTTCTATTCTAGATAGAAATATTCATCCTTTAACTCAAATATTCAGATTCATTGTTTTTACTCCCGCGGGAGCGTGTGGGACCACTAAAAATTGAAAATTAAAGTTTTTGTTTTTGTGAAAGCACGATTTGTGTCCTCGTTAGTGTCCTAGGTTAGTCCTTAATAACATAACGTAAACTCACGAATGTATCCCGGAGGGGTACAGAGAAAGAAAATTATTAACATATTTTTTTCAGTTCAAACACCAAAATCAAACTGTAATGCTGCATACAGATGATCCGAGCGAATGCGAATGCCTCCGGTTCGAATTCATTAAGAGGCAGGAAAAAAACTGCACTCTATCAACCTTTTACATAGAACGGATATTTTTCTAATATAAGTGGGATGATTTACCGGAGGATGCAACGTTGGTAGAGCGCGTAATGCGTGATATTTCAAATAATATCTATCTATACAGCCCAATAAAGGTGCCCACCGTTGGGTATCCTCTTTACCATCACGCCAACCTCGCCGGTCCCCTGCTAATCTTGTCCATTGTCCTCCTGCCGTCTTATTAATGTCATTAATCCATCGAGTAGGAGGCCTTCCCTGACATAAATACCATAGAACAAAAGTTGTTACAAAACACATCAGAAATTTTTGCATTTTTATTTAATATTTTAAGGTTTATATGCTTTCGACTGTACCAGAATTCTATTTTTAAAACGGTTAGAAACTAAGCCCGAACGCCCTTAAGTGACGTCAGTAATTAAGTACTCTGTTAACACTAAATCAAAGGCAGCTTAAATAGCCAACACACGAACAAACCAGCGACTTGGTGTAGGAGAAGATGGTGTTCTCTTGAGTCAATACTCTTCCGAGGTAGGATACGCCTACCACAGTCTCTACTCTTAGTCTCTTTCTGAGAGAGTATGGAGGTGTTGCGAGACCAAAGGTTCCGTGTGTTCCGTGTGGCGCCGGATTAAGAATAGCGTCTCTCCGTCTCCTTCCGTAGATGTCGTAGAAGGCGACTAAGGAAATCAATTACCAGAAGTCGGGCAGCAGCGTCTTCCTGAGATACCAACCGCATACTGCGATCGCCAACCCGCCTGCCAAGTTTGGCGATTATGGCAAAACCCCTCGTGGTTTTCAGAGGCCTGAGTCCTGCAGTGGGCCTCGGATGGCTGACGATGAAAGCAAAGGAAGGTTGACATTAACACGTCGGGGTCACCATTATAGGTAAGAGCGGGTGATCGTGCTCTTCCACTATAAAGGGACATTTCCCGCCAGGCTGATCGTAAACTTGGGGTCGGACGGTCCGACTGTTGTTTATCGAACGTTGTATTTATGGTATGTCATGTGTAATACTTTGCTTGCGCGATGCAGGAATGCCGGAATTTATACTGCGCGCGCAGAGTTGACATGTGCTCACCACATCCATAATCATTATGTTTTCCTTCATTGTGAGTACGGCCACTAGAAATTCACGAATACAAGTAACTTAATTTATTGATGGATCACATGAGAAATGAGACAACTAGAACAAATAACTGAATTGATTCACATAGCCTATATAGGCGAGTCTTATAAGACTAGCAAGCTGAAGTGGGGAAGGGCTGGACACACATGCCGAAGAACCGATGACGGTTGAGGTAAAAAGGCTCTCCAGTGGAGACCAGGATCTAGCAAAGGTCGCGCAGAGCGTCCACCAGCTCGCGGGACCGACGATCTGAGCCAGATTGATGGTAGCGGCTGGAGGACGATGGCCGAGGACAGAAAGAGGGAACTCGAGTACCTAACTGACGTTTCTGCTCAGAGAAAAGCCTTTTTAGATGCGTGCATGCTAAGCTAGGCTCCGTGTAATAGACAGTGACCGATTCGCGGTCAAGTCTCTTTTTTTTTCATTCCGTTCATGCCGAAAAGGTTTGATACAATCCATCAACCTTTACATGCGTTCACTCTAATCAATTATGTCAGGGGCGGCTTTGCAACAAAAATATAAAGGTCCTGCTATAGACTGCACGCATATAGATTTGAAGCGGCAATGAAATAAAATCGCAGCGTTCATGCAATTTGTTTATTTATTTTTTTTTACTTTATTGGTCTATAAAACAATGTTATTGATTGTTTGTTACCACAAATACCATACAGAATATGCTCAACAGTGCAAATCAATAACATACAGAATATTCTTAACAGTGCAAATCTAGAATGTCACCCAAAGCATACACACGCGTAAGATCAGCAAAATGTAACAAGCTTACAAAAAAAGACGGCTTAAACTTACTAGTCTAATTGTCGTCATATTCATAATATCAGAAGTCCAGTACTAGAATTATGTAGTCTGTAGGTGTCACGAGCGACGAAAAAAACCGAGTCATTTGAAAACAAAAGCACGACTTTTCGGGCCAATCATAATTAAGCGAATGAATTATGTATTTAGTTTCACATAAACCTGAAGGGGCTTAATGAATTTGGCCCAGCGACCGAAATAAAGAAATATGGCCCCCTTTTGTGTGATTTTGGATAACGAAAAAGTTTCTGCGAATGAAATTCGCTCGTAAACTAATCTGGAAAACTACGATAATCTGGGGTAATAATCCCTGAATGTGTTTAAAATAAAAATGGTAGTGTTTTTCGTGTTTCAGAGCAGCTAAGCTGATTTTCACGCAGAGAAACTTTGGTGAACCGGCCACTAACACTGAAATTATTTAATGTTAATTTATTTACTAATGAGGCCGCAAGTTGTAGTAATGTTCTCTGTATGTTTCTAATTTTCAACTCAATTATTTACTTGTGAATATAAACATCGCCAACCCGCCTGCCAAGCGTGGCGATTATGGCAAAACCCTTCATAGTTAGGAAAACCATGAGGAAGGCCTATGTCCTGCAGTGGGCGTCAAGTGGCTGATGATGATGATGATAAATAAATTCATTATATTCTTTTTGTTGCATTAACCCGTGCTGAGAACAATTTTAAAAACCTATCTAGAGGCTAAAAATTCCACCCATGCCGGGACTTGAACCCGCGACCTCTGGCTAACCGTAATACACGTAATGCAGAGAAGTTTGTAAAGAGGCTCGAAATTTCACTGATGCCTACACTTGCCCATTAGCTCCGTTGGGAGAGCGCTGGCACGGTTAGCCAGAGGTCGCGGGTTCAAGTCCCGGCATGGGTGGAATTTTTAGCCTCTAGGTAGGTTTTTATAAATAAATTCAGCTTTTGTCATTTTGCAAGTTTTTTAGCACTATCAAAGTCAAGTTTATTGTTGGGAATTGATATTCTTTAAATAATGAGATAAATGAATGACCTAAAAAGAGCAAATAACTTGAAAATAATGGAGAACTTGCACTAAAAAATGTTTTAATAGAATAGGAGAGGACACGTTAAAAGATAAATAAACGTATTTTTTTTCTCTACGACTAATTGTTTTTGTAATATAACCAGTCGAAAAGTCAATATAGTCACGTGGTACTAAAACGCGCCATACTAATCGACCTTAGACTATGACGTCATTTCCTAACGCAACGCTTATAATGTAAGCGTTTATCAATATTAAAGTTGTCTCGTAAAATAATGTTTTTATGCATGTACACTCTTACAAGAAAACGTTCAGAATTCAATTACAAAACGAAATCTAACAAGTTTTATGTTATTAGAGTATCTAACTTTATTTTTCGCATATTTTGTGACACCGAAAACCCCAAAATATATTTTTATTGTTTTATTTTTAAATTTTTCCTAGGTTTTTATAATTATGATTTCTATGGTATAAAAAAAGCAAAGTCACTCTAATCTAAGTTAGACGCAAGTTCCCCATTAGTTATTTTAATCTATTTATATTAGATTGAGAATCTTTTGACTATTATTTTATATCAATCGTTTGTTTACATGTATAAAAAAGCTGAATGAAATTATCTATCTAGAATAGACAAACTTATGTATTTATTGATCTACTTTACTCACAAACTTTTTAAGTAAGTAGGTACATACTTTGTCTCGCAACTTCGTTTGCGTGAAATTTGAAAAAATAAGAACGGAAAATGAAAATAGGACTTGCCATCTAGGTGAAGCGACCGATGCAGCGAGCGGTGAAGAGACGCTGTAGTGCCTGGGTCATATTTTATAGTAAAGGAAAACATAGTACATGATCATTAAGAAACTCAACTAGGTATAAAATTGTACGACTAGCGTATTCAAAACAAAACGAATCCCTTTAAAATTAGCGCCCCAGTTCTAGAAACGATCAATCAATCAAACAATAGCAAACCTAAACGCAGCCTTCGAAGGCCCTAACCGAGCCGATAACCGATTACGCCGAACCGACGTTGGTGGGTATATCGCGAACTGTGGGCCCTATAATTGTGTCCCGAGCGACTCCAATGTTAGACGATTGGAATCGCTCAGGATTTGGTACTGGTAATGGGTCAATGATGTCTTACAACCAATTCTTTAGCAAAGTATCATTCCACAAGCAACGTTTATCAACGTTTCGTTTTACAAACTGTTGTTTCACAATGATATCCAAATACAAATCTATTTATCATGTTTAAAAGATAAACTTACAAAAAAAAATCAGATAAATTATGCATTTCGAAAATACTTTATTTATGATTATTTTAAGAGATAAACTGACATTCTTGACGAGCTCAAGTTTGCAATATAACTTCGAAAATGTTATTCTGCAAGAGTGTCATTTCCATTTGGGACAATCAATCATTTAAAGGTAAGCTTACACAGGAGCCTTACGATTGTCTAAACGGAATTTCTTCCGCCTCTTAAAGTAACCTAATAAGTAACCAAATTTATTTTGCTAGGTGAATTTTTTGTAACCAATAAAGAGATACGCTCGCTTCGCTCGCTCCGCGCACTGAGATCACAAGTCTGACCTAACCTAACCCACTGTTCCGGTGAGGAGGGAAGTTTTTTTTTTAATAAAAATTTAAATGGCGTTTAACGAGTGTTTTAAGGAATCGTGTTTTTATAAATAATACCGAGAATGTTTGCTTAATCAACGTCAAAGTTATTAGTGTTAGAATTAATAGATTATGTGGAGATGAAGGTCGCAAAGAAACTCCGTATTTATTCTTTGTAAAAAAAACGTCTTCTCGGAGGGACCTATTACTGGTTGGATTGGATTGCAGTGTTTAACTTCACAATTATTTAAGGATAATTTTAGATTGAAATGTGTTGAAACTGAGTACGAGACAGAAGAGATTTTATTTTACACTTTCATTAAAGGCAATGATCGAAAGAGTATAAATACATACTTACCCATAGTTGGCGAGGAACTTTTACTTAGGCTACAATTTCAAAATAAGAATAACAAAAAAATATCAACGTTTTCGCGTTTTTTTTATTACACTAAAGTCTAGAAATTGATAAGTTAATAGGGGATGATATTTCATCAATAATTGACATAGATGATCTTGAAATAGGATGAGCAAACAACTTGATAGATATTGACAAGCATACAGATTGCATCTCATGTTTTAACGATTTCTATCAGAGCAGTTTTATTTAGCTGACATTTATTTCGCAATTTCGAAGGTTTCCCTGTCTGTTCGTTCGTATTTGTCCCGAGATGTTCGTATTTTAGATAGTTATAGGGATTTTAGATGTAAGCGCGGTGGTAGCCTAGTGGGTAGAACATTGGACTCTGAAGCGGAAGACCCAGGTTCGATTCCCAGTGCGGGCATGTACCTATGACTTTTCGTTCTAAGTTATGTACATTTGTGAAGTTATAGTAGCAATACCACTCGCTAACGGTGAAGGAAAACATCGTGAGGAAACCTGGGTGTCTGAGCTATTCACATAACTCAGCGCTTGAAATCACCAATCCGCGGTGGGCACGCGTGGTGATTAAGCCCATACTCTCTCTCTGAGAGAAGGCCTGTGCCCTACAGTGGGACGTATATAGGCTGCTTATGATAGGGATTTGGTAACACGCTGATATAGATCTTGCGTCTTTGTTCTCATAATTGGGATAAAGCTGTATTAATTTTCGTTGACAATGTATTACTGAAGATCTCTCCGAAATCTTTTAGGGTCTAGATTCTGTTAATGAATTGTAGTACAATGACAACTGCATGAATGCGCGGATTTCATTTCATCGCCGCTTCAAACGAAACCGAATCAAACCTTCTAGGCGTCAATGGTATGAAAAAAAAACATCACGTGACCCGATCGTGAATCTGTGATTGTACTATAATTAATGCACTATCAGAATCGAAGAAATATGTTTCCGGATCATTTCAGACTGACAAGAAGTAGAAAAACCGGTCAAGTGCGAGTCGGCCTCGCGCACCGAGGGTTCTATACTCACGCTTGGCCGTTTTTTATTATTTTTCGTTAGAATATATAATAGGTCCCACAATTCCGCCAAGTTTAATGCTTGTATGCCAAGTCAGAGGCCTTAGGGCGGCTTGACAACTTCTGACAGTAGACGAGCCACTAGTCTACAAGCCTCCACCAATCCGGACTTGGCCCCCGTGGTGGAGTATGGCCTATACCTTCCTCAGGGAAGAGACCCGTGCCCCTCGGTGGGGACATAATGGGTTGATGATGATGATGATGATGTAATACCGTTTTTACGATAGAGCATAAACAAAAAAACACGTTTTGGTTTGGTAATCCGCAGTAATAACACATATTCTGTGATAATTTCAACTGGCTACCTATTAATTTCAGATAGAGCCCTTTGAAGGTCCGACGGACGGACACACAGACAGCGGAGCCAGAGTAATAGGGTCCCGTTCGGCACCCTTCAGGTACGGAACCCTAAAAATCATCTCTCTGCGTGTTCCTACGTTACCCTTTCCCAGGAGCGCCACCGTAGCGTCAGGCCTCTGAGAGCCCCTCAGGTTTGTGTTGGAAGCATGGACACAAGCCAGCGAGGTCGACGCCCGCAGTTGAGAGCAATCGATTCCGTTCGTGTCAAAAGCACGCGACATTTCACCGGCCATGCGAAGGCTGGCAGCATAGCTACACTATCAAACTATTAGAAAAACAAAACGACAAGACTGTCTGTTTCAGCATCCTATGTTATCCGGGGTAGCATAAGGATTCGAGGTAAAAACCACGTAAAAACAGTACACAGTTCTAATTCTAATTCGAATGTACAAACGTACCTACATGTACCTACATGTTGTGAACATTACATACTTTTTTGTATGGGAAGTCGTGTAATAAGCCTTTATTCGAAGATAATATTTATACAACGCCTAGAAGCCTTAGCTGCCTAATTGGTGAATGACAATATTGTTACTCGGAATCTGTTGTGTATACAATAAGTAACTTGTACTGTAACTCAACTTTCCACTGTAGTGCCCGATGCTCTCCCCTTCTCTCGAGATGAGATTATGCCCTCCTCAGACTGGAGATTTCAAGCGCTAAGGTATGTCAAAACCTCAGTCACTCGGCTTTCCTCACGATGTTTTCCTTCACTTTTTACGAGTGGTATTGCGGTTATGTGTACCTAGGAAATGATAGATGATAGAACAGGAGATAACGATTTTCAATGTCAGTGACTAGCAGCAATTTCAGTGGCTACTGTAATGCGGTACATATGATTTAATCGAGAATTTACATCGAGGAAATCTCAGCGAGCGATCAGCAGGCCTAGCATGCTGGAGGTTTTGTCTGCGCATGCCGCAGAGGTATATCGTTTTTGTATGGTGTTCTCTTGAGCGAGCGCAGACAAGAGAAAGTCACGCCTGCCCTGTTACGAGCTTCAACATCGAGAGTTCTGTCTACTCGTCTGCGATACAGGCGTAAATATATTTAAGACCTTACTCTACTATGAAATTTAGTTATGTCAAAATCATTCAAAGGTGAATTTGACAGAATCTGTATTTGATATTAGAGTAATACTTATAGGTTTGTGTATCAAATTTAACAATAGGAAGGAAATTCTTCGTAAGGTGTGTGCACTATGCAAGTCCCAATAAAGTACGTAAACAAAGGCTTATTCCAACACATCCTCCATCCACCAGAGTATTTGAGCGCTACATTATTTCGGCACGCTGCGTTAGGACGACGTTATTTCGGCAGACTACTTTCAGACGACGACGTTATTTCGGCAAACTACTGTCAGACAACGTTAACGTTTTGATGACGTTAGTTTGAGTGCTGTATTTCGGCAGTTCAGGTTCGAACGACCTTGAGATTTTGTTTTGTTTAGGACAGCTTGGTGAATTTCTTATAGCGATTGGACAGAGTAACAGTGATATTTATCGTTGATTAGCGCTAGAACCAGCGCGGTAGAGTTAACAATAAAGTGTACATTCGACAGAACTACCCTTGTTACAAATCTACCTCCACGGTTACGTTACGGCCTAGTTTGCCCCAAAAAAGCGAACGTCAATCTGTTGTCGACTTTACTTGACCGCAGCGATCGAGTTACCGGGGGTGAGCGAGGATCGATGCAAGCTTGATCTACTGAGTTAGGTTAGACGTAAGCTGCCTAATATACGTTTAGTTCTTATAATAAGAGAGGGGTAGGGGATTAAACAGCAAGCATGCCCACCGCTCTCAGTATTGATCAAAAGTCAGTGTTTTATTCAAAGTATATAGTCCAAAAATTGTCAAGACATCCGAAGTCTGGATTCTGGCCTTGGCGATTTTCGTCTCGTTCGTCTAGCGGTATCACGTCTGATTACCATGCCGGAGATCGCGGGTTCGTTTCCTACTGGGGGTCTCCGTATATTTGTACACATGGCCTCAATCTAGATGTTCGTGATGTCCTTGCCTGGTTACCATAGCACAGAGTATCCTAGTTGGAACCAGGAGGAGTGATTGTGTTGTGTGGAAGTTATTTAGTTAATGTTTCCTTTTAATAACATAACATGAATTCACGGCTGTATCCCGGTGGGGTCAGCCACTCGCCACGATCCTGATAGGTAGATCTCTTTCGCTTCATCAACATTCATTAGTCATTGCATGCGCGCACGCCAGTTTCGGGTACATTCTATCTTGTCCTTTGCTAATACATCCCCTATTTGGTACGAAGTTTGGTGTTTCGATTTATTTATACCTAATTAAGCAACTTCACACGTGCGGGTCTGAGCCTAGACAGTGTAGGTGTCCCGGTAAGTAGGAAGCTGTTCGCATTCAGGTCAATTGATCCGGACTGTGGTCACACCTACGGCCTATTTGTGTAGGTGACGTACCTGCGTCATTTGTGCAGTAATGTTGCGTAGACCCTGTAGCTTGAAATCGAGCTGAAAGCTGATAGTGCTTACTGGATCAACTTTTTTTCAGTATGTGTGTTGTTACTTTGAACGAGAGGATAAGTAATAGTTTGAAGCGACGACGTTGTGGACTGGAAGAGGATGTAGTGACTAGAATCGAGATAGGAACGTTACGTCGGTCTGGACATGTGGAGAGGATGAAGAAATAAAGATAAAGGACGTCCTAGGCGGACATACTTCGACCAAAGAGGGGATGTATTAGCAAAGGGCAAGATAAAAAGTATACCCGAAACCGGCGGGCGTGCATGCAACGACTAATGGATGTACATGAAGCGAAACATATCTGTTAGGATCGTGACAAGTGGCTGATCCTGGTCTCTGCCTACCCTCCGGGATACAGGTGTGAGTGTATGTTATTTCTTTTTTCAGTTTAGAAAGGCGCCACTAGTCACAATTCGGTATTTGACACGATCAACAATAAATTATTTCATATCATCATCATCAGCCATTTGGCGCCCACTACAGGACATTGGCCTCCTTCGTAGTTTTTAAAACCATGAGGGGTTTTGCCATAATCGCCACGCTTGGCAGGCGGGTTGGCGATCGCAGTATGCGGTTGGAATCTCGGGAAAACGCTGCTGCCCGTCTCCTAGGAGTTGATTTCCTAAGTCGCCTTCTACGACATCCACGGAAGGAAATGGAGGAATGGGAAATGGAATTATTTCATATGCTCGCTTGAAACAAAAATTACAAAATATCTCGGAAAATGTATCTCGTTTAGTCAATTACTAGTTATTACAATTTTTAAATACATTAAACATAAAAAGAGTGCTCTGAAATGTGACGTCATAAGCCAGTATTTTCATACAAAATTCCGTTTTAAATAGTAACTCATTTGGTATTTTGTCAAATACCCAATTTTACAGTTGGCCAAAGTGCACACAAAGAAAAACAACTAACACAACTTAACAGTAAATTAACAGATTTTTTGTGTAGAAGAAACCGGGGATTAGTTCAATTGTTAGTACTAAAATCTCAGGTCTAAGCTAATTTAAGTCTTTTTAAGTGTTCGTGAACTACAGCGTAGTAATAATGCTTGTAATCTTCTTGTGGTCGACTGTACACTGCGCGCTAATTGTGGAAGAAAATCTCTTCGGAAAATTCTCTCTGAAATGCGTATAAACAGTGTACAAGCAGACGAGCCGATTCAGCGATGTAAGGAAATTTCAACTGAATAAAAAAATCACGAAATGAACATCAGCTGTTCCAAAAAAAAGTACCGCGACATTAAAATGCACGGGACAGTATTATAATATAACTATACCTAGTTACTTCAGCTACACCCAGATACCCAACTAGAAATTTGTCATAACTATTCAATAAATTAGGTAGTTAGTTAATTGAGCTACACCTAGATTCCCTGATTACCGTGCCGGAAGTCGTGGCTTCGATTCCCACTGGGGGCCGCCACACAAGTACAAGGCCACAGTCTGAGTGTATGTCCATGATTGTGATGTCCTTGCCTGGTTAACATAGCACAGGGTATCCTAGTTTGGGACCAGGACCAGGCAGCGATTGCGGTGGTTGTGTGGTCTTGTCTTGTCTTGTCTATACCTACAAATTTGCCATAACCCTCGTTGATTCACCTGCATATGCCCAACTATTCCGAGAAGCAACTATATTATATAGCGAGAGACCCAGGTTTGAATCCCAGTGCGGGCATGTGACTTTGTTTATTTCAAAGTTACGTACCTACATCTGCAAATTTGTAGTAGCAATACCACACGATAACGGTGAAAGAAAATATTGTAAGGAAACCCGCGGCTTGGTTGGCTCTGCACGACTTGTTGATTGACTATTGATTTGTCTTTCCTGTGGGCTAGGCCGACTAAGCTGTCAGGATGGTATGGGTGCTGGGCAAGCCTACTCCATCTCAAAAACAATGTCCCAGGCACTGCAGCGTCCGAGTGGTCCGTTCAGCCATCTAGTGTGAGTGAAGGTGCCACTGGACGCTGTTTAAATAATCTCATTACGTAGATGCAAAGGGCAAAGTTTGTACCTAGTTTGTTCAGCTATACAATTCATTGGCTATACCTAGTTACCTAATTATACCCAGAAATATGCCATAACTAAACCTAGTTGATTCAGCTATACCTAGATACCAAACTATACCCAAAAAGTTGCCATAACTATAGATTGATAAAGAAATACAGAACACTTTATTGCACAACCAGAAAAAAAACAATAGGTAGGTACCTACCTATATTTAATTCATACATAAACATAAGTACCGATTATAAAACAAAGGTATAAAGGAATGTCAGTCTTGACATGCAACATTTATAGACATACAGAAAGTAAAGTCACTATCGTAATTAATTCTCTTTCTCGTCAAAAATGTCGTTAACTGAGTAAAAGCAAGTTTCTAAAAGCCAGCCGGTTCATTTGTTCTTAAATTGGCTAATATGTAAGCTATCCCTTATTTCGTTTGGCAATATATTATAGATTCGTATAGTCATACAGTAAGTATTATTTATTCATTTTTATGTAAACACAATATTATTGTTAGAAGAAAAAAATTGTCCTTGTGTCTTCTTGGGCCTGCCCATGCGTCGGAAAAAGATGGTTCTGGTGTCTAACCAAGATGCTTATCTGTTTTGTGTACATACACGGTAGGTGTCATAATTCTAAGTTTTTTAAATATATGTCTGCATGACTCCGTGGTTAGTTAGTATACCTAGTTATGGCAAATTCCCTCGTCACCCTCACCTCAACCACAGACTACTTCACCCCCGCCCCTAGCGTCTTAAACAAGCACGTATCCACTAATCACCCCGACGTACATTCGGCACCGCAGCAGCAGATGCGCTGGGCCACCGTGTTATTATCCGCACGGGTCATTAAGTTTGCCATTTCGGTGTCACTCCAAGGATCGTGAATAGTAATTTCGTAGATAAGTAGGTAGGCAGTGTTTTGCATTTGAAGGCTTAGCATCTTTGTGGATTACGTAGAATAGTGTACAGTTATATCGGATGTTAAGGATTTACGCATCATGACTTTTTTTTTTCAAAGGCCATGTTTGGGAAATCCCCTTATTAGGAGAAACTGATTGATGTTTATGCAAATTTTTAGAAATACATCTAGTCTACAGAATACTTCTTTCCAAACTTTCTTAAATTTCATGTTATTTTTAACATCACGATCGCGAGGAAACACAACGTGCAAACATTTTTAATTTTAGAACAAAAAAAACTCATTAATTTCCAAAATTTTATGCATAAAGTAGTTCCATGTAGTAGTAGTTTGTGTCTGGTATGTACAGGAAACGGAGAACTAATTAGGCCTGCTTTTGCAATATCAGCGCTTCCAGGCACTCGGAAGATCGAAGATCGTACGTAACTAATATTATCCCCCAAAGCCCTTTACCATATTTCATCATCATCAGCCATTTGACGCCCACTGCAGGACACAGGCCTCCTTCGTGGTTTTCCTAACCATGAAGAAGTCCATAATCGCCACACTTGGCAGGCGGGTTGGCGATCGCAGTATGCGGTTGGAATCTCAGGAAGACGCTGCTGACCGTCTCCTGGTAGTTGATTTCCTTAGTCACCTTCTACGACATCCACGGAAGGAAATGGAGTACCATACCATAATGGAGTAAATACCATATTATACCTCTCCATCATTGAAATTTGTCAGTCAACTTTGCACCTTTGATGCTGTCGTAATTAAAAACTCGTTTAGAACACTACAATAATGTCTAAACCAACATTAATACAATAATTAATCACCGGCGCGGCACCTCCAATACCTGTTTGTTATCGGCAGCAGTGACTCACGCCGCGGCCGGCCTTGCGAATGCGTCTCGGACTCGATATCGTACGTCAACGGATATAAAATGTAATAACCTGCCGGCATCATTGAAATCAATACGAGAAGGAGGTAAAAGGTCTGCCCTTCTACTCTCGACGTCAGTGTGGCTATCTTCCGCTTCGATTGCGATTGTAAGCCCCTTCAAACGAAATAGACCAACATCGTGGTCAATATTGCGTTTGTGGGGTAAGTTGCCTCGAACTACTTTAGACGAATTAAGATCATGTTGCTCTGAACCAATTGCTGGCGTCGGCTGGATGAGAATGGCTGAGGAAAGAAAGAAGTGACGCTGACGTGCCTTAGGGAGGTCTATGTCGAGCAGTGGATTAATGCGGGCTAATTGATTGATTGAAGATTCTTACGCCATTTGGCTGTCATGTCGCCTAGTAGCGTATCACGCTTGACTATTTATGCTGGAGTAGGTGGAAAGAAATCAACAATCTACATTTACACTACATTAATAAATTATTATTAAGTTAAAATTAAGACATGATTTCAAAAATGGCGCAAGAGGTGTAGCAAAGTTATAACTTATTACAGTTTTGTTGAAGCTTGATTAATAAATAATAAATAACATTAATCCCTGGTCCTGGTACCAAAACATGTAAAAACACCTAGACTGACATTGTATACTAATCAAAGTTCAGACTTATAGTTCAGATTACTTTAATACATACTTTGATCTCGGCCTTGAGGTAACTTTCTGTTTCTTTCCTGTGCGTGCTACCTGCGCCTGCGTTGCGTATTAATCACATCATCGGAATGCAGTCGAAATGTCAAAGAAAATCCCCAAATTGGGACGCAATGTGATGACTCAGAGCGACTCGGGTACCTACGTGAAAAGCGTATAGGTCCGTGTCCGGTGGTCAATGTCCGGATTCTGAGGCTTTCCTTGTCCTTGAGCACAGATTGAGTGACAGATAAATCAACCACATCGACTTATTGTCTCGGTCTGTACTGATTGGTCTTATGGAACTCTTATAATAGCAGGTTGTGTTGTTAGATGTACAATATCAGGAGCTGCCTTCGGGTCGACTTTGTAGTGGAGAAAAAGGCAGCGAAAATCTCCACTCTGGCCAAGTTTTCTAAAATCATGTAAATTGGTTGGTTGGCAAGTACCTAAATCATCGGTCGAGCAAGCTGACGGGCGTCCTATGCTGCTTTAGCCGATTTATGATCACTCAAAAACCGTTTTACCTCTTTGGTTATCTATACCAGTTCTGGATATCGGCCATGCAAGGTACGGTCATCCAAATGAAGAAAACACTCACATTGGTGCAAATTATTTACTTAGATGAGCAAGAAAACTAGTGTAATTCTAAAATAATAAATTATTTAGCAAAGCACAGACTGTGCGAGCTTGTGATAAGACTGAGAATAGTCTATAACCGAGGATATACCCAATCGGCCTCCACCCTCCAGCATCTCCACTGACCAGCGGTGGCCATACGTTAGCTGATGTTTCCCCCTTCTCTGAACATCGTAAACAAATCAATCAGGCCCTGAGTCAGAGCAGCACTTGCCGGGAGGATGTTGTTTGGCGCCCCTGGTGTCGCAATCAAGCAATAGAGCCGCAATCATGCCATTATCCTAGTGGCGGTGATCCGCACGCGGCGCTCAATTGACCGCCGACGTAGCATGAGGCAGAGGCGGTGGAATGGTCATATGTGCTGAAGAATCAAATTCTCGATTACGAACCGTCAAATGCAGCCCCTGGCAGCTCGCTAGACCGACGATCTGCAGCCGGTGACGGCTGGATTAGGATGGCCGAGGACATAAGGAAGTGGCGTGCCTTAGCGGATGCATAGGACACGCACGGCATACATAGGACATAGGCCCTGCAGTGGGAAAATATATTGGATGGATGAGAGTAGGAGATTCCATACCTAGTGGTAGCTGTTATTATACTAGATTGGGCTAAAGAGAACGAAATAAAACAAGATCTGAGTGGAGTTTCACATCAATGTAGTGGAGTTTCTTTCTCACCTTCATCTCTCCTTTATTTCTCCTTCGGCAAATCTCCAATATGAGGTTGCCTGGAAGAAATTGCTGTTTCTGTAACATTGTTTTCCGGTATACAATAAAGAATATTCTTATCCGATCGTGCTTCAGAGACAGGATGGAGTAGCGCGTGACCTAGTAATACTCGGGAAACTAAAGTTCCTGGACGGTTTGTACTGAATCATTTACCTATTGTGAAACCGGCATGATCTGGATTAGGGCCTTATGACAACTTAACTTCACCAACGAAAACTGGGTAAAAAAGCGGAGCGCTCCATTTGTAGAGCTCTCCCGTCTATTTGGTAAAGAAGCTCTTACCTTGAGCCAAAAAAATCCGACTCGAAGAACTAAATCACCGTCTGACAGTGCTTAGCTGATGGCGCGTTTTTGTACTACGTGACTAGAATGACTTTTTAGGGTTACGTAGTCCGACAAGGAACCCTTATAGTTTCGCCATGTCCGTCTGTCTGTCTGTCTCTCTGTCCGTCCGCGGCCTAGCGCAAAGACCGGTAGTACCAGAAAGCTGTAATTGGTGTGTGCATACATATTTATCACGCCGACAAAGTTAAACAATAAAATGTTGGAAATTACTTTTTTCACTGTACCTCCGCTAACGTGAAAAGTGGGGATGATTTGTTTTCTCGTCTACCCCATCATGTGGGGTGTGGGGTATCGTTGGATTGGTCGTCGAAAAATATTGTGGGTGTAGGAAGACCATTTTTCGATTTAGGGTTCCATTTGCGAAATATTAAGCTTTAAAGCGCAACATTTTGTCCGAGTAGGGTGTTAGGGGTTGTAGTCGTAAAGAAAAAAAAAACAAACACGATTATTTATCTTTTAACATGGCCTAACCCACCTAACCAATGAGATGTTACCGCGCGGGGCCAGTAAATTCCGGTTCGAAGGACCAAATCACCGTCCCTGCTCTACCTCACGTGGCTCCTCCTAGATATAAGTCCAAACGTCAATTGAAACGAAATTAAATTAAATAACTTTTTTGTAAAACGGTTACCAAAAAAATGTTTACTGGCTCCCAAACGAGAATTCCCTGTGTTATGGGTAGCCAGGCTAACCATAGCCGTTAACGCTTAAGATTCAGTTTGCGGTGGTAGCCTAGTGGGTAGAACATTAGTCTCGGAAGTGGGAGACCCAGGTTCGATTCCCAGTGCGGGCATGTACCTATGACTTTGTTTTCTAAGTTATGTACATTTGTGAAGTTATAGTAGCAATACCACTCGCTAAATGTGAAGGAAAACATCGTGAGGAAACCTGAGTGTCTGAGCTATTCATATACCTCAGCGCTTGAAATCGCCAACCCGCGGTGGGCACGCGGGGTGATTAAGCCCATACTCTCTCCCCGAGAGAAGGCCTGTGACCTACAGTGGGACGTATATAGGCTGCTTATGCATTCAGTTTCTCGGGTTTTCGCAAGGTTCTCGAGTAGAGATCACGATCTGGCAAACGCAGCGTAGGACTCCCACCAGCTGGACCGGCGATCTGAACCAGATTGCTGGCAGCGGCTGGATGTGAATGGCCGAGGACAGACATAAGCGTGCCTTGGAGAAGGCCTAAGGTAGGCAGTGGATGAATGCGGGGTGGTTGAGTCAGTTCCAGATATATGAACTTAAAACTTCAATCGATAAAGCGGTCAATGGAGGCCCACGTCACACAGTACGGTAACCGGCGACTAGTGGCATGCTTGTCAAGCGGTGACGTCACGCGCCCTACATGGCTACTCTCCTACGCAGCGTCTCGCGCCCCGACGCCGACGCTCGAGAGGCTTCCGAGGAGTTCTTCATTGGAGTTCTTGAATTGTAATCAAAGTTTTACTTGATAATTTATTACTAAAAATAAAAATCTAGACATTTCCTAAAAAAAATACAACGAAATAAATGAAGGAAATAAATAATCTGAATTTTCTGTTAAAAGTTTATGAAGTTTCCGGTTTCTGTATTATGTTGCAGAGCTCCAATTTATAACTTTACATACACCTTTTTAAACTTCCACTGCCATTGCGTGCTGCTACCTTCCTAATTAAGTAAATCATGACGTCACTCCAGGCATGCCTGCATTGGCAATTTCCCCAATTTTCCAGGTTCCATCCACCGCGGCGTCTTGTGTCAAAACCCGGCAGGTGAGTCAGCGCCGGCAAATCGGACGCATCCTGTTTAGCGGGCAATTGCCGTAATGGCCGCCGTTGCCGCTTGCGCGCGAACATGACGCGGGCAAGATGGCCGCGCTTCCGGTGGCGCTAAAGGGAGCGCCCGGTCGGAAAATTCCTTGGATTTTCTTCTTCTAGCGGTTGGTAGCTACTGCCAACGATAAGTAATGGCCAATATCTGCATGTTATAACGCAAAACCTGGAGAGCGTTTCTTGAGTATCGAAAATTTAATTAAACCGATTTAATTAAATGTTGAGGAAGCGAATGTGATCTGTCAGGATCGTAGCAAGTGGCAGTCCCTGGTCTCTGCCTACCCCTCTGGGATACAGGCGTGAGTTTACGTATTTATGTATGTAATTAAACCACTTCCAATATAAGCAAAACTTAAATTTCAGACACTTTTTTTTGCAAATTGACTGCTACAGGTTTCAAGTTAGTATGAAAATAAAATTGAGAATGTTATAGTTTTTCCTACCCATTTATTAGAAGCGGAATTAGCGAAACTAAAAATAATTATTTCAAAAACACGTCGTACCTGCATACAATCTATCGATAAACAAGCCTGTTAACATGGAAATTGTTGGTTTAACTACATATTAGATAAACTAAAAATTGCTCTCATTGTCCCTATGTTCCTTGTGGCTTTGTGAGTTAATTTGAAAAAATTGTTTCGTTGATTCAGATTTAGCATAACGAAGGGCGTCCCACGTTTCAACAAAAGTACCACATTACGACGACTCTCGCCGTCATGGACTAAATAAGCCGGAGCCTCGTTGGGCTAAATAAAAAATATACCTAGAGCAGGGCGGCTTAATCTGATATTATCCTTTCCTAGCGTGCAATATGATCGAAGTTGTAAAGAAGGTTGGTAGGAGTCAGGCAAGACGATCAGCAAAATAGATTCTATAGGCGAAATGCAATGTGTGGCAATCCAATTTGGTCAGTGGTCTAGTATTTACAAACCAAAGTATGCGAAGTATTCAATAATAATCGAACACTGCAAAAGGCAAAAATATGTGGAACAGGTCGTTGACGTCATTTCCTCTGTAGAAATCTGGTGGGTGTGGAAGTGAGTAGGCACCATAGGTCTGCTAGGGCGTCTGTTGACACTTGCAACCTACTTAAACATTGAAAATTACTCACTGACGTTTAAAAGAAAATATTTAACAAAGAAATGGCTTCCAACCAAACTTGTGGAGGTGAAACACCGACATCTGTTCGCTGAGTGATAACAATTTTCTTTCAAGACCATAAAACAATTAAAAAGACCTTGCAGGTGCGGAGAGGTCTAAACAATATTTAAAGTTTGCAGCCCAAGATAACGCTAGATAGACGAATCTAATCGACAGCAATACCTGAGCTGCAGGAGGTGTTAAAAGAAAACAAAAGACAAACAATAATGAAAGGACAACCAAAGAAGAAGTAGAAAAAAAGGAAGAGTAAAAATTCCGAGCATACTTTTCGCACGGTACACCGTTTCATTTGTTTAAGACAAAGTTGGCACACCTGTGGACTCTTTGTCTGTTAAAATTAAAAAGAATAAACGACAGTGGTTTTTTTTTCACCGGCAAATTGGGCAGGTACGTAATGCGTTTGGTTACCATTGTGCCAGGCTGCGGTTGTAAATGCTTGATTAGTTCTGGAAGGCTTTTTCCCACGGATTGATAAAATCACGCAAATTGTGCTCGAAGAGAACCAGTCTTGTTTCGTACCTCTGTGCTCAGTTACATACAATGTTAGACAAAAGCGACTAGGGGTACGTTTGAAAGCCTCGGTCACTAAAGTTAACATAAAAAGAAAATTGAAACTTTTTACTAAGCGTCAAGGTCTCGGCTTCGCTCATACAGCCTAGAATAAATTCCCACGGTGTTAAAGCTACAATCAGCTCTTATCTGTGTCTGACCCAACACATGTTTAGAGTTACGCTGAACAAAAGGGAATACCTGCCTGCCGCCAACTTTTATCAGTCTTTGGACAACGGTCTCTTTATCTAGCGCCACGCAATGTACCCTGCGAAGCGTAGTAACATAAAAAAAGAGGTATTCAAACTAAAGATTACCAAGAGCAATAATGAATGAAATGGACACCTGTTCGAGCTCATGACAAAAGCTTATTGTAATATTGTTGTTAGTGCAATAAAACACCTGGGTAATTAGGGGCACCCGGAAATTCTATTTTGGGTACGGCTTTAAACGTAGTGCAGAGCAGTCGACTTTGAGGTGTTGTTTGCAAAAGTACCTGTGGCAGGACTTGCTTGCAAAAGTACCTATGGCAGAATTTAACTTTTACTATGGAGAAAACTGGAGAAATTAAAAAATTGCTAAAAAATATCAACAGTCCTAATTATGAGCACCAAATCCTTAGCGATTCCAAACGTCTAACTGTCAAATTCGTATAATTTGACAGTTAGATAATTGGAATCTTTTAGGTTTTGGTGCTCGTGATATAGGAGCTGTCCGATACCAAACTATATACTACATCCATCAATCCATCTAATATAGCATTAAAATATATTTTTTCGTGATATTAATGTTTTCTCCGTAGAATTCCTCATTTTTGTATTGTATGGGGATTTTGTAGTTACTGATAGGTGCATCAACTCAACTGTCAGACAGCCACTAACCAATTATCTATGAGTAATTCGTTCTTCAACAGATAGAGCACGATTTTAGGTGTTGTATTAGCTACGTATACCAAGAGGGAAGTTCTGTCACACGCTTACGTCACGGTTTCATGAATGACTGAAATAAACAAACATCACCTCTAGGACTTTCCCGAGATTACCTACGCAAATTCCTGCACTATTTGTAACAAACGGTAACTAATATTGGCCTACCCCACCTCACTCCTCAGTGAATCAAAGGTGTGTGCTGTGCCGTGTGCGACAATGTGATTGATCAAGTGCGATTTGTTAATGACACAGTGACCACTCAGTGGGTAAACTACATACTAACAGTCTTATTCATAATGAGTCGATTCTGTTAAAACTCTCTAAAGACGGAGTTAAAACCGGATTATAATAGAAACGCTTGCTATAAAAACTACATAAATTTAATTAATCACCTAATATTCGTATTTGCACCGACTACCCGTGTCTATTTCTCCTTCGGCAAATTCTTCGATATGAGGTTGCCTGGAAGAAATTGCTATTAGCAATAAGGCCGCCAATTGTATCTTTTGTTTTGTCATTGCTGTTTCTGTAACATTTTTTCCGGTATACAATAAAGAATATTCTTATCTTATCTTAATTTAATTAATTCATTAATTTTTTTTATTCTTATAAATCAGCTTTAACTCCTTCTTAACAGTGAGTTAGCATGTACCTATGTACAATTGTACACTCGATAGCATCACCACCAACCGTGCAGCTAATCAGTTACGTTACAGCTTTACAGGCAACTTTGCAACTACAATGTAAAGGTTGATGTGCTCAGCTTCTGGATAGGTACCAATTCCAGTCCATTCCTTTTCTGTCAGACATGTGTCAGCCAGTTGTAACTAACACACAATGTACTTATAAAACAATAAGGGAATCTCGTAAATTTTTAACGATTTTTAGCGTTTCGTACCCAAAGGGTAAAAGACCCTATTACTAAGACTCCGCTGTCCGTCCGTCTGTCTCATAGTTAGACAGTTGTAAGTTTCACAGATTATGTATTTCTGTTGCCGCTATAACAAATACTAAAAACAGAATAAAATAAATATTAAAGGGGAGCTCCCATACGACAAACGTGATTTTTTGCCGTTTATTGCGCTATAACGGCAATAGGTAGACGCTTGAAATATTCAAATGTTGTATAGATAGATAATGGTACGGAACCCTTCGTGCGCGACTCCGACTCGCACTTGCCTGGTTTTTATTTATTTCTGTCGGACATCATCATCAGCCATTTGACGCCCACTGCAGGACATATGCCTCCTTCGTGGTTTTCATAACCGGATGCCGGATTTTCATGCCGGATATGGAACCTTCAAAAATTGGACTCCTGCTAAGGCTCCCGAACTGAATAAAAGAAAACACACCACCCTTTAATGTTTTGTTGCCAGGTCACCCATAACGTAACTGAATACTATGCACTTATATAAAAGTCGTCAACTGTAAATAAGCCTGAAATGGCCCGAAAATCTTGAAATATAGTATTTTCTAAGGTTAACACGAGCACTAGACATAATAAAAACTGAATTTGCACGGATATTTACTCGTTTATTTTTTCATTTTACAATTTTCAGACTTTTCGGTACCTTTGCGAGTCCCGTGGTCTTGGTAGACTGAGTGTCGGGCGGCCTTTTTGAAAGCATTAACTGTTCGGCAAAAATTACAAAAAAATATTATCAAGTATTATGTCTGAGATATACCCCCAGTTTTTCGTACACTAACACGCTGTTAATCTACTTTTAACCGCTGTCAATTGACCAAAGTGCATACAAAAAAAACCACTGACAGCTGATAACAGTAGATTAACAGCTTGTTAGTGTACGAGAAACCGGGGGTGAGTCAGACTTAATTGGCATAACGAGATAGGTATACCATCTATCCATTCCCTGGCATATCCAGTAAAATAGAAGTAGGTGAAATTTACCCCTGGAATTAACCCTGAAGTCGCCAATGCTGTCAGGTGTACGAATACTTTACTTTTTCTTTTCATCACAGCTAGCAACTTCCATCGGTAATACCAAATTAACAATTGTAGAAAACAGAGTCCTTGGTGCATGCTATTGAAAATTTGTAAAAAACAGAGTCCTTGGTGCATGCTATCGTAAAAAAACAGAGTCCCTGGCGCGGAATCCCAGATTTCAGGACCTCCCAGACGTGAGGGAGCGCTCTGCCGATACGACCGATAGGCTGACGACATTTTGTTGCAGATAAGTTGACTGGCTCTTCTTTGCACAGGGAGACGTAGCACCAAGCCATAAAACTCGCGAGGGACGGGGTCTATCGACATTGTACAGTGTACAGTCGGCAACACACCAACCTATACGAGCGAACACTCAACTCAGTTACGTCACAGTACAAATAAAGGTTACGTTACGGGCGACTAAGCAACTAACATTTAAAGGTTTATGTGCTGTCCAGTGCACATCATCAGCATGTACTCCATTGCAGATCTTATCGCCTACGGCCTTAGTGCTATTATCGAAGAGTACTGGTGAAACGTAGCGAGGTCTGGAGTCACTGCTTACATTTAATTGACACCAGAAAGCTATCGGCGCAAGTATCAGGAAGCGTCTGATTGGACTGCCCTCACGCGATGGTTCGCTAAATTTGTATTAGCACTTCCTACTCGCTACAGGGTTAGCTTCAGAAAGATTTTTTTCGAATGTAAATGGGATACTCTGCGGCCCTACACTCTACAGGATAGAGGTGACTTTTTAATCACTATCTAAACGTGTTCTAGGCAGGCAAATGGTCTGACTAGCTGAGCTTTACCTCCTGAACTGTAATACGTATACAGTAGACATTTTTATACAAAAGAATAAGTACCTATGTGCGATCCCTGAAGTATAACAACAAAGAATAAAGATCAGCCAAGTGTGAGACAGACTCCCACTAAAGAACTGACCGCAAGACCACACATTATTTTCTAAATACGTATATTATTTTTATTGTAGTACGGAACCCTCGGTGCACGAAACCGACTGGCACCTGTCCGGTGTTTTTACAGTCCATATACAACTACAGACATTTAAATTGATCGAGGGCTTACTCGAAGCGCCATAGCGGAAAAGTGGAAATATAATAAATAATTAGTAAATCCAATCGTTCCTTCCGGCAGAACACTACAATGGCGTCTCGTCTCCCACGGGCCGGCTGACGAAACGGCGAGATTATCGTCTCCAACACTGCCTCGCTATAGTCTGACCGCTCGACGAATATGGAAAATAAATGTAGCATAGTTAGATATAACCTCGAACGAACCACTAACGAGTAAACGCAGCATAGGACGCCCACCAGCCCGCTGGACCAACGATCTGAGACAGATTGCTGACAGACACTGGATGGATGAGTGTGGCCGATGACAGAAAGAAGTGCCGTGCCTTGGGGGAAGGCCTATGCCCAGCAGTAGACGAATATGGGCTGATTGATTGAAGTTCCAAACGAGTAGCATTACCTACTGACGGTAGGCCTAGGCTGCCGTATGAAGCATCAGAACAGTATCAGTTAAAACACTGAACCAGTGAACCGATTTCTAGATTCGTAGCTGTTAGCACTGCACGTTTAAATGACAATCCTATTTTGTGTAAAATGTCCTCGCCCACGATACAGGCTCAGCTTAGTGTGGGGACACGGCCACCACTACCTAATGTTATTTAACATTATTGTTAATTTTGTTTTAAATTGAAAGAATCTTAATAATTATTAATCCACATGCTTGTAACATAATTAATTTGCTAATAAACAATTTCTACTTCACTTTTTTTACGATCTTATCTTGATAAGATCATATTAAATCAAGTCAAAACAACTGGTGATGAAAAGTGAAACCAGAATAAGGTAAACCTGACACAACACAACCAAGCTAAATGTACCTAACTGCGGTACCTAACTAGTAATCCTAGAAAGGGTGTGCTCTGCCACTTTATTTAGACAGTTTGATTGAAATTTGCAGCAAGTTTATGAACATTTTACTCATGATGATATTAGTGGCCGATATTAGTGACAAATTATGCCAGATATACTATCCTTTAATATACTTTGCATCGAATCGGAAAAAATCTTAGTCCAGACTAATTTATGTTACTTTTAGAATAAATGCTGATCAGCTGTCCACTGTACCAACGCGCTCTATGGAACAGTTAAAGTCGTTAGTGAGTTATTAATACAATGTAATCAATCGTCGGTCAGACAATAGTTGGATGTCTCGAGAGAAATGTGGCGTCTACGGAGAAATGGCGGCGCGAAGCGCTAGATAGACTACGCCAATCTAAACTGGATCTGAACTTTAATCTACGTTGGATTAACTTGTTTGCCATGGGATATAAACGTTTCAATGGTACTTCGTCAAGAAACCTAAGTGTGGCTTCTGCTCTCGAAATTGAGAATCCGAATTGGGCACACTTTGTGTTTAAGCCCATATTCTCTCTCTGGTAGAACGTATATACTCTGCAGTGGAACTTATGGGTTATCTTACTAATTGCATTAATATTATAAATGTGAAACTTTGTGAAGATGTTTGAAGAAGAAGAAGAAAGACATTTATTATAGGTACCAACAATATACATCACAGAAACAAAATAAGCAGATAAGTAACATAATATGCACAACAACAGAAAGAAAACTAAATACACAACAGACAAAACGAATAAATAAAACAGGACCATAGATGTAGCCTGTGGTGTGTCTAGGTTGCCACAAAAGGCAGCTGACTCAGCGTTGTGCTGAGGAAGTTACTCAATCACGCAATAACGGCGGAACGGATTTACATGAAATTTGGTATGGAGATAGTCTGAGTCCCGGGGAAGGACATAGGCTACTTTTCATCCCGGAAATTACTCATTCCATGCGGACGAAGTCGCGTTCAAAAGCTAGTTGGTCATAAGTTATGAGCGGTGGCAGCGGAGTGGTAGAACGCCGGCCTCACATTCGGAAGGTCGTGGGTTCCATGTACCAACGTAACAATGACTTTGTTTTCTATGTTACGCACATTTGACATCGTGAGGAAACCTGAGTGTCTGAGGTGTTCACATACCTACGTCAGCGCTTGAAATTGCCAATCCGCGGTGGGCACGTGTGGTAATTAATTCCTCTCTCTCTCTCTCTCTCTCTCTCTCTGAAAGAAGGCCTGTGGCCAGCAGTGGTATGTAAATAGGCTTGATAAAAAATAAAATATTTAGGTGTCGTTTTAAGGTATCCGTCCAATTGAAGAAAACGTTTACTGGGTTTTCATGTTTATAAAGGTTCTCACCAACTTACCTATCGCGATAGGCAGTTTCAAGATTGTCTCGTTTGTTCTCCAGAGCTCTCCATTATACGACGTTCTTTCAGCCACACCACAAGTTTCCAGAAAGTTTTGAAGCTGCTAATGATTTTGAAGCTTTCGTATTTGGAAGCTCCATCTACACTATCACATGCAGTTCAAGGTCATTCTATGTCCAATTAATTTAATGCACGAATATTGAAACAAAAACTATTTTCAACCAGATATTATCTCCCAAACTGAAATCAGAACGGTCACGCGCACCAAAGCCTAGGCGTCGCCAAAAAAGGAAGCGGGAAAACGTCACTTCAACAATATCGAGCGACACTCATGTAAATCGATTCTTTATTCGCTCGATAAACAAAAGGCTCGTCACAATGTGCTAATCGAGTCGAGATGTCTCGATAACCCGCGTACGATGACACTTATCGACTCGTCAGCGGTGGCAGGTGGCTATGCATCCCGAATCCGTTTTTATTTCCATCTACCCCCCAAGCTGTCGGCTGGTTTTCCGATGTCGAAAATGACAAAGAGTAACTTTGATGGAAACAGATAGGCTTGCGCGGCGCAGTGGTGGCCGCTAAGCGAGCGTATTCCTGGAGCATATTTTTTAGGGTTCCGTACACGAAGGGTGCCAAACGGGCGCCTATTACTAAGACTTCACTGTCCGTCTGTCTGTCTGTCTGTCTGTCACCAGGCTGTATCTCATGAATCGTGATAGCTAGGCAGTTGAAATTTTCATAGATGATGTATTTCTGTTGCCGCTATGACAACAAATACTGAAAACAGAATAAAATAAATATTTAAGGGGGGGTCCCATACAAGAAACGTAATTTTATTGCCGTTTTTTGCTCGACATTAATAACGGCAACAGGAAGACGTTTGAAATATTCACACAATATTTAGTTCTATATTAGCTTAAAAAATAAATAATTAAATTAAAATAGAATAAAATATAAATAGAATAAATATTTAAGGGGCTCATATATATTTAAGCTTAAGCTTATTTGGCACATACATATTTAAGCGCAACGAGCTATGGAAAGGGCTATACCCGGAATTTCTCTACGAGATCGAATAAAAAATTATGAGATCCGTAGACGAACGAAAGTCGTCGACATAGCCCAACGAATGGATTAGTAAGTTGAAGTGGCAGTGGGCGCGGCACATAGCACGCAGAACAGAACTGATGGCCGATGGGGCCGAAAAGTTCTCAAATGGAGACCACATATCGGCAAGTGCAGCGTAGGACGACCAGCCATAAGATGGACAGATGACCTCATCCAAGTGGTAGGAAGACGCTGGATGCGAGCCGCTTCCAACCGGTCTTTGTGGAAATCCATGGAGGTGGCCTATGTCCAGCAGTGGAGTTCTTGTGGCTGAATGATGGTGATGATGATTTAAGGGGGGATCTTTGTGTCTAATGTTGTATAGATAAAGGTACGGAACCCTTCGTGCGCGAGTGCGACTCGCACTTGGCCGGTTTTTTATGAATAGCGTGTCATGTCGACAATTACATTTTAGTTGCAAGATCATCTGTATCGTGGATGAGTAGACTCACTGGAGCGCATGGGTGTAAAGGTTGATGTGTTGTAGAATGTACCCAATATTATACCTATGTAAATAGCAGGTAATTTAACTCTGCTCTTACTCTACGTAGGGAAAGTAATATTCTTTATTTGTACTGTGGCAGCTTTGTTTGATGACGAAAAGAAAAGTAAAGATTGATGACCTATTGTACCTCGCTTTTAGGTCTAGAATTTACAACGCAATGCTGTACTTTATTCTGAATCTGTAATATGTAGGTACTTTATTTTGCTTTCATTTCTATTATTGCTTATTGCTGTTTTAAATGTGCTTTTATATTAATTTTAACGACCCCTTCTGTGGCGGTAATTTTCTTCTTTTTCCATTTGATCGGAAGACCACTAGTAACCCTAGATACTTACCATTCTTTTAAAGAATTAATAACTAAAAAAAATTTTAAACGGTCCTAGCCTATGTGAAAAACTAATCTATGATGGCATCGTTCGGTGCGTGCCGTTTTTTGATGCGCTCGCGCAGAGCCGCACGTGCCGCCATCTGTTACAGGAAGGGTCGCTCTAGTGGAAGATGGGCTTCCACTCCTGTCCTGTCACTATTACTTACTGGCGTAGATGTTTTAAGTGTGATAGACGGGGCAATGTAGGGCCGATGTTGTAACCACTACCTACCAACAACCATCTACCTTCCCTCCATCTCAATCTTCCAGGATTGACCAGAGGCCATAACACTGCCTAAAAGGGTGGAACGGTTCTTTTCAAACAGGTGCAGGTTTGGAACCAGTCAGGGTTTTCAGTGGAAAAGCTTTACCTGAACAAGTGGTAGGAAAAGCCCTTCAGTCATGAAAATTGAGGGCTCTCTTCACGGCGCTTTTGATATAGGTAGGTTCGTATTCGTATGATCTAGGTAACAAAGATTGTGCTGGTTAGTACCTACGAACCTATAACCTCACCGAGCATATAAGATATTTAAATTGTCACAGAAATAAGGATAGATAGGCGGCCAAGCGCAGGGGCAATTATATAAGATTGCCCCTGCGCTTGGCCGCCTATCTATTTAAATGAGTGAAATTTAAATAAATGTCCTCTTTCTTTCCTATCAATCGAACGATTCGTATGAAATTTGAGATACCTAGCCAGAAACATGGTTTGGTCGGTAAAACAGTGCTATGTGTCGGAGAATGCGATCCCCCTAATTAACTATTATTACCGGGTGATTATCTCCGAATGACTGCCCCAAATGTCCTTGAAAAAACCTCAACTTGTGCATCCCAGCGCCAATCATCGCATCTTGAGACGAATCAGGAAGGATTCGCAAAGGTAATGACAAGTGGGCCGGGCATGTAGGCATGTTAATTGCCCACAATGGTCGCTGGCCGATGACCATAACGAGGCGAGCGTAGGCCGCGCGACACATTGTCTATTTGCCGACCAATCTAGCGTGGAACATTAGAATTCTTCGCGTTACTCTAGTAGCGGTATAGTTCGTTTGACGTAAGAGGGGTGTGGAAGGTCAGTTTAGACTGGCGCAGACCAGACGTAGCTCATGTCTCAAGCCATATACCTTGATGTGTTCATTTCATTCAGCTCTGCTGACGTAGTCGCCGACTTTGTTGCTAATTGATGCAGGGGAAACAACTTCCTCCAGAGTTTCTAGTGTATTTGGCTACCGAGAGTTAAGTCCAGTCTCGTTACTCGTACCAGTCGGAAAGAAAATACTTGACTCATAAAGGTCATAGATATGATATGAGGTTGAAGTTAGAGAGTGCGCGTATTTTTTTCTCTCCCGTAGAATTCCAAAAACGGCGTTAAAAATGTCGGAGCGTCTATTTCCGTGGCGCGGCGTCCCGCTCCATGCGGCTATTCCCGGCGCGGCAGGTTTTCGGGGAATGTCAACAAACGGACGAGCTTCATTCAATGAACTCTGACGATGTTGGTGGCGGACCGGTCTTGGGCGCTATTCATAAAAATTATGCTCCCAGCAACGCTCGCTTAGCGGCCATCATTGCGCCGCGCAAGCCTCTCTGTTTACAATCCGCGCCGTTTGATAACGCATCTTGGGTGCAGATAATAGAGCTGCAGATCGCTTGGTAGGCCCGTAGGTAGCGCCTCAAATTGAGGTGTTATCATTTGGACTAGTTTCGCACAATGATCGTCAGATTGCACAAGTGTACGAAAACGCTTGTTCGCATCGCGTGGGCTACGTGACGCAGACTGACCTCACTCACTACGGCTGCGAACGTTTGCACAAGGAAATTAAGAAGAAGGATATTAAGAAAATTCACGATTATAATTAAAAAATACCTAATAACCATTGTACATATCTATTTCTTTTGTTAAATGGCATGACATTCCTTGTATAATACGTAGCAGCGATAGTCAATGACAAATCCAATACGTGCATTGCTTTTATATTCCAATTAAAGTTTCAAACAAGAATAAACTAAGAAACTGTTTTATTAGATTTAGAACAAAAAACACAAAACTTAAGGATTTAGTTTCGTATAATTTTCTTTTAACAAATGATCAATAGAAAACTGTATAATTAACAATGTAGCGTCTTAACAGATACTTCAAAATTATTAGCGATGTAGGTAATAGTTTACAAATACTTTGGAATGTTGATATAAACAATCTCATACGCATACAAGGACTCCACAACCCGCTCAGACATGGCGACGCGGCGGGGCCGAGGGCTGATCACAGTCAAACTAATCAAATCGCCACTAAATTGTACAAAGGGTCCAGGATAAAACCCAACCAGCCCAGCGACCCCTTTAACATTTTTATGAAGCAACTCCTGTGATTCGACGTCACAGCCTATTAAACAAGTTTACTATTTTTTTTGTCGTCCACAGAGGGCCTGAATGTCGCTCTACGACACGCTAGCATCAATCATCATAGTACAGAATAGAATAGAAGTTAGCAAGAAGCTGAGAGATTTTAAAATAAATAACAAGCAAAGAACAGAACAGACATTCAGGCTTAAGTGGAACGTTTTATACACCATCCAATGTTATGTTCAAGATATTATGCAGTATGTTCAGAGATTCACAAAGAGATAGCTCGACGGGGCCTCGGCCTGCGCCGGGCTCCGCCGGGGACGCGTCGGCCCAGTTTAGTTAAGCGACTTGGATGCGGCTTATCATCCACATTAACTAAATAAAGCAGTCAATAAATAAACGATCATAAATATCTAATAAATACCTACATGGGCTATATTTACAAAAAAGCCTTCTCTCAATCAAGGACATGTTTTCAGCCTTTTAAACAAATATAATACAGCAGTGTACCCCCGCGGGATAACAGGTATAAATTAAAAAATAAAGTAAAGCTGCCTGCTTAAGACTTGTGTTACAAAATAATACTGCAATCAGTAAATAACTATCCACGAGATGGAATGTGCAGGCCCCAGGCCTTCGGCACTGAGCCGGCAGCCGGGGCACTGCACAGTACTAGAGGCAGGCTCTATGCTGGGCAGTGCCCAAGCAGCTGGCTGGACTTCAGGGACGACCCTGAGGCGCTACTCGCTGCTACACACATACTCTGATACAAAATACATCACAATTCTATAATAATAGAATGGAATACCAATAATACAATTAACATTGATTCACATTTACTGAACAAATGAAGGCGGCCTGGTGGGCACAGGGATCTAGAGCGAGCTAGGTCTCTGCGCGGCACTGGCCACTCCAGACAATACACGTCCCTCGGACGACATCACTCGGCGCCCGTATCCCTTAGATACACACGCTGGCAACATAACATTTAAAAGCTGCGAGTAACGCCTGGTCCGTCCGCCCTACCACTCACATTACATCCACTATCTGACACTGGGACGAGATGAACTTTCAGATTTTGCATCAAACAACTCAACCAACTGTCAGTCTGCAACTCCTTACAGAGGATCAGTATATACAAAACGAATTCCTTCCAAATAAATTATAAGCTTCATAAAATAATTATCACATAAATTTTTCTTATACCATCCGCTCGCTCCACATAACTTAACACATAATCTATCTATATGTACACAGACACAGTATAAACAGGCATAGTCCTTCTAGCAAGGCGCGGGCGGAGGCGCGCGGCGCGGCGGCGGCGCCACCACGAGCTGCACGCGCGGCGCCTCGGCTTCTGGCGGCGCCTTGCCGCGCCGCTGCAGGCGCACCCACGCGCCGAAGCAGACTAGAATCGCGAGGAACACGGCCACCGTGGCCCCGCCCGCGATGGACGCCGTCTCCATCATCAGCTGCCGGCTCGTGAGCGCGTACGAGTGGTCCAGGTCCTTGAACTCGCAGCGCGGCCCCACGAAGCCCGGGCGACACTCGCAGTTGTAGATGGAGCTGTCCGAGATGACCACGGTGAAGCAGACTCCGCCGTTGAGGCAGTAGTACTCAGAGTAGTCGGGCTCGCACTCGAAGGTCGGGAATGTGACGTTGAGCCGCGGCTGGGGCAGCGGCTGCGGCGGCGGGCGCGCGGGCCGCGCGGGCCGCGCCGGCCGCTTGGACATGGAGCTGGAACACGCGCCCGCCAGCGCCCAGCCCGCCGCCAGCAGCGCCCACCACACTACCAATGACTGCATCTCACGCTGCGGGCGGCACGCGGCTCCTGTGGCAGCGCGAGCGGTACGTGCACGATTTTGACATTGGACGGTGACTTATAGGAAATCCGAGAGGCGATGACATGACCGCTTTCGAATTTCGAACCCTTCGGTTGCATCCGCGTCGGCGGCGGTCCGCCGAGACATGTTTCCTGTGTTAACTTTTTTTACGTCGCTCGACGATCACTCGCTCATGACGGAGGCGCGGTTTCTACGGTGAGCGCCAGAGATTATCCGATTGTTCCTGCGAGGAGCATGTCGAAAGTGAAACACTGAACTCAACTCAACACTTGGTTCGTGGTTTGTGATTATTCACGGAGCACATACACGCAATGTCCCGTTCGAAACGATACCACAAAATGGTGCTGACCGAAAAGTACTTGCACTGGCTGGTTGTCTATGCGCGACTGACCGATTTTGGTCTGATTGAACGAGCGAGCGAGCGAAACTGGCTGAATGAATGAATTTTTTTTTTTGGGCGCTGATGTTGCAAGGTTTATACGAAGAAAATTTCCCTGATTTAATCGCACTAATATTTTTTACATTTCATGAAACATTTAATTTCTTTTTAATGTGAATACTTATTTTACACAAATAAAACAGTATAATATTAATGTCTGCGGTGAAATATATCCATTCACAAGAAGCTGTAACTACACCACAATAACTTGAATTAATAGGGTGCCTATAAGCTTCTATTAGTATTAGGGAAAAGGTACACCATCAAAAAATATAGTTCAGCCACAAGCCACGACACGACACAGTCTGAATAGTCACTTGGCCTATCGAGCGTCTAGTCACAAGATTACAACTCCTACACAGTTATCTAGTCTAGACTTTGTGGTCTAGTCTAGACTAGACGCCGTACGGGGTGTTGCAAAAAGGTCCAGGACTATTATGATTTTATTACAAATAACTTTTATCATTGGACCAAGTATTTTTGATGTACTTTGGGCATACAACTATCTTGTGAACTGCTTAACTGCATCCACCCTGCATATTCTCATAATATTTCAACACAGATGTTATTTAGTATTTTTCACAAGTTTTCTAATAATCAACGAATTCTTCCGCACATGGTATCATTAGCCAAGCTTAGCGTAGAAAGGTGTTTATGTAGGTATGTGTGCTTACATAAATACAAGCAAAGCGAGACACAACACAACACACACTGACACTGATCTCAGTATATGGGTGGAAAAACATATGCAGTATTTGCATGTGTGCGTAAACTATTGTGAACAGAGGTAGGTAGAAGGTAGTTGACTACCTCCATTGGTCCATTTGAACCCAGTGTGAAAAATAGTGTTAAATGTTTTGAGTCATAATGTAACGTCACTACTTATTAGCAGATAGATCAAAGCAAAATTAAAGGACCGAAACTCTTTGTAGGTTTCAATCTCGTTTGCTAGAGGCTGAATAGCAACGTATTCTGGTCTAAATAAAAAAAAACTTTTTGTCCCAACCCAACGTTGCAAATTGTTGGACTATGTCTCGACTATGTTAACTATAAGCCTATGCTACCTCTATGATAAGCCTTGGTAATTCTCTCAACGTCGTTCAACAAAGTGAGATTTAAGATAGTCAAATATCAGAATGACATGTCAACACGGAATTTGTGATACGCAGTGATAGTGAACCAAAGTATTTTTTAATAAAAATAGTGTTCTCTAAAATAATCTCCTCAAACGGATCTTAATTATTTTGTATGTGCATGTTTCGTAGTCACCAACAATGTCTGAGGCGTCAAAATCGTCCAAATCCGTCACACTGAATCCATCGCCGACTCTCCAATGCAAAGATCTTCATGAATACCTCAAAAGTCGCTCGGCGCAGTTCCTAGAAACCTTATACAATTACCCCACCATATGCCTCGCAGTCTATCGGTAAGCTTTTTGAAAAAGAAAGAGAAAAACATTCATTGTTATAATCAAAATCTACTAAAAAGAAAAGTTCAGAAACATAATAAATAAAACGCACGGTAAAGTTGCTATTACGTATTTAAAAGTGTCAGAACATTTAAATATTCAGAATCAAATATTAGAATAAAAAGTATTTTTTGGGTTGTACCTATAACACACATTATTATAAGATCACGCCTGTATCAGAGGGGTAGGCAAAGACCAGGGACTGCCACTTGCCACGATCCTGACAGATCACTTTCGCTTCCTCAACATTCATTAGTTGTCGCATGCATGCATGCTGGTATCGGGTACTTTTATGTTACCTATTACATTTATAATTTAAACTATTGGAGCACCTAAAATGGTGTCAGCGTGTGTTCTAGGAGCACTAAGATACCTAACTGCAATACTAGGTTCTTAGATTAAGAAAAGAATAGAATAAAATTTATTCGGCACATAAAAATACAATAGAATAAATTTAACTTAAAATTAAGGTGTTATACTACTTTGGGTAGGTTTTGAGATTTTCTGTAAGTAAGAATGATATTTGTTTTTAGGTTATGTTTTCCAAACCCTGAAAATCTTTACTGTTCACAGGGAATTACCAGAGCTAGCTAGACACTTTGTGATAAGGTTGTTGTTTGTGGAGCAGCCAGTGCCGCAGGCGGTTGTTGCCTCCTGGGTCTCACAAGCTCACGCCAAGTATGTACATAGCTGCCTAATTATGTACACCAAATTATGAATGATTCTTAACTATTAACAATGACGCAACAGCCCTAAGCTGCTAGTGTATCAAACAATAGTAATAACAATTAAATTGTATAGTTGATATATCAAATTTCCTTGATAAATCAGATAAGAAATATCAGGAATCCATCAAGATTTAGTGTGCATAATATAGAGCACAACCAATCTATACCCACTCTATACATACTCATTTTATTTTTCATACAAATTGACCGAGCTAAGTTTCAAGATTGCAGCAAAAAAACCTTTGACTTTAACTTTATTTTAATTTTATTGTTTATTTTTGAAGCGAATACAGAACTAAATACTCTGTGAATATTTCAAGCGTCTACCTGTTGCCGTTATTATTACCGAGCCCCCCTTAAATATTTATTTTATTCTTTTTTTAGTAATTGTTGTTATAGCGGCAACAGACATACGTCATCTGTAAAAATTTCAACTGCCTAGCAATCACAATGCATGTGTTACAGCCTGGTGACAGACAGACGGACAGTCTAGTAATAGGGTCTCATTTGGCGCCCTTCTGGTAGGGAACCCTAAAACGTAAATAAAATTACGAATTTTAAACTTTTGCTTTTAGAAGTGGTTTAATGCATCAATTCTGAAGAAATGGTTTTTAGGTTTTGCATTATATCAATAAAATATAACTCTATGCATCACTGCCAGGGAGCAGCTCAAGTCATGCGAAGCACTGTCCGAGCTGTCGGTGTGGCAGGAGGCACCGATCCCCGGCGGGCTGCCCGGCTGGATCCTGGCGCAGTCCTTCAAGAAGAACCTCAAGGTGGCACTCTTAGGAGGGTGAGGAAGTTCAAGATAATTTTTTAATCGAAACCAATACATTTATTTAGATGGCTACAAAAGCTCACACATAAAAATAACATAATCAACATAAGGAGAATGAAAAATGAGAAAAATTACATACCGGTTCAAAAGAGCACATTGTGCCATTGTGGGAAATGAGGCTGAAGTGCTGTTCTGCAAGAAACAGATTTTTAACCCCCCTCTGGTACTTGAAAATTGAGTTTTTCATGTAGGCAATTAATAAATTTTATACAACACCTGCTTGGAAAGTACCTTGATACTTTATCAAATTTACGGTAGAATGACGTACTCATTGCATATCGAACAAATATGCGAGGAGAAAACGCATCTGAGCGGGAGAGAAAAGTGTATGAAAATCCATTTCTTACTTGGTTTTTCTTTTTTAATTTTGGGTAAGACTATGCGCCGGTAACCTAAATATCAAAAGCCAAAAAGTTTTTACAGTGACTTTTTATCTCCAAGTTCGCAAAATGACACTGGCCACTAGCTGTGTCTTGGATGGTGTCGGGCTGGCAGTGCGACCCTGCGGCGGCAGGATAAACAATTTGAAAAAAGAACATGTGAAAATTGCAGACGCCATTGGCGCCATTTCCAATTTGTGTGTTGTTTGAGGATTCAGTTTTCGTAGAAAGTAAAATAAAACTATCAAGCAGGTGTAGAATAAAGCACTATGTATCACTCGAGAGAAACTGCGATTCCCGATCTCGGGTGTTTTAAAGCCCTCGCCTACGGCTCGGGCTTCAAACGACACCCTCGACGGTAATCGGTCACTTTCTCCTCTCGGTGAACAATGTACTATTCATTTACCTATTTTGTAACCCGCGGAGTGCCGGCTTAAGAATAGCACTCCCCCATATCTTCTCGTGGGTGTCGTAAAAGGCGACTAAGAGAATACCCGTGCATATTGCTACCCAGCACATACGGGTCGTGCCGGTGTCGCGCAGCAGCGACATTGGCACGTATACGGTCTGCGATTGCCAACCCGCCTGCTCAGGGTGGCAATTACGAGCAAAACATCCAATGGCAAGTCAGAACGGGCCACGGCCCCCAGTTCCCGATCGCCCTGCTATTCCTGATCAAGGCGGCGGTCACGGTAACGGCAGGGCAGGGGGTGCGAAGAATCCCCGGGTTACGGAAGGCCGCCAGAAACAACTGACCTTGGCGACGTATAATGGATGCACGTTACGGCTGGACGAGCACCTGGCACAACTGGAAGTCGAACTCGAGAAGGTAAAGTGGCACGTTCTTGGGTTATCCGAAGTCCGAAGAGAGGGGGAGGACACTGTAACCCTTAAATCAGGCCACCTTCTATACTTTCGAGAGGGAGACCAGTTGTCTCAGGGTGGCGTAGGGTTCCTGGTCAATAGAGCATTCTACGACAACGTTGTAGAAGTGTCAAGTGTATCGAGCAGGGTTGCGTACCTCATAATTAAATTAACTGAGAGGTATAGCCTCAAGGTTGTGCAGGTTTACGCACCGACCTCGACGCACTCGGACGATGAAGTGGAAAATATGTTCGATGACATATCGAAGGCCTTACACTCCACCACCAAGGCCCACTACAACGTTGTCATGGGGGACTTCAACGCCAAAGTGGGAGTACAGAATTGCAGCGAATCGGTAGTAGGATCCCATGGTTATGGAAACAGGAATCATAGGGGGCAAATGCTAGTCAACTTCCTCGAGAGGGAGGGGCTATTCTTGATGAATTCATTCTTCAAGAAAAAGCCCCAAAGGAAGTGGACATGGCAAAGCCCCGACACTATGACAAAAAATGAGATCGATTTCATCATAACGGACAAGAAGCGTATATTCAGAGACGTCTCCGTGATCAATAGATTTAATACCGGAAGTGATCACCGACTTGTGCGAGGCTCTCTGAATATCAATTTTAAGCTCGAACGTGTCCGTTTGATGAAATCCAGGCTCCGACCAACCCTGCTCCAAACTATAGTGGGGTCTGAAAAGTTCCAGTCTAATCTGGAAAACCGATTTGCTGCCGTGGAAACCAGAAATAGCGTTGACATTGACCAGGCCCTCGAGAATGTAGTCGGAATCCTCAGGGAGGAAGGGATGAGATTTTGCGAATTGCAGCGTAAAGGTAGGAAGTCGAAATTTTCGGAAGAAACACTCAAGCTTATGGAAGAACGACGTGAACGCCCACCAGTTACTGCGTCAGAAAGGCATGCTCTAAACAAGAGAATTGGCAAACTAGTTCGACGCGATCTCCGATGCTCCAATACTTGTTCAATAGAACGAGCAATCGAGCAAAATCGGGGATCTAAAGTGTCTGTCCAATCTCTTGGGGGAAGCCATCTGACGAAGTTGACCACCACGGATGGAGTGGTCGTTTCTTCCATACCAGAGGTTCTTTTGGAAGTTGAAAACTTCTACGGCCAGTTATACGCTGCGCACGCATCTCGGCCTGATCCCGAAAATGAGGATTCCAGAGCTACATTGACACGCCACTACACTGAAGACTTGCCAGAAGTCAGCCTGGACGAAATCGCGATGGCTCTTAGACAGCTTAAAAATGGAAAAGCCCCTGGAGAGGACGGTATTACAACTGAGCTCCTGAAGTCTGGCGGTAAACCTGTAATGAAGGAGCTCCAGAACATATTTAATGCTGTCCTCTTTGATGGCAGAACTCCGGAGGCGTGGAGTAAGAGTATTGTCGTGTTGTTCTTCAAAAAAGGTGATAAAACCCTCCTGAAGAACTACCGACCCATTTCACTCTTGAGCCACGTCTACAAGCTGTTTTCAAGAATCATCGCGAACCGTCTTGCGAGAAGACTCGATGAGTTTCAGCCACCTGAGCAGGCCGGCTTTCGATCGGGTTACGGCACCGTAGACCACATTCACACAGTGCGGCAGATTATACAGAAGACCGAAGAGTATAATCGACCCCTGTGCTTAGCGTTTGTGGACTATGAAAAAGCCTTTGACTCGGTCGAGACCTGGTCTGTTCTGGAATCTTTGCAGCGATGCCAAGTCGACTGGCGATACATCCAAGTGTTGAGAGGTCTGTACGACGCCGCTTCTATGGCCGTCCAAATCCAGAACCGGCAGTCTGAGCCTATCCCCATACATCGTGGTGTGAGACAAGGGGATGTTATTTCCCCGAAATTGTTCTCAAATGCATTGGAGGATATGTTCAAGACACTGGACTGGAAGGGGTACGGCATTAACATAAACGGCGAGTACCTTTCACACTTGCGATTTGCAGACGACATTGTCATCATGGCGGAAACGCTGCAAGATCTGCAACATATGCTGAGTGGCCTAGCTGATTCTTCCCAACGCATTGGTCTCCGGATGAACTTGGATAAAACCAAGGTTATGTTCAATGAACATGTAAGTCCGGAGCCAATTGCAGTTCAAGGCAGTATTCTCGAAGTTGTTAAGGAGTATGTTTACCTCGGGCAAACCATGCAGTTAGGTAAAAACAACTTCGAGAAAGAGGCCAATAGAAGAATACAGCTGGGCTGGGCAGCGTATGGGAAACTACGTCGAGACTTCACATCGCCAATCCCACAGAGTCTCAAGACGAAAGTCTTCAATCAGTGCGTCCTACCCGTCATGACATATGGTGCCGAAACGTGGACACTCACGGTGGGGCTGGTCCACAAATTTAAAGTCGCTCAGCGTGCTATGGAAAGGGCTATGCTCGGGGTTTCTCTGAAAGATCGAATTCGAAACGAGGTGATCCGACAGAGAACCAAAGTCACCGACATAGACCACCGAATTAGCATGCTGAAGTGGCAGTGGGCCGGCCATATTATCCGAAGAACTGATAACCGATGGGGTAGACGAGTTCTCGAGTGGAGACCGCGGATCGGTAAACGTAGGTACACTACGTCCTCAGACTCGGTGGAGCGATGATCTTCGCAGGGCGGCTGGCAAGAGTTGGATGAGAGTAGCCGAGGACCGTGCTCAGTGGCGTGCTATAGGAGAGGCCTATGTCCAGCAGTGAACAAGCATAGGCTGATGATGATGATGATTTTGTAAGTGTATGTATGTTTACAGGACTTTACTGTAGTATCTCGATAACCCTGAATAGTAGTGGAAAGGTAAGAAGAAACTATTAAAATTATCATTATTTCCCCTTGCCTCCCATGGGATAGGACTGTAATGCCTGGCCCAAGCCTTTCTCTTCCTTTATCCAATGACAGCAGTTGGAAATGTATGGGCTTGACGCGTGACCTTGGCGCCTTAGAATCCACTAGTTTTAGGATTTTCAAGGACGCCAGAGGGAGCGCTTCAGCTGGTATTCAGAAAAAAATGTATAAATCTTACCAAACAATTTTCCGGCAATTCTTTGTCTCTATAATTGTGACAGTGTGTAGACTTGTAGAGCTTACGAAAGTTTCTGTTTATAAAATTAATGTGAGTGGTTGACCAAAAAGGGACCCTGGAGGGATTGGAAACCGTTATTCTTTTGTTTCTGTGGTATTTTAGCTTTGTTTTGGTCTAACCAGAATATTTTTAGGTGCCGTAGTTATTTTTTTATGTTTTATTTTTGTGAGCCGCGGCAGTTTTGGAAAAATTACACCTTACACACAGTGTACACTAGGTTTTGTGATCGAAACCTGTTTATACACGAAACTTCAAACGCGATTTTCTCGAAATCAATAATTTTTCCTTGAGGCCCCTTTTTGGTCAACCACTCACAAATAGAGAAACACCTTATAGAAGCAACTCTAACCATTCCAAAATTAATATGTCCACAGTGGCCGTCCCTGGAGTCTCTCTTCGAACTTGGAGCCCGACGGCCGGGCGCGCGACGTGGCATTCCTCGATGCGTATGCCATGGAGCGGTGGCAGTGCGTCCTGCATTACATGGTGGGCAGCGCTCAGACCGAGGGCATCAGTGCTGACGCCGTAAGGATACTCCTGCACGCTGGACTCATGACCAGGTATAAACTGCTGACTGGGTAGATACAGCTTAGTATAGTTTTGGTCGTAGTTGCGATCGAGATCGATTGAGATCTTTGTTGGTGCGCTCTTGGCAGAACAGTCGTGGTCCTAGTGTAGATGTGTCATTATAGGACGAGTTTGCGTGCCTTGCAATGCCTGGGATTTTTCTCGGTTAGATGCTGTTCTGGTGCATTCGAGCAGCGGTCTGTAGCCCGTCATGTTATCGCATTGTTGCCTTCGAACCTAGCGTTTGAAGAATACTTATACGCTATATGCTATATGAATACGCTAGTATTCAAAGAATACTAGCGTCTCCAGAGCGGCATTACGGCAAGTCGTGATGAAGAAAATAGACTGTCCTGAAATATAATACGAGGAAAACTGCTTCCAATATCGTGGACAGAGTTCCGCACGAGTTCTGCCTACTTACAGAACTCTACATCAAGCAGCGTCTATCAACTTTAGTGAAATATTAATAAACGCTTCGGTCATGTGTCCCGACGTCACTGCAATGTCATCGAGTGTTAAGTAGTTAGTATATATCGAATATTTAACCGCTCGTAGCCCCGGCTGCCTGAGTGATCTTAAACGATCACGAAGGTTAAGCAACACAGGGCGCGTTCTGTGCATGGATGGGTCGCCATCTATGCCTAACGCTAGTGGCATTTTTCCGAGCGGTTCCGTGCTTCGCAAGGCACGTTAAGCTGTTGGTGCCGGCTGCCGTCGATAGATGGCAGTCGTTAAGCCAAGTCAGAGGCCTTAGGGCGGCTTGACAACTTCTGACAGTAGACGAGCCACTAGTTTACAAGCCTCCACCAATCCGGACTTGGCCCCCGTGGTGGAGTATGGCCTATACCTTCCTCAGGGAAGAGACCCGTGCCCCTCGGTGGGGACATAATGGGTTGATGATGATTGATTGAATATTTAACGGGGAGCTGAGTAGCAATGAAACGACATAATAAGAGACTGACTTTTATTGTGTCGGCGGTAGCCGCTTATTGAAATATGTACCCCCTTTCCTAATACATACCAGTAGTATGGGGAAACTTGAAGGCAAGATAGAAAGCCGCACAAGGTGTTGTAGCGCCATAGGAAGTACCTGAGTAAGATACTGCTGGACTTGTTGATCAAAACCTTAAACTAAACTTTTATGACTATAATCCGTTCCACGAGGCGAACTCCTGGGGAAGAAATTACTTGCATTTCATTGGTTAATGCGCGAGGCTAGAGATAAGCGAAACAATAAGCGAAGACGGTCCGCTTCATAGGGAAGGTTTACTTAATGCAGTGGCTATTGGCTATTTGGGAGCTCGTTTCGTGGAATAGAGTACAGCTAGAAGTCGCTCCAACTAACTTTAACTTTACTTGCGTTCAGAAAATGTATGCCAAAAGTTAAATTTGATGGATCATGATGATGATGATGATATGATGTCCTCCACAACGATTCCGTCGACGGCGACACCCCGACAAGAACCCATCTTAGACCCGAGCGTGCGCTCGAGCGTGTGATGCAAAACCGAATTTGCTCTTAAACACACGGTCACAGCTGCCGCAATACAGTTGACCGCTGGAGTTATATGTATAATTGTACGAGGGCTTAGGACGAGTTTTCCGAAAATGCCGATCAATGCCGCTACCCATTCAATGACGATAGTTTTGTTACAATTTATAACAAAAGTTAAAACTTACCTTCCCAGAGACGCAGAGGATGGCTCGGCCGTGATAACGCGGGCGGGATTCCAGTTCCTACTGCTTAGTACTGCTAAACAGGTTCGTGAAACCAGATAGAGGCATGTGCCTAAAAGCCAATAAAAATTTAATAAATCGTTTTATATGACCTTACCTATCAAACAAACCTTCAGACTGTTCCGTATCTGAGGAGCCATAAGATACTGTTGAAAGTGACTCAGCTGTTTGGTGAATCCTCAGTGATACTAAAGTGCGAATATCTAAAACATTTCATGTTTCAGACTACTAACCTCTTCGAACGAAGCACTTCGTATAATTATGATAGAACGTCACGTATGTTGATTCTAGCACTGACACTGCTTCTGGCGAGATATATGCGACGCCCGACCTCGCCGTACCCTACCGCCGCTGCTGGTCGGATTATTTACCTACTCTTTCGTAATTTCGAGCTCCGTTGATAGGTTTTATGTTTGTATTTCAGGTGTGGCTGTTCCTACAGCATTATCTGCACACGGCTGAAAAGCGAAGTCTGAGCGCGGCGGAATGTCTGGCGTTTCTCTACCAGCTCAGTTTCAGCACCTTAGGAAAAGTAAGATAAGATAAGAATATTTTTTATTGCACACAAAAAGCGAGACATAAAATATGAAAGTTACAATGAAAAAGTACAAAGTACTTATTGCTAACGGCAATTTCTTCCAGACAACCTTGTGACGGAAAGGTTTCCGAAGGAGAAAGAGAGACGGGTAGTTGGTGCAAATACGAATAGTACATTCGATATTATTCAATAGTAAGCAACATTGTATTTACCTTCCAACAATTATTCGTTCAATCGCATCTATCCGAAAGTGCGTGGCAGTGGTAGAGCAAAGTCAAAGTCAAGTCTTTTTTTTTTTATTCAAAGTAACACAGAAACTGTGACTTATTTAACGTTACAAGAAAAACTAGGTCAAGAGCTTAGACAAAATGCCCGCTACACTTCCTAGAAGTCCTGCATTCAATTTCGACGTGTGCCAATGACTTCATTTTATTAATAAATCGTAGCAGCAATACCACTCGCAAACCTCGAAGAAAAACATCGTGAGGATGCATGAATCCCTATTTTTCGTACGCTAACAATGTCTTAATCTAGTGCCAAAAGCTGTCAGACTCTGCCAGTTGGCCAAAGTGTAAACAAAAAAAAAAACACGCGGCGCATAATCATCTGTGTCTGAACGTAACTATAACAGGTGTATAATATGTGAGTGTTATTTACAAACAAATTTTGTTCTCCCTTTCAGGATTACAGTACAGAGGGAATGAGTAACAATATGTTGGTATTCCTTCAACATTTGCGAGAGTTCGGCCTTGTCTACCAAAGAAAGGTAAGTAAGTGCTTATCCTCAGTGTCCACTTCGTGACATTGCAAGTCCACTCTGCATCGTTCTATCTGATCAAATTAAATTTATTTCAACGTTAATAATTTACATTGTTTTTGTTGAATATCACAATACAATGTTAGCAGCCCTCGGGTCGATTCTGTAGTTGAGAATAAGGTAGCGAAGAAACTTTATTCAAATAATCTTCCTCATCTCATAGTCCAGTCTGTAAGGACATTTAAGGTATGCAAGAACGAGATAGAAGATAGCTTACTTCGAAGAAGTGACACAGCAAGTTTTACTAGTCTCTCATGATTATTTATGCAAAAATGTGACCCGATTCGCCACTTTAGCAAATTCACGAAGTTACTAAAACACTTTTACGATATGTGGCATATTATTAGCAAGAGGACAGACCGGAGAATTTTTGATGAAGTTGGAAGATTCTGGTTGCTGTTAGTTTTTTTTTTTTTTTGCTAACGCCTTGTAAAGCGGAAGTTGAGATTTAAATTTTGCTTATTCAGAAACTTTGCAAGTTAGTACATAAAAAAACAGATGAATCAGATGAATGGCATTCATTCATTTTGAATTTAAAGGACTTGCTTTGCAAAAGGTGGAAAATGCGGTTTTGATGCAAGTTGGTTAGACATGGGGTTTCAATAAAAAATACAAGTTTTCGACCTTGGCTGGAGCGGCGTTCGTCGCGCATTTGTATTAAAGGCGACAATTTTTTTTCTCAGCGGGGAAATAAACGCATTTTCGGAAAAAAAAATTTCGGAAATATTTCCAAAATGATTTTCATACGTTTTTAGTGACTCGTGACATTGACATTAGTTGAATCCCCTCTCATAAGATCATTCGAAAAATTCAATCGTTCTCAATACTAAATGTACGAAAAAAAAAACCAATTTTTTTATTTCTGAATTTTATAATGCTTTAACCTGTTGTTCTAGTCAAAGGTGTCTACGAGAATTATACAAACACGCCTCTTTACTCCGCTGTAGCGCAAAGCCGGGCGCTTCTACCCGACCCGGCTGGCGCTGAACATCGGGGGGGCGGCGGCGGGGGCGGCGGGGGCGGTGGGGGCGGCGGGGGGCGGCGCGGCGCCGGCGCCGGCTGCCGGCTACATCCTGGTGGAGACCAACTACCGTGTGTACGCCTACTCGCAGAGCACGCTGCAGATTGCGCTGCTGGGACTCTTCACGGATTTGTTCTACAGGTGAGTGGTTTGACTCTTCAAAAATATAAGCAGCCTATATACGTCCCACTTTAGTCCACAGGCCTTCTCTTAGGGTTTAATCACCACGCGTGCCCACCGCGGATTGGCGATTTCACGCGCTGAGGTACATATGTGAATAGCTCAGACGCTCCCGTTTAATCACGATGTTTTCCTTCACCGTTAGCGAGTAGTATTGCTACTATAACTTCACAAATGTATATAACTTAGAAAACAAACTCATAGGTACATGCCCGCACTGGGAATCGAACCTGGGTCTCTCGCTTCCGAGTCCAATGTTCTACCCACTAGGCTACCATCGCAATCTTATCCTTCTGAAATCGCTTGAAATCTTCAAAAGTAACGAGACATACCTAAATATTTATTTAGTGGAATGCTCAATTTATATGCCGGCTGCCGGCTATATCCTGGGCCGAGTTTCATAAAACTACAATGCGTAGTTTATTATGACAATCCGGGGTACATTGCGTATTAACCCACAGACTTGAAAAGACTAAGTTTGGAGTTTTTTTGTCCATTTTTTCTCCAAATTGATCTAGATTTTGAAATGGACACCTAGTTTAACTTGTAACGTTCATTAAGTCGCAGTTTCTGTGCTACTTTGAATAAAAAAAATTGATTTTGATTTTGATTAGTCTACTTCGCAATGTACATCGAATTGTCATAGCAAACCATGAATGGCTGTTGTATGAAACAGGCTCCTGGTGGTGACTAACTACCGTATTACATCTACTCGTAGAGCACACTCCAGATTGCGCTGCTAGGACTCTTCACGGATTTGTTCTGCAGGTGAGAGTAGCACCTGAAGTAAAACATGCTCATAGTAATTAGTTAGCATAATAGCCTTACATCAATTAAAAAGCGCTGCCAAGCGATTCCTTCTGCAGGTGAGAGTAACCAGCTGAAATCTGACATATTTATTTCTAGCTGTCCCGGCGAACTTCGTACCGCCACAGAATCTGTTTATACGATTCTTGCACAACGCCATCTATTTTTGAAACACAACGTTCGCTCGCACATCGCCATCTATTTTAAACTTAAAATGAATATTATCCCGCGGGAACGCATTGCCGGGATATCAAGTATGCTATGTCTCAATTCAGTTCTTAGTCTATGTTTCTCTCGCTAAGTTTCATGTAAATGCGTTCAGCCGTTATTGCGTTATTGAGTAACAAACATTTGTGGCGAGCACATGTCAACTCTGCACGCGCACTATAAACTCTAACATTCCTGCATCGCGCAAGCAAAATGTTTCACATGACATACCACAAATATAACGTCCGACTAACGGCCGGTCCGACTAACGATGCAGGAATCTTGGAGTTTATAGTGCGCGTGCAGAGTTGACATGTGCTCGCCACACATCCAAACGTCTTCACAAACTTTCACATTTACACATCGATGCATTTACACTTTACTTCACATGCTGGAGTGCTAAAACGCATCTAAACGTTCCACGCGGCATCAAATTCTGATTTTTTCCAGTTGAATAATAGTTCATAACAATTTTTATTTAGGCTTTACTTCATATTTTACTTTTACATGTTAATTATTTTTAGAACAGTTTCATAATTCTTCTTAACAATTCTTTTTATTAAGAATTTATTAAATTAAAATATGTCTAAAATGCCCGTAATTTTATTTTGTAGTGCCGCCATGTGGTTTTAGCGGCCGGCATTAGAAATTAAAATTACGGAAACTTTGGACTTGTCAAAAGTTTAGTATTTTCTGAGGTTAACACGAGCACTAGACATAATAAAACTGAATTTGAACGGATATTTACTAGTTTACGTTTCCATTTTACAAACGTCGGAAAATTGTAAAATGGAAAAGTAAACGAGTAAATATCCGTTAAAAATTCAGTTTTATTTTGTCAAAAGTACACATTCATGAATGTCACGTGCGGGCTAGAATTAGGAAGGCCACAATTTAAATAAGGCTTGCACATTCTAAGATTTTTATTGATTCTAACAAATGTATTATTACGTATTAGATAATATAAAGTATTTTGCTTTTATTAATGTGAGTCATCTTGTCTTGTTTCATATTCTTATATAATTTATGTACACCTACCTACTCTCTTCATCTTACAGTCCTATCCATCCTAAGATTGTCTGGAAGAGATCGCTTTTAGCGATAAGACCGCCAGTTTTATACTATGTAACTTAGATATTTAAGATTTTTCATGTATCTTTATTAAGTATGGTGTGCAATAAAGAGTATTAATCTAATCTAACTAGTTTTTTTTAGGGTTACGTACCCAAAGGGTAAGGGACTCTCGCACTTGGCCGGTTTTTTACAATAAATTGTAAAAAAAAAAATTATGTGCGAGCAAAAAGATGCCAGACTAGAGACCAGCTTTAACATATTGTTTCAATTTGCAATTATTCAAAGCAAACGATGTCGGCAGGTTTCCAAACCTCGTGGTGGGCGTGCTCTCGCGGGAGTCAGTGAGGCAGGCGCTGCGCGGAGGTATCACCGCTGAGCAGATTATCAAGTACCTGGAACAGCATTCGCATCCTCAAGTGAGTCAGGGAGTCACTACGGTGAATCAGTACTGGCGACCGCGGCGGAATCGCGATAGAGCTGGTCATCAAGTATTTACCTGGAGCAGCACTCGCATCCTCAAGTGATTCAATGAGTCACTCGGTACAGTAGTCAGTATTGGCGACCCGCGGCGTGTTTTGGAAGGACCGATGGGTATATATATACATACATAAACTCACGCCTGTATCCCAGAGGGGTAGACAGGGACTAGGGACTGCCACTTGCCACGATCCTGACAGATCACTTTGGCTTCCTCAACATTCATTAGATAAGGTATACTCTCGGTATATACTCACAAGCCCACAACCTCAGAACACAAAAAGAAGGAGAAGTGCCATATGGGCGTGGCACTGTCGACCAACGTTAGCCCGGTTGGGCTAACCTCGGCGAAACTTTTAAATATGGCCGTCAATCGCCTCGCGCCCGCTATCGCCGTAACATATGTGAAAAATGCCTGATTACCTACAGAAATCGCAGTGATACATGCTATTCAAATAACAGTGCAGTGTGTTTTCACCGGTAAGCCTATTTTACTCCCTATGTCCATCTTTAAACTACGAAAAATCATAATTATAATAATTTTCCTGTGCAATATGCATTCCAGTACTAAGAACATAAATGAGACGTATTTATATCGTCGGGTTTACTCCACTGCTGTTTTTATGTAGAATTTTCGTGGAGGTTTTCTAACACGAAAAAGCAAGCCCGCAATGGACCGTCTCGCGAAACTGACTATTGTTCTATGCGATGAATTGCGATGTTTCGTGGTACGGCCGCATGTATTTGCCGTGAACTGTCAAAGTCACCAGTAGGTGTCAGCGGGAGTCATAGTGATGGGGTAGTTGCTTTCTTTCCAGACTGATTAAGTATCGATACTTCGTCGCATTTACACTCGTTCGTCCAGACTTCCAAAATTGCTAGAACCAATTATATTGTACGACTAGGTAGCTATTGTCCGCGACTCCGTCCGCGTGGACTTCAGTTGCTAAGGAAGCTTCTACTTTAGTGGCAGATTTTGTCGTAATATAAACAGGCTTAGTTTTCACCACGTATTTCAAAAAGTTTTTAATAAAGATTTAATTTCAGGTTTCCCAAAGACCCTAATAGGAAGGATAAATGGATTGAAACTACAGGGAGATTGATTAACTGGCTTCCTCTCAAATCAAATACCGGTTGCTCCATCCATTTTACGGAGAAATATTTCCAGATGCTAAAGAGTGGAAAAAATATTAACGTGGGCAGGTCCTGCTTTGAAAATACCAGTAATAAGGAGTTCCATAAATGTTGAGGTACCAATATACCTAAAATCACGGCATAATTATATTTTACATGGTGTGGAATATTCGATTGTTACTTTATTCTGATTCTCTATTTCAGGTGACAATGGACGCAACGACGCATAACTCTGCAAAAGAAAGTGTTTCTAAAGAAACAAGTCAGGTGATGTGGTTATGGTACAAAATAATATTATTATAATTCGATTAATTTAAAATAAAGTAAATGAAGTGTTTTCAATAATTTAATAATTTATTTACTATTTTAGATCCGTATTAGAAAGTTACCGAGGGGCACGGGTCTCTTCCCTGAGGAAGGTATAGGCCATACTCCACCACGGGGGCCAAGTCCGGATTGGTGGAGGCTTGTAGACTAGTGGCTCGTCTACTGTCAGAAGTTGTCAAGCCGCCCTAAGGCCTCTGACTTGGCTTAACGACTGCCATCTATCGATGGCAGCCGGCACCAACAGCTTAACGTGCCTTGCGAAGCACGGAACCGCTCGGAAAAATGCCACTAGCGTTAGGCATAGACGGCGACCCATCCATGCACTGAACGCGCCCTGTGTTGCTTAACCTTCGTGATCGTTTAAGATCACTCAGGCAGCCGGGGCTACGAGCGATACCTGAATCGCTACAAGCCTCCACCAATCCGGACTTGGCCCCCGTGGTGGAGTATGGCCTATACCTTCCTCAGGGAAGAGACCCGTGCCCCTCGGTGGGGACATAATGGGTTGATGATGATTAGAAAGTTTCGGATGCATGCGTTCCTGAAGAAATAACAGGTAACCAGGTAATGTTTTTAATAATTTCATAATTTATTTACTATTTTAGATCCCTTTGGAAGTAACGGATATTTTTTTGTCGAAAAATGCTGCGAATGTCAAAGACCCCTGTAAATAATTCTCAGACATAGAGGAATGTCCATTCGATTGAACACATAATTTATCGGTCATATAGCGCCGCCACAGACTAGAAAATCGAAAAATCATATGAATAAAGTTGAAAATATAACATGGAGTTTTCAAAAGTCGTAAACCAAAGTTGTTGTAAATGACTTACTTTAATTGACGTGTTTCAGGTATTGTGTTAACTTAAAAATGGCCCTGTATAAATATAAAAATATTAGATTTTTTACAAATGCATACTTTTTGTATTTTAGATACAGCAACGAGTTGCCGAAGGCCCAGAAACTGGTAGATTTATGTCGATTGAAGAAAAACCTCGAAAAAAGAAATCACGCAAAACATTGAACAATGTCAACAAGTGACAAGTTCTAAATAAATATTTACCTTTTAAGGGAACAGTAAAATATTCTTTGCAGGATCTCAGTCGGATGATGATGTTATCTTTTTAATGTAAATGTGTTTTGAAAGTTTCTTTAAGTTTATGTTTCACAAGTTTCTTTTGGCCAGTTTCTGAATTCAGAATTTCGCTAAGTAAATGGTTAACTGTAGTGCTGTCTCTTCGAATTTTTCGCAAAAGAGCGTGACAGAACGTTACTTATGTTTTTACTTAGTGAAATTCTCAGTTCAGAAACCGGCCCTTTGAGTTCTTACTACCTAATGTATTTTTCACAAGTTAATAAAAATATTATTTATGTGATATTATTGAGAATGTTTTTATGTACCCATCACAGTTGTCACCCACCAAGGCAATGAAAATTTTAATCCAAACTCAGAAACATCTACAGTCACTGCTCATTAATTCACGAGTTAAAATAAGTAGTTCTAGATTTTTTAAGGTGTGCGCTATACAAAAACGCGCATAAGGTGAAGGCAAGGCGCAGGCATCTTGCCGCTTCAAACAAAAATTACGCAGGCGATATGTTTTGAATTATATTCAAGCGGCGCGACAGCCAACGTCGTTTCGTCGCCTATGTAGGTTTTGCATACCTACATTTTGTAGGTAAATCAGCAAATGTTCTCTAAACTTTGTCATTTAGAATATTTGTATGATTAGAATTTACGATGAAACGGAATTCACGAATTATACGATAGGTAGGTATGAAGAAAACTGACATATTTAGGAATTAACACATTGGTAGGCAAAGCCTGTAAAAATAAAAGCTTAGGCAGCCTTTTGCAAAGGATTACTACAACGAAATAAAGTAGTTACAGACTACGCGACGTAGAGAAATAATTAGTTACTATTTAGGTATAGATGGCAAGAAAAAAATCGACATAATGTACAAAAAAGTTTTTGTACGATGTACGATTTTTTTTAAGTATAATCGATAATGTACTTTTTTGTCCCCATCACTAATGTTGTGCTGCTCTTCTCATTGGCTGTATCATTTGTGTAAACAACGAATAGTGAGCCGGTTGTTTATGTTGTAATCAAATAGAGATTATGAGGACAATGTAGCTGTGTGAGTAAGTGGCGACATCGGTTTTCTAGCAAACGGGCCATTATAACACTTCTCCTTCTTTTTGTGTTCTGAGCCCACAACACAATATCTCATGAAAACCACTTTATATATCGATCCTGGCCGTATTCGGCCACAGCGACTGGAACCTGACTTCGTGTGATGTTCGTGTGCTCTCAGGTGACTGATATAGTAAATTTTGGCTGAGAATGTACGTCCACATTCGCTGCACGTTAGCACCGCTCCGACTTAGTTGTAGTGTATGGCCGCAGGTGGTCGGGCTTTGACCACGTCTCACTTAGCATCGAGTTCTGCTCTACGTTTCACCTCAAAATTGTGCACCTTAGTATGAGTACTAACAGGCATACCGGCCTCCACACCGCCCTGTCGGCTGCCAATGTCTCCCACTGTGCCGGATCCAGGTCACATCATCATCATCATCAGCCATTCGACGCCCACGGCAGGACACAGGCCTCCTTCGTGGTTTTCATAACCTTGAGGGGTTTTGCCATAATCGCTACGCTTGGCAGGCGGGTTGGCGATCGCAGTATGCGGTTGGAATCTCAGGAAGACGCTGCTGATCGTCTCCTGGTAATTGATTTCCTTAGTCGCCTTCTACGACATCCACGGAAGGTAATGGAGTGACGCTATTCTTAATCCGGCGCCACACGGAACACATCACAGGTCACATCGCTTCATGTGATCTTTGTACCGCAAGAGTTGACCGCCTTGATTCCGCTTGCCAACCTGCAGCTAGCTTGTTATGTGCGAATGAAGAATGATCGCGTTTTGTTAGCTACACATACTTACATAAACTCACGACTGCATCCCGGAGGGGTATGCGGTGACCAGGATTTGCCACTTGCAAACCTGGTAAACCTCATTAAATTAATGAGTCAGATTTGTCTTTTTGGTCGACGTACATACGTAATTACGTTTAGTGGACATTTATAAAACACGATTCCTCGAAACACTCCTCAGAGGCAATTTAAATAATCTGTGGTTACGCATTTCCCTTTATCACATTTTTAGGCTCAAAAATGTTAAACCTATTAAAAAAAATCCCTTTATCACAGACTATTTGTACTGATGCTGCGAGGTGTTTTAAGGAATAATGTTTTTATACACAAGACTGTTACCTACGGTCTTATTATTATGTGAGAAATGTTCCATAGAACAGATAAGTCAGTACCCAATACTGTAAAACTTAAAATATTTATTATCTGTGCCTGTATTTTCTCCAAATAAATATTTTATAAAAAAAACACGATTCCTTAGAACACTGGATAAAGGCCGATTAAAGTAGTCTGTGGTGGAGATTTTACGAAAGAAGTAATCACACGACCTCTGAGGAGTGCTTCAGAGTAATCGTGTTTTTTAAATAAGGCCGTCAGTTTTTAACTATATTGGTTGTAAAAATAGTCCCATCCTATTCCAGATGCTGAAGACGGACACGGGCGGTATCCGACCCAACTCAGTGCTGCCGCCCACCATCGTGGACCAGATTCGACTCTGGGAGAGCGAGCGCAACCGCTTTACCTACACTGAAGGCGTTGTGTACAACCAGTTCCTCTCGCAGGTATATAATAATCCGACCAGGGTTTGCCACTTGCCACGATCCTGGAAAAGCTCTTTCGCTTCATCAACATTAGTTGCTGCATGCTCGCACGCCAGTTTGTCTTGCCCTTCGCTAACACATCTCATATTTAATCTGGGACGTCCCTAACCGACTCTTGTACCCACATTCGCTCGATATATTTCCTTCGTCCAATCTTTCTTCCTTCATCCTCTCTACACGTCAAAACCAACGTAACATTCTTTTTCAATTCTAGTCACGTCTTTCAGTCTACAACGACATAACGTTCAAGGTATTATCTAAGCCTTCATGCAACGTTACTTTCAACCAATCAGCCTATACTCGTCCTTCTGTCCTCGGTCATCCTCTTCCAGCCGCCGCCAGCAATCTGCCTCAGATCGGTTCAGATAGTTGGTCCACGGAGCTGGTGCGCGTCCTAGGCTACGTTTGCCAGTCCGTGGTCTCCACTCGAGAACCTTTGCACCCCATCGACCATCGGTTCTTCGGCATATGTGACCAGCCCACTGCCATATCTGCTTGCTAATCTTATGGGTTATGTCAGTCCCCTTGGTTCTTTGGCAGATTGTCCATTTCTGATATGACCCATCAAAGAGGCGCAGGGCATAGACCGTTCAATAACCCGCTCAGCGTTGAAAGTTACTTTATATGTTATTGTTAACCCACGTCCTCACCCCCGCAGGCGGACTTCGTGGTCCTCCGCGACTACGCGCGCTCGCAGAACGTGCTGTCGTGGCAGAGCGAGCGCTCGCGGACCATGCTGGTCACCAAGGCCGGACACGACCTCGTCAAGAAGTTCTGGAAACGATACTCAAAGTCCTCGTGAACTGACGGACAGCATAGGATGCGCAGAGCACTGAAAGGGTGATAGACTGTCATTTTGACATGCATGTCCTAAAGGCAACCTAAAGGTCAATCTTCAATGATGAATACAAATTTAGGAACGAGGGGATAACTAACTGCCTTTTCTAAATATTCTAGTGCTGAAAGAGTCCGCGTTCAATAGTTCTCGTGATCGGTATATTCGTCCGAGGTATAGCCCACAGCAACTCCGGAACTTAAAAGCTTATTAGTCAAAAGACAATCAAGGTAGCTTTTTTACGAGCCCTTTAAATTCAATAGTAAGTATGTTATAAATATAATTATGAATTTGAAGTGATTTAATTGAGAAGTTTTCCTGATTCTCGTGCCTTATAACAGCGCCACGCGTTGGTGGCATTTATCTAGTTTTATTTTCAGTCCGAAGTTGAAAATTTATTCTTTATTGTACACAAGAAAGAAATATTTTACACATAAAAACAAAGTATTGAGAACGGGTACATAGGCGAGCTTATTTCTATAAAAATTTCTTTCAGCCAAGGAGTGAAGTTCTTTAAAACTGGCTCAATTTTTTCTCGCGAGTTCAAAGCTATCTTGGAGATCGAATCTGGGGCCCTGACTGCTTTATCCCCAGCAGGCCCACCGTCTTCACCTCGTAGCTGGACTTCAGATCCAGTAATATGCTCTTGGGAGCTATGGAGTTGCTGGGGTTGTCAAACAAAGTGATTGGAATAATGCATATTCGTCCATCACTAGATTTCGAAATGATGTAGTGCCAGTAGCTGCGTAAACATTATTATAGTTAATAATTTTAAGAAGAATCTTAAGTTTTATAAAATTCCAATGAGACTGTAAATAAATGTATTTTTTACTGTATTCTTCACTTTCCATCAAAATTTCGGCCTTTGCATCTACTTAATGAGATGAGACAGCGTCCAGTGGCACATTCACTCACATTAGATGAGTCAAGGGACCACTCGGGCGCCGCAGTTCCTAGGACATTGTTTTTTTAGATGGAGTAGGCTTGTCCAACACCTATACCGTCCTGACAGCTTTGTGGGCCTAGCCCACAGGACAGCGGTGGTAGCCCAGTGGGTAGAATAATGGGGTCGCAAGCGAGAGACCCAGGTTCGTTTCCCGGTGCGGGCATGCTTTGTTTATTTACAAAGTTTCAATAAACAATTCACAGGCGTCACATGAACATCACATGTTTATTTCATTTTCTTAGTTTACCTTACAAAGTAACTTATACAATAATTGGGTACTGTACAGCAGGTTGTAACGAAAACCTGTTACGAGCTCATTCATAGCGCTATAGATAGATAACTTATTTATTTCCACAAGACACACACACACATGCACAAAGAATTACATATTAAGTCACAAAGTAAATATAGACAAGATAGATGCATACAATAAATGATGGAAACATAACAACTCGACATAGTACACGGTACGGTAAGTACCTATTGGTGACATTAGAATAAAAACATGAACATGGTGTGGCAAATGCAAATGGGTTCCGACTCAGCATATGCCAAAAGTTTACACGTAAACTCCAGCGCTGGTATTCATGTAGTCTTTACAGCTGTCCTGCACTGTGGGTCGCTGAGCCAGCGGAGCAAGTATCATGTCGGTTTAAAACCAAACTACGTTTGTACGGAGATCGCCTCTTGACTTTGTATCCCAAGCGGTAGTCTGAGCAGAGCAGTAGGTGACGTATCTCCCGTCGGTACACTAGGCGGAAGGCAGAGGTGGCGGCTTGACGGGCGCCAGCGCGCTGTACAGCTTGCTGACGGCCGACTGTACCGCGCGCTCCAGCGACTCGTCCGTCGGGCACTGCACCTCCTGTGCCCACAGGGGAACGGTTTATTACATCTTCCATATACAACACAAATAACTATAGAACGGCCGGACAGATCTTTATGATCTTAATAAACGTTGGACTTGTCCGGGCCGCGCATAAATAACATGCCAAAAATTAGACTGAGGACGCGGGATGTGATTTAGGGCAACTAACGCAAAGTCACTGGATAAGTATGTAATAGATATCTAATATATAAAAATCCGTGTGGCGCCGGATTAAGAATAGCGTCACTCCATTTCCTTCCGTGGATGTCGTAGAAGGCGACTAAGGAAATCAATTACCAGGAGACGGGCAGCAGCGTCTTCCTGAGATTCCAACCGCATACTGCGATCGCCAACCCGCCTGCCAAGCGTGACGATTATGGCAAAACCCCTCATGGTTATGAAAACCACGAAGGAGGCCTATGTCCTGCAGTGGGCGTCAAATGGCTGATGATGATTATATAAAAATCTCGTATCGCAGAGTTTTTTATCGACTCCTCCGAACCGGATTCACCGATTTTTATGAATTTTTTGTGTATATTTTGCAGGTCGTAGAATAGGTCGTAGGCTAATAAATGTGGCAAAACAACGTTTGCCGAGTCGCCTAGTAATTCTATAATAATTTATCATTACTTAAAGTAAATCGTCTTATCCGTTTATCAGTTAATTTATTTGCACCACCTGTGGTAGCAAATGCTTATGCTTATTTTTTACTTATGTGCAATAAACGTATTGATAATATACGTAACCAAGGATAAACGAACTGTCACGGATGTCAGTCATTCAATTAGCTCTGCAAATGTCGTGGTGCAAGACATTTTTAGACTTCTTCACAGGATAAAGCCTGCCCCTGGATAAAGAGATAGGTAGTGCTGTCGGATAATCTGAAACCCTTCATCATCATCATCATCAGCCATTTGACGCCCACTGCAGGACATAGGCCTCCCTCATGGTTTTCCAAGCTTCCCGGTGCAGTGCCGTCCGCATCCAGCGACACCCCGCCACCGTAACCAGGTCGTCAGACCATCTGGTCAACCTTTATCTCACAATTAGACCAGTCCCCGCTTCCTCGAACTAAGACAGGCAGTCTGAGCCAGCGACCATGACAAATCCATCCATACCTGTCTTAGGTACATCAGTCGTGACGACGGATTTGAAGGAGTCAAACCTTCACTTTACTAACTAGCTGACGGCGAACTCCGTAGCGCCTTGACTAAGAATCGACTTATTTTCGTGAATTTTTGCAATGAGTTTTATTTTATTTTTATTTTGCTATTCGGATTATTCTGCTATTCGGAGCGGAGAGACCAATCCAACAAATGAACAGAACGGTTTTATCAGTATCGATAAATTAAACCACTTCCAATAGATGTGGGACGAGGGCGCAGAAAGGACGCGGCGTCCTTTCAATCCACTTTCATACAAAATGTACTGAAGCGGGGAAACACAGCCCATTGCTTACAAAGATGGGGCGACGACTTTATGCAACGCGTCGCGTCTTTTCGCACCCTCGTCCCACGCCTTAGCCAATATAACTATTTGGCTCGATTTTGTACAATGTAGGGCCGGTTTCTGAATTGACAATTTCGCTAAGTAAATACGCACGCACGCACCCACACACACACACACACACACACACACAACGCATTTTTATTACCTAGTTCTAACCTCATTTAAGTTTTTTCATTAAATATCAATATATTAACAAGGTACATTAATTGTGTAAATTAGTGTATTGAAGTCTGTTGACCTTGAAAATGTAAAATGTTTTTCGGAGGAGCACTGCTTATCCTAAACCACAGGTTTTAACCTTTTTTAGGGAGCAGGGTGTGGTACCCAGGGTGTGGTGATATTTAATGAAAAAACCTCATTTAAGTTTTTTCATTAAATATCAATATATTAACAAGGTACATTAATTGTGTAAATTAGTGTATTGAAGTCTGTTGACCTTGAAAATGTAAAATGTTTTTCGGAGGAGCACTGCTTATCCTAAACCACAGGTTTTAACCTTTTTTAGGGAGCAGGGTACCACTGCCTTAGTGATAAGGTCACTGTAAAATGTTCCTTGAATAAATTATCTTATCTTATCTTAAGTAACGTTCTGTCACGCTCTCCTCTCAGAAATTCGAAGAGACAGCACTACAGTTAACTATTTAATCTTTATTAAAAGGTTTACTATTTACTTAGCGAAATTCTCAATTCAGAAACTAGACCTTTTGTACAAAATGGGCCATTGCGAGACACTCACCATAGTAAGCAAGTCAATGTCGGCCCGCTGTCCACCCACAGTGACGTAGAGTTTTTCGCCCTTGAACATCTTGGGAACAGAGTCTTCGCCAAACATCTCTTGTAGCATCTCGATGACGCACTCCTGAGGAACAGTACTATATAGTATTTTCTGAGGTTAACACGAGCACTGGACATAATAAAACTGAATTTTAACGGATATTTACTCGTTTACTTTTCCATTTTACAATTTTCCGACGTGTCGTTACTTTTGCAAGTGCCGTGGTCTCGGTAGACTGAGGTGACAGGCGTCTTTTTGAAAGTATTAACTGTTAGTTTACTATCCTCGGCAGAAATGATTAAGTTACGTTCCAAAAATATTTAAAAATAGCAAAAGTACCGAAACGTCGGAAAATTGTAAAATGGAAAAGTAAACGAGTAAATATCAGTTAAAATTCAGTTTTATTAACAGTACAATAATTTTTATTTATTACAGGGTGACTTTTCAATGATGGCATTTAGGAAGGTTTAACCTATTCCTGCCACCGCAGCTCCTCCAGGAATGCCAGCAGTTTAGGCATATGTAAGTAAGTAAGTTATTTATTTATTTCCTTGTCACAGCGGTATCAGAACATACAGTAGGTACAATTTGAGTAATCAGGACTTATTCCTATGTGAGAGGCTGGAGTCCATACTAGGAAGATCCTGTGTGACAGCATAAGCAGCCTATATACGTCCCACTGTAGGGCGCAGGCCTTCTTTCAGGGAGCGAAAATGGGCTTAATCACTACGCATGCCCACCGCGGATTGGCGATTTCAAGCGCTGAGGTATGTGAATAGCTCAGACGCTCAGGTTTCCTCACGATGTTTTCCTTCACAGTTAGCGAGTGGTATCGCTACTATAACTGCGTGCACTCGTGCGCTCGTGCGTGACTGCGTGCGTGCGTGCATGCGTGGGCCCATGCGTGCGTGCGTGCGCGCGTTATTGCGTGCGCTCGTGCGTATGTGTAGGCGTGCGTGCGTGCGCTCGTGGGTGGGTGCGTGCGTGCGTGCGTCACCTTGAAGTGCATGCGGTCCAGTTTGGGCGCGAGCGGCAGGTGTTTGTGCGGCGGCAGCAGCGAGGCGCTCAGTATGCCGGCCACCACCGCGTCCGCGTACATGTCGCTCACCGGCTGAGCCTGCCACTGCAATGGAGGAATAAACTAATCTCTAAGAGGGCACTCGCTGAAATTGGCCGAGCAACCACGGACAAGCATTCACAGAAAACACTCATTGCCGAACCGTGGAATTTGTGGAATAAACTACCGGAGACAGTAATTAGTGCCCTTTCAGTGCTCATTTATTTCAAAAAGTTAGAAATAATTTAAAAGACATACATACATAAACTCACGCCTGTATCACAGAGGGGAAGGCAGAGACCAGGGACTGCGACTTGTTACGATCCTGACAGATCACTTTCGCTTCCTCAACATTCATTAGTCGTTGCATGCACGCATGCTGGTGTCGGGTACTTTTTATCTTGCCCTTTGCTAATACATCCCCTCGAAGATGTCCAAATTATGGTCGTCCCTTACAGGCCGACTATAATTTGGAGTCGGTGCCCAATATTTATGTGCTGGTCATGAAACTGGGCACAATACCTACATGTACACGATTATTTGCTGTAAAATGTGAAGTTCTCAATTTCCATCTCCGACAGTCTTCTCCAGAACATCACCAAATTACCCTGGGACTACTTTTACGCAATATTTTATGAAACATTTGTGCATATTACAACATCATGGGCACCATTAGGCCTTATTTACTGCTGTCCATTGAAGAGTTCCGTTCTCCATCTTTGAAAGTCTTCATCAGATCTTCACTAAATTATAGTGTGACTGATGGGACGTTATATCTATTCAAACAAAAAAAGAATTCTCGAAATCGGTTAAGATTTGACGGAGTTATGCGAGATCATAACAAAAAAAAAGGAATATACGCGTCGAATTGAGAGCCTCCTCCTTTTTTGAACTCGGTTACAAACATTTTGCTTCTTATCGTTATAGTTGGCAACTTTTTCTTCACTTTGCGATTTGTGAGGAAAATGAATAAGTGACATTACTCTAATTAGATTGACATTTTATTGATACCTTTGTGACAAAATTCAATTTCCGTGTGATTATTATCTTTTTAATCGAATTTATTTATTGACATGTGAACGAATAATTGTAAGAAATTAAATTTTATGAATAAGTGACATTTCCCATTTCATGAATTGTAGTTTAAATTTTGTTTTTGTTTTTTAATTAATCTTAAATTAAATATAAATTAAATTGTACATATGTATATAATTTTAACGTTCTAATTTTTATAATTTTTAAATGTGATACTGTATAATGTAAATAATGTTTAATGCAATTAATTACGCAATAGTTTTAACTGTAATGTAATTACTTTTCTTGCAATAATAAATAAATAAATAGATGAGCTACGTCATAACTACTCATGACGGAGACTTCTGTTGATACCTAATATCAAAAGTTAGCACCGGTATAGGCATTCGTTAAAAAATAAAAAAGAAGCTTATTAACTTCTGAACTGCCCTCGCGGAACGCAACGTATAGGTGGCCCATACTAAGTTGGACACAGATCTGTGTCGCGGCAGACGAGTGGTTAAGAGACAAGTCGCTAAATCGAGCTTTCTATTACAATTATAAAAACAATCAGTTCATTCATAAAAAAATATTAGGCCGTCTTTTTTTTATAAATACATACATTTAACATTAAAATTATCTTCATCGCATTTTAGTGCGACCTTGTGCATGAAAACTTGTATGGTATCGGCCGGAAGCGCTTACTCAGGCCCGTTCGCAAGATTGTCCTATCTGGCTTCTGTGCTGGGGGAATCGATTGTCAGTACTACATTTCCTACACAAGGTTTTCCATTTTCAATCGTTAATAATTCGGCCGCCATCTTGAAAGTCCAAAAGGTCCGTTTTTCTCACATACCGGATATCGGTTTTTCTCATTTATCTCGGAATGACCCGTTGACTGCGGACTTATTTGGAGATGGAAATTAAAATTTCGAGCGACCATATTGGCGCCGCTATTTTGAATTTCGAACAACGGATTTGAATTTCCAAAACCCAAAAACCTTCCGATACCAAATTTCACCCAAATCAATAAGTAAATTAAAAAAACTTATCGAGAATCGAATCGATTCGAATTAACGAGCAAAGTGAGATGTGACTTTTGTGTTCAGGAATAGAGACCGTGTGAATTATGAGAATTTTACGCCGGGCGTTCGCCCGAAAATGCCAAATATATTTCTCGACATGCACCGGTAGCACGATGAGGCGAGTCGCGCGTTTTAACGTCAAAAATTGTGACTTTCCAGTATATTTCTGGTATATTTTTCAAGTATATTTTTATTAACCTTTATCAAGAACCCTGGACATTCATTGTCAAATTCTGTCATTTTAGCACCACAAAACGGATGACTCGCGCCATGGTACTGCCCGCGCTGGTAACTTTAGTCCAATTGCATAGCAAATAAAATGAACAAATCATAAAGACGAAAAATAACAATAGGCATCTGGGAATAGAGCGAAATAAGTTCTCACCTCGAGCGTAATGATATTGTTCTCCATATTGAGGTCGATGCAGCCGTAGAGGCGGCACTTGGTCTCGCTGGTGAAGACGACCGGGCCCGCCAGCTGCACCAGGATGTGACGCAGCAGAGCCGGCGAGCCGGCGTACTGGATCGACTGGCGCTGCGTCACCTCCGACTGGGACAGCTCCGTGTACTCTGGGGATACGACGAGGCTTGTTTTCCACTTCTATTAAATGGTTGCCAAAATAGGTACATCCTATCTCAATGTAAATTAATTTTAATCTAACATGTGTTATTTTATCTCATATCGTCTAAAATATTTTTTCTTTGCCGTCTCCATATTGGTAGGTCAAAATTACATTTTGTAGTACTCCAACGAAATTAACGCAACGTTTAATTTAATTACTTATATACTCTTGTAAATGGAAATAATAAATAAAAATTAATTTAAAATGCAATTTAGGGGCCTAATTATGCGCAACAAATTGGAATGATTTTGGCCGTTAAGCGATATTAATATTGACAATTAGACTGGATTTGTGTACAATTTGGTACGCGTAATATATCTACAATAAAAGAGCTGATGATTCGGATTTTTGGTAGTACAAAAGCCGACGTCCATACTAATAATATTATAAATGCGAAAGTGTATCTGTCTGTCTGTCTGTTTGCTCTTCACGCTTAAAACGCTGAACCAATTTAGATGAAATTTGAAAAAGAGATGGTTTGATTCCCGGGGAAGGACATAGGATACCTTTCATCCCGGGAATAAAAAAAAAGAAATTTGATATGAAGTTATTTTGAGTCCAGGGGAAGGACAAAGAATATTTCTCATCTCTGAAAAAAAATTGTATGACTGTATTGATTACAATTGGAAAATGGACGAAAAAAAACAAACGTACTTTACAAAAATGTAATAAATTAAATAATATCTCGCAGTTACTAATCATTTATTGACCTGTTTACTTAAATTCACTATTTACAGCTTGGTAAGTTAGTAAGTAAGTTTGTAAGTTAAATTTAAGAACAATTTTTTAATTCATCGAGTGTACAAAAAGTGTACAATTGTATGTAGTTTTAGCTTACATATTTTATTAACTTCCTTTTTTAATAAGAAGAAGAATTGTTTATTGTTGATTCTCATATTTTAATTGATTTTTGTTTCTTTTTTAATCGATGCCCAGAACACTATAAGTTACCTAGTTGACTGTTTTAGCCCTCATAACTCCCGCACAACATCTCAGGGAGAAGGCAGTCGCTGAAGACCAGCACTGCCCGCGACTGACCCGGGTCAGCACCAGCCTTCTTTATTTTATATAATAACCTAGTTAAGTCCTACTTTGTTTTAGTGGTTTTAAGTCGGACTCGCGCACGAAGGGTTCCGTACCATTATCTATACAACATTAGACAAAGATCGAGACAAAATAGATTAGGTACATTGAGAACAACGCCATCTATAAAAACCACCAAGAAGCGTTTAACACTGACAC